>JAFFSR010000116.1:1587500-2005000 GCA_017163975.1 Anastatus disparis
TATTAGAAAAGTAATAATCAATTTTAAAATTTTTCATTAAATTTTTACTAATAACAGCATAATATGATGAATTAGTGATGCTGCAGTTTACACCATTATTATCTATAGAAATATGTTGAAAGTACTTGAAACGTAAATAATAAGTATTGAATATTCGTTAAAATATATATGAATATTAAGTTTATAAATATTTTATTGTCAAATAATACTGATCTGAATATTTTTTTATTTAATTCGTCAAGGTCCATTTTCATGCATATTTTTATAAAGCGCTAATATTATAATTTTTCATCTTTTTAACACGTTATTAAGTGCGTTAAATTTTGTAATATTTACTTAAGGATATGCAGCCTTATGTACTCTTATGTATAAGCGGATATTTTATGGAATTTTTTCATTAATTAATTTGTAAACATTGGTTGAAAAAAAGATCAAAATATTTCTCGCAATTCATAAAACAATATATATTTTAAGAATTTTTAAACATGGATGTAACTTGGAAACAGCCACCTTAAGTGAGATGTTATTGCATTTCTATTGCCACTGTACATTAGTCAAAATATTTTTTATATAAAATTCAAGAATCTGTTGAGTAGTAATATATTATTTATACGATTAAATATTTACTATTCAGATAGTATTTTAATTTCCAAAAAGTATAAATTCATGGAGTCATTTTTTGAATGTTAAAATATACATTCTCGGTGTATTTATTAGATATTATAATATGCTTGATATCAGAATAATTATTTGAGAGTCTGAAAAAAGCAGGCAACGCTAGATCCTGTGTCAGATTTTTCATGACACAGATAGCCAGAGTATTTACTAGACTCATAGCTAGACATTTTGTAATACATTTTGCCAAATTACTAGCAAGACTTTTGAAAGACTTTTTGAGAGACTTATCAATAGGAATATCTCCTAGACTTTTCTCCAGACTTTTTGCCAGACTCTTAGCCAAATATTTTGCTAAACTTTTTGCCAGACTTTCAGCAAGACTTTTCGCCCGACTTATATCTAGACTTTTCGCCAGACTTCTCGATATCCTTTTAGCCATACTCGTAGCCAGACATTTTGCTAGACTTTTTGACGGGCTTTTCGCGAGACTTTTTACCAGACTTCTTGCTAGACTTTTAGCCAGATATTTTGCTAGACTTTTTGCTAATCTCTTAGAAAAACTTTATGCCGAATTCTTGGTAAGACTTTCTCCCAGACTTTTACCTATAAGTATAGGTAAAAGTCTAAGAGGAAGTCCTCTTATACTTTTTACAATACTCTTGGCCAGACATTTTGGTAGACTTTTCGCTAGCCTTTCCGCCAGAATTTTTCTAAGAATTATCGCTAGACCTTTAACAAGAATGTTGGCCTGAGATTTTAATAGAATTTTTGCTAGACTTTTTGCCAGATTCTTTTCCACACATTTTGCAAGAAACTTCGCCAGACTCTCAGCCAAATTTTTTCATAAACTTTTTGTCAGACTTATTGATAGACTTTTTGCGAGACTCTTAGCATGTCTTTATGTCAAATTCTTAGCATGACTTTTTGTTACACTTTTTGCCAGACTTTTTCCAAGACCTATTGCTATATTTAATACTGGACTCTCTGCCACAGATTTTTATGGAGTTACTGCCAGACTCTCAGCAAGACTTGTTGTCAAACTAAGAAAGACTTTTCGCCAGACGTTTCCCAGACGTTCCGCCAGACTTTTTACAAAACTTTCAGCCACACTTTTTGCTAGACTTTTCGATATACTTTTTAGCACACCCTTAGACAAACTTTTCGCCACTCTTTTTCCTAGGCTTATTGTCAGACTTATTTCTAGACTCTTAGCCAGACATTTTGCGGGACTTTTTGCTATGCACGTAGCAGGACACTTTACCAGACTCTTTACTAGGGATTTTCCTAGACTTTTTATCAGACTTGAGCAAGACTTGTTGCCGAATTCCTAGCAAGACTCCTCACCGCACTTATTCCTAGACTTCTCGCTAGACTTTCTGGCAGCTTTTTTGCTGGACTCCTAGCCATTCATTTTGTTAGTTTTTTCGCCAGACTATTAGCAAGAATTTTTGACGTATTCTTAGCAAGACTTTTTGCCAGACTTTTCCCTATACTTTTCGACGGACTGTCCACGAGACTTTTCGCTAGACTTTTCGACAGACATTTTGCCACACTCTTCGCTAGATATTTTGCTGAACTTGTTGCCACACTCTTAGCAAGACTTTTCACCAGACTTCTTACAAGACTCTTAGCCAGACCTTTTGCTACACTTTTCACTATACACTTAGCAAGATTATGCCAATTTTCTATCGAGACTTTTCTCCTGACTTTTTGCCAGCCTCTCAGCCAGACATTTTGCTAGACTCCTTGCTGGATACTTAGCCAGACATTTTGCTGGATTTTTTGCTAAACTTGTAGCTTAATTTTATTCTATATTTTCCGCCTGACATTCGGCTAGACTTTTTGCCTGACCCATACCTAAACATCTTGTTAGACATTCTGCCAGGTTCGTAGCAAGACTTCGCCAGACTCGACGCTACACTTTACACCAGACTTTTCGCCAGACTATTTGATATACTCTTAGCCAGACATTCCGCTAATCTTTTTGCCTGACTTTTTCTTAGATTTATCGCCAGACACTTTATGACAGTTCCGACACTTCTAAATTGCATCGAATAAGAACTTTTAAAGAAAAACATAATTTATTACAAGTCTCAAGTTTAGGAATATGGTCTTGGAACATTGTTCGCGATATAGTGTTTCTTAAAATGAGAAAGCTACACAATGCGGGTGTATTATCAATTGTAGGATCATCAGCCAAAAAAGCAACAACCGCATGGGGTAAAAGTATTGTTGAATGGGTAAGGGTATTGTTCGTTGGATTAAAAGTCTTATATTTAAAAATATATACCGTTACACTTGCATTAAAAAAGTTTTCACTATTATTAATATGTTTGTGCGATTACACGTAAAATTTTCCAAAAAAGTTACGTTATATCGACCAAGAAATGTTCATTCTTGAAATTTAATATGAGTTAATTTTTCGAAACAGCCTAATTGACCTAAAACAGTAGTAGTAAGGCTTCATTAGTGTATTTTGATTTAAAAAGACAATATCCAAAAAAGCAACATATATGCATGGCGAAACAATCGTTCGTTAAATGAATAGTCTTATACTCGGGGATCTTGTCTGCTAGAATTACCAGGAATAAGTCTTAGCGATTCCGAAAGATCTACATTGCATTAAAATCAATATTTCTGATAATAAAACATAATTTATCACAAGTTTAAGATCAGAATTAGTGTCTTGGAAAGTTGTTCGCGATATAGTCTTTTTAACGAGAGCATAGTTACACAATGCAGGTGTTCTATCAATTGTAGGGTCATTAGCCAAGAAGCAATTACTATAAAGGGTAGAACTATTAATTGCTAGATTAAAAGACTAATATTTAACAATGGATATCGATATTTGTCCCCATAAAAAAGTTTCCACTATTTTAAATATGCTTCACCGACCACAACTAACATTTATCATAAAAGAAACACTATATGTACCCGAAAATGTTTACTCCTAAAATTTGGACTGAGTTGATTGTCCGCAAAATAGCTTAATTAATGAGAAACAGTAGTAGTAAGGTTTTCTAAGTATATTTCAATTTAGAAATACAATATCCAAAAAGGCAACGTCCATTTGTGGCCAAATAATCGCTTCTTAAATCAGTAGTCTTATACTCGATTATATAGCCTACTTTTAACGCCAGAAATAAGTTATGACAGTTACGACAATTCTAAATTGCATCAGAATAAAAACTTTTGAAAAAAAACATAATTTATTACAAGTCTTAAGTTTAGGAATATGGTCTTGGAACATTGTTCACGATTTAGCTTTCTCACAATAAGAAAGCTACACAATGCGGGTGTATTATCAATTGTAAGATCATCAGCCTAAAAAGCAACAACCGTGTGGGGTAGAAGTATTGTTCGTTGAATAAAAATTCTTATATTTGGAAATATATACCGCTCTACTTGCATAGGAAAAGTTTTCACTATTATTAATATGCTTGTGCGATTACACATAAGATTTTCCAAAGAAGTTACGTTGTATCGACCAAGAACTGTTTATTCCTGAAATTTGGTACAAGTTTATTTTTCGTGAAATAGCCTAATTGACGAAAAACAGTATGAATAAGGCTTCATAAGTGTATTCTAATTTGGAAAGACAATATCTAAAAAAGCAACATTAATGCATAGCCGAACAATCGTTCGTTAATTTAATAGTTTTATACTCAAGAATCTTGTCTGCTAGGATTGCCAGGAATAAGTCTTGACGGTTCCGGAAGATCTACATTACATTAAAATCAAGATTTCTGATAATAAAACCGAATTTATCACAAGTTAAAGTTCAGTATTAGTGCCTTGGAAAGTTGTTCGCGATACAGTCTTTTTAACGAGAGAATAGTTACACAATGCAGATGTTTTATCAATTGTAGGTTTATTAGCCAAGGAAGCAGCAACTATAGACGTAGGACTATTGTTTGCTACATTGAAAGACTTATATTTAACAATAAATATCACTATTTGTTCCCAAAAAAAAGTTTTCACTATTTTAAATATGATTGAGCGATTAAAAATGAAATTTACCATCAAAGAAACACTAAATATACCCGAACATGTTTACTCCTAAAATTTGAACTCAGTTGATTGCCCGCATAATGGCTTAATTAACAAAAAACAGTAGTAGTAAGGTTTTCTAAGTGTATTTTAATTAAGAAATACAATATCCAAAAAAGCAACGTCCATTTGTGGCCAAATGATCGTTTTTTTAAATCATCATTCTTATACTCGAGAATATAGCTGCTTTCATCGCCAGAAATAAGTTATGACAGTTTTGACAAATCTTAGATGAAATCGAAATAAAAACTTTTGAAGAAAAACATAATTTATTACAAGTCTCAAGTTTAGGAATATATTCTTGGAACATTGTTCGCGATATAGTCTTTCTTACAATAAGACAGCTACACAATGCGGGTGTTTTATCAATTGTAGGACCATCAGCCAAAAAAGCAACAACTGTATAGGGTGAAAGTATTGTTCGTTGGATTAGAAATCTTATACTCGAAAATATATACCGCTACACTTGCATAAAAAAAGTTTTTACTATTATGAATATGCTTGTACGATTACACATAAGATTTTCTAAAAAAGTTATATTATATTGACAAGAACTGTTCATTCCTGAGATTTGGTACAAGTTTATGTTTCGCGAAATAGCCTTATTGACAAAAAACAGTATTAGTAAGGCTCAAGTTCGAGCAATTTACATTTTCCAGCCCAAGCCCATTCACCTAAAATAATTAGATTTTTGGCCCTAGCCCAGAATCATTCTAGGTTAAGTTAATAATTCAGTTTTGGCTACATCAATTATTATTTTTGCTGTTCCTAAACAAAAATTATTCTTAGTTATAGCTGTGAATTGTATCTATTCCCAGAAAAAATTTTGTATTTTAGTCCTAGCCAATAATAAATCTTAGTCATGGCCATGCATCGCTTTTGCCTTAATCAATTATTTGATTTGTAGTTTCTGACTATAATTATTCTTAGATAGCCAAGGATAATACTTGACTATTGCAAAATATCAATATTGGCTTAAACAAAGGCGTATTCTCTATTCCTAGGCAATAATTACTCTGACGTATTGGTATGAATCACTTTTTGCTCAAGCGAAAATATGTTTTCTAGTCAGGGACGAGTATAATATTCGGCTTTGGTTGAAAACCTCATGTGCAATCTGAACTAATACGATTTCTGGCTCTAGTCAAGTATAATAGTTTGATATGGCCATGAGTACCTTTTAGCTTGATTAATTATTTGTTTTGTGATCCTAGACAGAAATGATTTTCAGACATAGCTAAGAATCGTGTCTGTGGTGCTATGAAACCCATGAGAGATAAACTATATTTGGGAGATAGACTGCGATGACAAATGACGATTAGTTCTGCTAACCTAACGACGTCTATCTCACAAACTAAACTTTCTCATTACAGGGTGAATAGCACCACTAGCTCCAGAAAATATTCTATATTTTAGGCCGAGCTGATAATATCCCTTAGTTATGGTCATGCATTGCCTTTACCTCGATGGATAATTAGTTTTGTTGCCCTAATCATGAATCATTCTTGGCTATGGCCAAGAATAGTATCTGATTGGATAAATAATTTTATCCAGCTTTGTATCATTGTTGTCTATTGTAGAATATCAATATTAACTAAAGTAAAGAAGCCTGCTCTACCCCTAGACCATAATAACTCTCAGGTATATCTATGAATCGCTTTTTCTTCGAACAAAGTTTTATTTTCTAATCAGAGAAAAAATCATTCTTGGCTTAAGCTGAAATCTTTGTAATCGTAAATGATTCGATTCCTAGTTGTAGCCAACAATAATCATTGCTTATGGCTATGAATGGCTTTTGGCTTGATCAATGATTATTTTTCTGGCCCTAGACATATATTATACTTGAATCTAGCCAAGAATTGTATCTCTTTTCGTGAATAAATTCGGCCATCGAATAATAATTTATGGCTATTGCGAAGTATCAATATGGGCTTAAACCATCTAGTCTTTCCTACCCCTAGGCAATGATTACTCTCAGAAATAACTTAATCATTTTTTGTTCGAGTGTAGGTTTGTTTTTCTAGCCACAGACAAGAATTATTATTGGCTAAAGCTGAGAACTTGATTTGCAATCGGAAATAATTTGATTTATGGCTCTAGCTAAGAATAATAATTAGTTATAGCTATGAATGGCTTTAGGCTTGATGAATACTTTGTTTCCCGGTTATAGCCACAAATTATACTTGACTATTGCGAAGAATTATGTCTGGCTCCATAAAATATTTTGTATTCTTATCCTAGCGAAGAATTATTCTTCGTTATGGCCATCCTTGCTCTTGACTCTATTAATAATGCATTTTCTTGCCCTAGACAATAATTCTTCTCCGCTATGGCCAAGAATTGTTTATAGTGCAAGCAATATGCGTTTTCTGGACACAACGAATTTATCTCTGCAATCGAAAATAATTAAATTTATGGTCCTAGCCGAAAATCATTCCAGGCTCATGAATCAGTTTTAACTAGATTAATTTTTTTTTCTGGCCGTAGACAGGAATTATTCTTAGTTATAGTTATGAATCGTGTCTATCCCCAGGAAAAATACTGTTTTTTTCCTGAGGATCGAAAGAAAGTCTTGTTGTGAGTCTGGCAAAAAGTTAAGCTTAATGTCTGGCTGAAAATCTAGTAAAAAGTTAAGCAAAATACCTGTCTAAGAGTCTAGTAAAAAAACAGGCCGAAATATGGAAAAAGGTCTAGCTAAGAGTCTGACGACGAGTAGAAAAATGCCGTGCTAGGAATATAGCAAAAAGTCTAGCAGAATGTCTGGCTAAGAGTTTTGTAAAAAGCCTGACAAAAAGTAAAGGAATGAAAATAGGGAAAAGTCTTACTAAGAATTTAGCAAAAAGTCTTGCTGAGAACCCGACAAAGAGTATAGCGAAATATCTAGTTGAGAGTCTGACAAAAAATCTGGTAAAAAGTCTCGCTAAAAGCCTGTCAAAAAGTCTAGCGGAATGTCTGGCGAAGAGTCTAACAAAAAGACGGTCAAAAAGTCTGGTGGAAAATCTAGGAAAAAGTCAGGCAAAAAGCCCGAAACAAAGTGTAGCAAAATGTCTGGCTAAAAGTCTAGCAAAAAATTTGTCAAAAAGTCTAGAAAAAAGTCTGTTTAAGATTTTTGTAAAAATTCTATAAAAAAGTCTAGAAAATGTGTGGGAAAGAGACTTGTAAAAAGTCCGGTGCAAAGTCTAACAAAAAGTCTGGTAGAAAGTCTTGCGTGAAGTTCAGAAAAAAGTCTGTCGATAAGTTTGGCAGAAACACTGGCAAAATGTCTTGCTAGAAATGTGGCAAAAAGCCTAGCTACAATCATGGCAAAAAGTATAGCAGAATGTCTAGCTAAGATTCTGTTCAACAGTCTGGTGATAAGTATGGAAAAAAGTCTACCGACAGTCTAGCAAAGTCTGGTGAAAAGTCTTGTGAAAAGTATGGCAAAACATCTTGCAACAAGACTTGTAAAATGTTTGTTAAGAGTCTGAAGAAAAGTCTGGCAAATAAGCTGGCAAAAAGTCTTGCGATAAGTCTGGCAAAAACACTGACAAAATATCTTGCTATAAATTGAGAAGAAAGTCTTACTACAATCATAGCGAAAAGTATAGCAAAAAGTCTGGTCGGAAGTCTTGCAAACAGTCTGGCAAAATGGTTGTTAAGAGTCTGATAAAAAGTCTGGTAAATGGTCTGGCAAAAAGTCTTGTGTAAAGCCTGTCGAAAAGTTTTGCGTAAAATCTGTCAAAAAGTCTAGCGATAAGATTGGCAAAAACACTGGCGGAATGTCTAGAAATTCAGCAAAAAGTATAGCAAATCGTCTAGGTGAGATTCTGGTTAAAAGTCTAGCGATAAATCCAGGAAAAAGTCTGGCAGAAAGTCAAGGAAAAAGTCTCGCGAAAAGACTTGCGATAAGTCTAGCAAAAACCCTGGCGAAATGTCTTGCTAGGAATTCAGAAATAAGTCTTGCTACAATCATGGCCAAAAGTATAGCAAAATGTTTAGCTGAGATTCTGCTTAATAGTCTTGCGACAAGTGTCTTCCAAGAAGTCTGGCAAAAGGTCTGACGGAAGGTCTGGCAAAGTTTTTGCTAAGAGTCTGATACAAAATCTGGCAAAACGTTTGGCGGAAAGTCTGGCAAAAGGTTTGCTATGAGTCTGATAAAAAGTCTAGCAATAAGTCTGGCTAAAAGTCTAGCGATAAGTCTGACTAAATGTTTGCTAAGAGTCTGATGAAAAGACTACAAAAAGTCTGGCTAAATGTCTGACGATAAGTTTAGTAATAACACTAGCAAAATGTCCTGCTAGTAATTTGACGAAAAGTCTTGCTACAATAATGGCAAAAAGTGTAACAAAATGTCTAGCTGAGATTCTGATAAATAGTCTAGCAATAAGTCTAGAAAAAAGTTTGGCAGAAAGTCTAGGAAAAAGTCTTGCGAAAATTCTATTAAGAAGTCTTGTGAAATATCTTGCGGGAAGTCTGGAAAAACGTCTGGCGGAAAGTTTGGTGGAAAGACTTTCGGGATGTCTGTCAAGAAAGTCATACGACAAGTCTAGGAAAATGTTCGCTAGGACTCTGCTGAAAAGTATAACATAAAGTCCGGCAAAAAGTCTGGCGACAAGTCTGGCAAAAAGTTTGCGTGAAGCCTGGCAAAATGTTCGCCAAGAATCTGCTGTAATTTCTAGCAAAAAGGCTGGCAGAAAGTCTTGCGGGAAGTCTGGCAAATCATCTTGCGGAAAGTCCGGCAAAACGTCTTGTGAGGAGTCTGCCTAAATGTTTGATAAAAGTCTGATTTGATAAGTGTCTGATGAAAAGTCTGGCAAATAGACTCGTAGAAAGTCTTGTAAAAAGTCTTGCGTAAAGTCTGGCGAACAGTCTAGCAAAAAGTCTGGTATAGTCTTTCGGAAAGTCTAGCAAAAAGCGATGCGTCAAGTCTGGGGCAAACAGTCTGGCAAAAAGTCTGGCGAAACGTCTTGCTAGAAATTCAGCAAAAAGTTTTGACAACCTTGGGGATCAGAAGGTTGCACTAGGGTATATATCAGATAATATGCGGGTTTCCAATTGATTAAATAAAAAAAAAAGATTTATTTTAATAACGGTACAATTATAGCACGCTCGCTCAAAATGGACGCCAGCCGCGTATAGCGTACGCGACGCCGCTTGCACTAATTAAATAACTATTGGCACGATGAAAAGCAGATATTAACATAAACATAAGCTAAAAGGGACACGAGCAATAAACACACAACAAAAAGAATTAGAAAAGCATGAAGGGAATATACGCAATAGAACGCGCACGCGATCGCCCAGCACACACGTCACAAAAGAAAGAAATAAATTATATAATTTTAATTAGCAATTGTGCACTCACAATAACCCAAAGCTTTGCCGAGCGCAATAAAATAAATTATAGAATAATGAATCTATTCTCGCTCACTCAAGCTCACGATATTCGCACATACAAAAAATACTACGCAATATCGCAAGTCAAAATGCTCTTTACTGGACGCCGGCGACGGAAGGAATAATGCAATAGCATTCCTTCTTGTCTCTGCTCAGCTTCATCTCTCGTGCTGTACGCTGCGCGTGCCGCAAGAGAGAGACGAACGATCCTAAACGGACCTAAGCTCAGCTACTCGAGTCAAGCTGCTTGCTATCTATATCAGTGCACAGTATACGTGTTACAGAGATTCGTACGTGTGTGCCAACGATTTTGGGTTATGCTTTCGGATATTTGGCTCGCGTGGTCTGCTTTCCGTCTTGCCAGTAGTTAGATGCTTCCTTCTGTCGTCTATATGCGCTACAAATATACACTTAAGTAATATGGCCAATCTGCCATGTTACAAAGTCTTGCTATAATCATGGCAAAAAGTATATCAAAATGTCTCGCTGAGATTCTGCTAAATAATCTAGCAAAGAGTTTAGCAAAAAGTTTGCTGGAAAGTCTTGCGAGAAGTCTGGCAAAAAGTCTGGTGATAAGTCAAGCAAAAATACTGGCGAAACGTCTTTTTAGGAATTGGGCAAAAACTCTTGCTAAGATTATTTCAAAAAGCATAGCAAAATGTTTGGTTAAGAGTCTTGTAAATAGTCTGGCGATAAGTGTAGAAAAAAGTCTGGCTACAAGTGAGGCCAATAATCTGCCGAAAAGTCTGGAAAGAATTGTAACAGAAATTCTGGAAAAATGTTAAGCTAATAGTCTGATGAAATGTCTGGCGAAAACTCAAGAATTCCACCATAATACTATACATAAAAATTTATAATACAAACTTTCAATGTATCATATTTTGAGGTTAGGTTTGTCGAGCTTATAATATTATAACAAGTTATAATTCGTAAAGCTAGAAAGAATAAGGATTTGGCAAATAAGATGGTAAATAATGTAGTAAATAATCTGACAAAAAAGAAGGTTAAAAAGTTTGAAAACAATATCATAAAAAGTTATTGATAAACCTGATGTAGAATCTAGCGTGGTCTGTTTTTTTTCAGACTCTCAATTAATTGTGAATTATTCTGATATTAAGAATATTATAATTTCTTATAAATACACTAAGAATAAACATTTTTAACATTCAAACGACATAAGTGTTACAGATGAAACACAAATTTTTGTGTTAAAATTTACAAATTTTATTTCTGTGATTTTCGAAGTTAAAATTTTAACATAAAAATTTTTAGGTGTCTACACGCTGAGCGCCTTAGTGCGCATGTCAAAATGTACAGTAGAGGGCTTTCGGGCCTTGTTGCAGGACGCGTCAGCGTCGTTAGTCAGCCGTGCTAGAGCCTCAGCACTGTAAACCAATAAAGACTTGTAGCCGGCAGTACCGGCGTATTATATCATATATTAATCGTAGTTTTCTCTTCTGCCTTAGATTCCTTCTCATTCTTGTACACGCGTGCCTTCATAGACGGGCACATTAGTCTCTTATTAAAAAATTAAGTGGTTAAGTACAACCACGTAGTCTATACTGGTGACCCCAATAACTGGAAGTAAGGAAGAAAATTTTTTTTTCTTTCTCATATTGGCAAAATTACGAAAGGAAGGAGTGCTGCAAAGGAACGGACGAGTCTATTATTCAACGACAGCGTCCATTTTGTCTCTACTCGATATATTTCAAAAATTATTTTTGCTGCTGCTCGCTCGTCGCCTCCTTCTTACAAAGGTAAAAAGGAGAGGTTTAGACGGCGGAAAATTGACCTGCGTCGCAATTTGACCTTCTACTCACAAGAAATTAGTAGAGATTTTTTGTTTTCTTCTCATCAACCGTCAAGCAACTCGCGTCGTAATTTGACGCTGCGCCTCCTTATTACAAGGATTAAAGGGGGAGGTCGCACCCGGATCATTCAACAAGGATCTCGAGGCCATTGGGGCTTCTGAGCGACGTCATCGTCAACAACATCGGCGAAACATCAACGTAGTTACATCATCGGCCTGCCTGCTCGTCTTCGTTTAGCCCCGCTGTATTTTGAATATAAGGTATTTATTAAGTACGTGCGCGTACTATCTTTCATACTAACCTAAAAAAAGCTTTATGAAAAGCGTTCTCTGTGACTGCGTAAAGTAAAAAAAAAAGTGTTAATTAAGTGCAACAGTTGTGAACGCGAAATTATACCAAAAAAAAGGAAGAGGAAAAAGTGTTTTGGGTAGCCATCTTGGCGTCCCAACGCATATGTATATGTATGTATAGATATACACGGGCGAACGAAGGTTCGAGAGAAAAGTTGGCGTAACACTAAAATTTGATGACGTATTTCCGAGACGCACGTTCAAAAATTTTATTTTTTTACTAACATTTGTTGAGGCGGAGGATTATTTATTTGATACGCGACCTAACCTTCATATGATAACTGATTAATTTCTTTTTAAGAAAGTTTTTTTATGTGACAATTTTTTATTTAAATTGAGTAAGAAAAGAAAGTTGAATATTAATGTGAGGTTTGGGTCTCGTAGTGGCGTAGCCATTTTGTGCTTGTGATAAGCGGCAATACATAAAAACCGACGCTCGACCGCCATATTGAAAATATAAAATTTTACATAACGTTGAAAATTTTTCTTGGATAAAATCTTTTATTATCATGATTTTCTTTTTTTTCCTTTTTACGATTTCAAAAATTTTTTTAAAAAAAAGCAAAGATTTTTATCAGCGAGCGTCGAGAGTTGCAGGCGGGTGAGCTGAAATGTTTTATTTCAGTAATAAGAACTCAAATGCCTTAAAAAAAGAAAAAATCTTTTCATTTTAAATATCGGCTCTAATAATATAACTAAAGGAAAACTTTTCTTGTCACCAGCTTGTAGTCATTAATAAATTCATGTCTGGTTTGACGTAACTATAAAAAGAAAAAAGAATTGATATTACTAGCTAGATTAGCTTGAAAATTATACAGCGTTCGAGTGTTGTGTATGTTTGTGCTGTATATGATTTGTGTATGTTTTGGAGCAATATTTTTTATGTGGCAAGTGCCTTTGCCATCGCGTTTTTGTAAGTCCATAGAGCATTGATGGGCGATTTTAATAAGGAAGCAACTGATCCATTCGGTGCATCAAATAGGCTGACACATACCCCGCTACGTGGTACGACGAAAAGTGGTGAAACCTTCCTGCCAGGTATGAATGGAACCGAGAATGAGAATGCCTCAAGGCAAGTGAGTGAAACGGATAAAACGAAAAATAATAGTAGTACAGGAACGTTACCGAAAAATAAGATAGATATTGTAGTTAGTAATCAGGCGCGTAAAGACGGTACACCGCAGGTAACGGGTACAACGGAAGAAATTATTCCAGTAGGTTTGAAAGATGATACTGCACCTAGCTTGTTAGGGGGAGGTAACCCATTAAATAGTGGCAACAGTGTAGCTTACGCACCGCCGGTTATGAACCCAGGAAATCTTAACATCACGGGTAATAACGTGCTTGGTAGTTTTAGTGGCAATTTAACTTCAGCTATGGAATCGCGAGAACTAAAAGGTCAAGTTGAAAACTTGACAAGGCTTATATTGAGGCAGTCTGCTGAGAGAGCTGCTGCAATGGTTAATACTGGAAGCACTATACCAGGAGCTCTTCCTGGTGTGCAAAACCTTACTCCTCGCAATATCAATGAAGGTCAAGCTACAAACAACGTCAACAGACCTAAACAGTTGAAGTTTCAAAGCTTCTGGAAGCACGACCAAACTTGGTTTATGCTTCTAGAAAATCAATTTATAAGTTTGCAGATATCAACTGATGCAGACAAGTTATGGAGTCTGCTTTATAACCTTAAACCGGATGAGACGTTGGTGGTAGCAACAACAATCAAGCAGGCACCCGAAGGTACTAGGTACGAAGCAGTTTAAGCTGAGTTGATCAAGGAGTTCGAAGAAACCCCTCAGCAAAAACTAGATAAATTTGTAAATTTGCAAATGGAGGGAAATAAACCCTCAGTATTTTTTAAGCAACTGACCGACTTAGCTGGTACGCAAATTCTTTAAGAGACTGTATTCAAGATGTGAAAGGGACGGTCACCTAGTGAGGTTGCTGTCGGAATGGGTCCTGAGCTTCCTGGGCAAACACTCACGAGCAAATTAGAAATTGCAGATGAAGTCTATAGGTTGCAGAATAAAAGAAAAAGTAATATTATTTCGGCAATTCAAGCAGTCCCAGAGGATATCTCAACAGAGTTAAATAAGCGTATAGACGCTCTAGAAAAACAAATTGCTACACACGAAGGAAGCAAGAATGTAGATAATAGCAAACACAAAGAAAATAACGTAATTAAAACGTCACGGAAAGACATCTGGCGAAGGAATAATTCTAATGGGTCAAAGCCTACCCAACAGACAAATAAATCTCCAAACCGTAACAACAACGTCTTGTGTTACAACCTTCACATCTATCGTAACGCCGCCGCGAGATGTACACAGCCGTGTAATTGGCGGAACCGTAGCATCCAACAGTTACCCAAACAAAATTCAAATTATAATAATGCAAAAAATGGGTAAGTCCTGTTTGTGAGGAGACTACAAACAGAGACAAAACAACTGTACGTCTCCATGTTTGGGATTATGATTCCTGCACTCTGTTTCTTGTTGATACAGGGGCAGAGATTTCCTTGCTACCCGGAGGCGATAAGAGATTAGAATTGTCAGAATTTAAATTGTACGCAGCAAATAATACGATTATCAATACATACGGTGTAGTAAGGAAAACTCTAAATTTCGGCCTTAGAAGGCCTATTAGTTGAAATTTCGTAATTGCTGACGTGCCATATGTTATATTGGGAGGTGACATACTTTAACACCACCATTTAATACCTGACTTTAAGAACGAACAACTGATCGATGGTGAAACATAAATGACTGTTGCTACGATCCAAAAGTCAGTAGAAAAAGAAATTAAAATTCTGTTAATAGAACCGTCACACAAATTTGCTAGTGTGCTTACTAAATTTCCTAAAGTTATTGGAATAGAGAGCCCAGCTATCTCCAATGGGCAAGTAATAGCTCATTATATTGAGACAACGGGTCCACCCATAGCATAGCGTGCTAGAAGATTGTCTTCTGAGAAACTGGCGGCAGCGAAGAAATAATTTGCTGAATTATGCGAGCAGGGCATTCGTAGACCCTCGTCTAGCCCATGGGCAAGTCCCATACATTTAGTACCAAAAAAAGATGGTTCTTAGAGAGTATGTGGGGATTACAGACAGCTTAATACAGACACCAGGCCTGATAGATATCCAGTGCCTCATCTTCACGACTTTCCAGTGTTTCTAAGCAACAAAAAAGTGTTTTCATCCGTAGACATGAGAAAGACCTACCACCAGATTCCTGTTGCTCCTGAGGACATAGAAAAAACAGCTGTCATAACACCATTTGGTCTCTTTGAGTATACAGTTATGACATTTGGGTTGCGTAACGCGGCTCAGTCTTTCCAGAGGTTCGTGAATAGAGCCCTTGGAGATTTAGAGTTCGTGTTTGTCTATATAGACGATATCCTCATCGCTTCAAAGAACATGCAAAAGCATGTACGGTCTTTCCAAAGCTGGTTTTATTGCCTTGGTTCTATACATCACGTGCGTACAGTGAGAGATGTCTTTATATATAAACGGTTTGATAGCGTGTTTGTGTTAGACTGGCACAGGTCTTACTTCACGCATATAATTTCTGAACTCCTCCAGAAAGTAAGCTCTGTCGGGTTCGGTGTCTTGACTGGTCCTCACAAAGTAATTGAACGCCATGCTAATGGTAGAAACTTCACAATAGAAGTTGATGGCACTCATAACATAGTTAATATAGAGCTGATTAAACCAGCCTACTTTATTCGTGAGGAACCAGAGGAGGGAGTTACCGTTGAATTATCATGGTTAATGGTGGAAACACCAGAAGCTGAAATTCCTGTCCAAGACGTAGATGGTGCTCGCGACGAGTACAACGTCACAAACAATAATAATAACTATAGTACAAATCATAATAGTCGGATCGATCCCCAGTTGACTCACAATGGGCTGGAGAACGAAAACAATGGTCAAGCCATGTCAGAAAGTTTAGCCCCCAGCATTTCAATGGACACTGAGCGGGAAGAGGCACCATGAAGAAAGAAATTTGTGCCAAATATATTAAAGAGAACACAACGAACGCAAGCTGACGAAGCAGAGCAAGCGTCTGTGAATACTCAACTACCTTAAAGTGCTAAGAAAGTCACGTTTCAAGCCGAAGTTTACGACATATCTCAATAGAGGCAAATAAACTTTAGCTCATGGTACACTCGCAACTCCAAGCCCAATGACACTGCACTGAGGATAAAAAGCAAATAAAAAATATATAAATAAATAAAAATGGTACCTGTATAAAAATAGAAACTAAGACTCATCCTGATCGAAGGAATTTCGTTAGGTATATAAAAAAACAGCTGTAAAAACATAAAGTTATAACTGACAACTTCGTCAGTAAGACGATCGTAGGTTAACTAAATCGAGAGCTCCTTGAATAACACCTTATTGCAATCACGTGAAATAGGATAGCGCAGTAAATTAGGGTAATAATTATAGAAAACGCAGTAAACCGGTTTGCCATTATCGGCATTTCTTATTTTGTAAATTTTTAGTGCAAGTTTTCCGTCAAATCCGCACGAAGCTCATACGGGTAATGTAAATATGTTGTTCGAAAGACAATTCGTGCATGTCAATAGTTTAGGAATAAATGTAAGATAGTATTAGTAAATTTGACAGGCGTCGGAGCGTCCGATCGGGTTTTTATTAATTTTCCCGAGCACTTCAACGTGAAAGAACTGCGTGTTGGGATTACCCCGGCGTTGTTCGATAGTAAATTTAGGTTGTTGAAACTAAACAATGTAAGTTTTTAACTGCGTTAATGCGTTTTTAAAAAATATTGTATAAACCAAACTTTAAAAGTTTTACAACTTTATTGTAACTAATTGTAAAAAACTTCTTATGGAGGCATTATTTAATGCTGTAAGAGAGAGTCAGATACTTGAAAAGCTTCAGTAGTTAATTATAATAACATAAATATTGAAAGCGGATCTCACTATCATTAACGTAGTTTTCGTTACTGAAAATATACGTAATGCATTTTGATTTTAAACTGAACAAAAAATTAAGTGCCTGAATCTCTCTATTAATGGTAAACTCGAGTGATTGGTGCGTTTTATTCTTTTATGCATTTCAGATGTAACCAAATTAAACGCATTGAGCTTGAGTTCTCAAGAGCCGTTAAACTTGTCACGACTCTCGCAACTTGAAAAATTTTTTTTTTCTGGTTGATTATAGCTTACACGTAAATAAAAATCTTAAATCCTATCAAAAGTGTTGAAATAAACCCTATTCAAGTAATTAATCTTTAAAAAGAAAAACTAAAGCCTAATCGCTTAGCTTTTAAATAGATATTATTATGTTCTCGGTAACAGTTACATGTGGAATGTATTTAAAAGAGAGAAAGTAAATGTAAGAAGTTAGGAAAAAGGATAATCAATGATTTTAAGAAATTATAATTTTGCTAATCGGAATTCATATAAACCAGACATGAAATATGCGTTTTAAATGTAATGAATGTATTGTGTAAAACCGATGTCATTTATTGTAAAAGGCATCACGACTGGCAATATAAATGAATCTTGATAGATAAATGTTATTAAAAAAAAAAAAAAAACGAAGTATAATTGCAAAAAAATATATATGTATTTCATCGCCAAATTTATAATGAATATAATTGTTTTGCAATTAATATGATTTTTTCATTCCTTTTGAGGGGGAGTAGCATAGGTGTCTACACGCTAAGCGCCTTAGTCCGCATGTCAAAATGTACAGTAGAGGGCTTTTGAGCCTTGTTGCAGGACGCGTCAGTGTCGTTAGTCAGTCGTGCTAGAGCCTCAGCACTGTAAACCAATAAAGACTTGTAGCCGGTAGTACCGGCGTATTATATCATATATTAATCGTAGTTTTCTCTTCTGCCTTAGATTCCTCCTCATCCTTGTACACGCGTGCCTTCATAGACGGGCACATTAGTCTCTTTTAAATAATTAAGTGGTTAAGTACAACCACGTAGTCTATAAATTCATGAATAATACAAAATTTTGAATAATAAAATTTGTAAATTTTTAAATTTATTTGTGTTAAAATATAATGATTGAAATGATGATTAGATATTAAATAATGACTTTCTCGTATTTCTTTCTGTTAATATATTTAAAAAAGAAGAGAGATAAAGAAATATAAGAAAAAGGATAAAATGATGGATGTTGGCGTGGATCAATAAAATCATAAACAAACTAATCTCATTTAACAATATTACATTGTCGTTTAGAGGCGAACGAAAAGAGCTGATCATTTTTTAATATTAGTATATCATAGAAATAGAGCCGGTTAATCGCTCAATCGATAGAGCGTTGGATTCGTAATCTCGGGGTTCAGAGTTTGAATCCCGCTCTCGGCAACCGATTGATAGAAACACCACTGTACGCTACATGTGCTTTGTTCACAAACACACTTACGAGCTCAGTTGCTGATTAGCATCACAAATAGCATAAATATAGCGACGTTAAAGAAGAAAAAAAAGTATACAAATTTTTGGACTTACAATGACATTTAAGTCTCAGATTTTCTCCTAACTTTGAGATATTTTTTCTTATATAAAATTCTGAAAAAAGCCTTAATCCTAACGTGCAACTTTCGATTTTTGCCGAGATCAGCAGATTTGTCTAAATTTTTTAAAAGTTGCATCTTTTTATAGTTATACACATTTTTTGAAGTACTTATTCTAGAAGGTTTTTATTTTATCAGGCGCGATCTCACGTGAGTTCTCATACGAGATCTCATGTCATTTTTTTCAGTAGGGAACTGCTGATAACTTGGAAAAAATCGAGAGTTGCACCTTAGCAATAAGGCTTTATTCAGAATTTTATATAAAGAAAAAATATCTCGAAGTTAGGAAAAAATCCGAGACCCAAATGTCAAAGACTCCTTGTTAGCAGAAATTAATATTTACAAACTAAAATATATCTTGCATTTAAGGCATTGTTATTGCATAAAATAATAATAATGCTAATATATAATTATTAAAAGTGTGAGATTATTCGAATAACTAAGTACACACATGTTTGTAAAAATAACAAACTTCGTGTGTTAATTCTACAAAAATTTTTGTATTGATTTCAAAAATACACAGAAATTTATGTAAAATAAAAAATTTGATGAATTACAAAAAATTTTTTACTGTGTACAATAGCAATAGAAATGCAATGAAAGCTCACTTAAGGTGGCTGTTTCCAAATTGTACGTATAAGAATTTTTAAAAAAATATATGTTGTTTCATGAATTGCGAGAAAGATTTTGATATTTTTTTCAACCAATGTTAACGAATTAATTAAGGAAAAAATTCTATGAAATATCCGCTTATACATAACAGGACGTAGGGCTGCATACCCTTTAGTGAATATTGCAAAATTTAACGCACTCAATAACGTGTTAAAAAGATGAAAAATTATAATATTAGCGCTTTATAAAAATACGCATGAAAATGGACCTTGACGAATTAAATAAAAAAATATTCAGATCAGTATTATTTGATAATAAAATATTTATAAACTTATTCATATATATTTTAACGAATATTTAATACTTATTATTTACGTTTCAAGTACTTTCAACATATTTCTATAGATAATAATGGTGTAAACTGCAGCATCACTAATTCATCATATTATGCTGTTATTAGTAAAAATTTAATGAAAAATTTTAAAATTGATTATTACTTTTCCAATAATTTTAGCTCTTTGATAATATTTATTTAATTCAAAAAGTTTGTTTATAAAACAATTTATTTAATTAGCAATTAAAATTGTTTAAAACTTATTATTTTTATTCAATATCATTTACCGTTTAACATGAAATAATGAAATAGTAAATAATATTGACATGATAAGACTCGCATTGCCATCTATTATTTAAATTTACGTACTTTAATTTTCAAACAGTAGCAATGTATCTAACCTATTTCCCAAATAATTGAGTTATGTGTGATAAAGAACAATATGACTAATTTTGTTGATGATGAGGTAAGATGGTACATGCCTATGCACACAGCACAAATTAATTTTTAATTCATTCTAAAATAATACATAATAAAATAAAAATAGTGCAGAATTTATTATGCACAAAATATATTAAGACAAATATCGTACATGTAATACTAATATAAAATTTTATTTTAATATAGATATTCCTTCAATATGCAAATATTAATACTGACATAATTTTTTGTAAAATATTTATTTCTTTCAGAATTCTTTTGAAATCAATTCAATTGATTATTACATAAAATATTTTGAGAATTATTGTTTTCATTTTAAAATGCTTTCAGAATTAATTCAATGAATTATATTCTAATAAATTATTACCATATTATTTCAAAAATAATAAAAGCAGTCATAGAGTTATTCAGAACTGATTTAAAAACTTTATTTTAGAATAATTTCATGCTGTGAGATTTACCTGATAAAAATTATTGGAGAAAAATCACACAAATAGAATGCGCTATCCTTACAAACATATTGTCATGTCAAGGACACACAAAAACACACACACACACACACATATATATAAATATATATATATGGCTGATTCCATTCAGATTCATGCAGGCCGTCACTGATCGAATTTTTTTTTTCTTCTAAGTAATAAAAATACCTTCTATTATGTATATAAAGATAAAATTTACCTCGTAGAACGCTCAAAATTTTTTTTTTTTACTACAGCAATTCTAGTGTTGGATGTAAAAACAAAAATTCAAAAATTGAAAATGAACCTCTACTTTTAAATGACTATAGCTCCGTCAATTTTTAACCTTATTAAGCGTTCTTTTAACGAAAGTGTGCGGAATTTTGTCTAGTTTTAAATGCAATCTCGATTTTTGTAATACAATTTGATCTCACTGAGTTATTTACGAAAAACCGAAAAAAGCGATTTTTTTCAAACACGATTTTCTCAAAAACTATATTTTTTTTTTTTTTAATTTTCATATGATTTTATACATAAAAAATACTAACTTTTATGGTAAGTGAGAATATGCGATTTTGCCTTATTTTTTTTAACAGATTTTTAAACGTTTTTTTTTATATTTTCGATTTTAAAACATTGATACCATGGCGCATTGTACTATTTTACTAACTTTACGTGTTCTTACAACTATTTTTATGCTTTTATTTCTTAATATATCAAAAATATCAACAATAATCTTAAAAATAAACCCCGGATCGAATATTTTGATCAATTAGAACCAAAGTTATGACGATTTAAAGTTTAAAAAAAAATGTTGAAACTTTAAATAAATATGATCTTTACATTGAGGAAACGCAATTTTCGTTGAAGATTAAAATCTGAAGATATAAATTTTTTAATTTAAAAAAAAAGTTATTTTGATGAAAGAATATACAACCATTTATCCTCTTTTTATGGTACATTATTATAATAAACATTTTTTTTGTTGAAGAAGATAATTTTTTTATCAGTTTGAATTTCGCGCCTAGAATTTGAATTTATTTTGTAGGGAGTTGACGCATGTCACTACTAGGTGGCAATGATTCGTTCTTTGCATTCTCATCAACGACTTGACGCGTTTAAAAATATAAGAAAAGGAAGATAAAAAATAAAGTTGTTCAAGAAAAATTATTTTTTTCGATCTGTCATTGAACAGAATATCAATAATGGCATCACTGATTGTTAAAATGAAGTGCAAGGATTTAAAAGAAAGGCACAAAAAAGTTGTTTATGATTGCTCCAAAAGTCCGCTTAGAGAATTAGGTGATCTAACGGAGTCTTTGAAGCGCTTGTATCCAAATACTTCTTTCTCTAGAGAAGATAAAGTATGCCCTTCGTGTTACAAAATATTATTAGATGAAGTGAAAAATGCGCCTATTTCATCGACTTCAAGCAATCAACAATCTTCGGAAGATTTTATTCATAGTGAGGCTGTGGTAGAACAGCTCAACGAGACTTCAAGTAATTTGAAATTAAACATTTCACCAATTAAAATGCCTCAAAGTATCAATATCAAGATGCGAGAATCTTATGCTCTCCGAAAAAGAAAACAAATAAACGATGCATTTGATTCACAAATAGCAAGTAAAATGATGAAAGTCTACGATATAACGGATTTGCCAGCATTGAATGAAAATAATGAATGTAAAACAAATGATAAATGGCTTGAGGCGCATTTTTCACTTCATCTCATAATATTTTGTAACACGAAGGGCATACTTTATCTTCTCTAGAGAAAGAAGTATTTGGATACAAGCGCTTCAAAGACTCCGTTAGATCACCTAATTCTCTAAGCGGACTTTTGGAGCAATCATAAACAACTTTTTTGTGCCTTTCTTTTAAATCCTTGCACTTCATTTCAACAATCAGTGATGCCATTATTGATATTCTGTTCAATGACAGATCGAAAAAAATAATTTTTCTTAAACAACTTTATTTTTTATCTTCCTTTTCTTATATTTTTAAACGCGTCAAGTCGTTGATGAGAATGCAAAGAACGAATCATCGCCACCTAGTAGTGACATGCGTCAACTCCCTACAAAATAAATTCAAATTCTAGGCGCGAAATTCAAACTGATAAAAAAATTATCTTCTTCAACAAAAAAAATTTTTATTATAATAATGTACCATAAAAAGAGGATAAATGGTTATATATTCTTTCATCAAAATAACTTTTTTTTTAAATTAAAAAATTTATATCTTCAGATTTTAATCTTCAACGAAAATTGCGTTTCCTCAATGTAAAGATCATATTTATTTAAAGTTTCAGCATTTTTTTTTAAACTTTAAATCGTCATAACTTTGGTTCTAATTGATCAAAATATTCGATCCGGGGTTTATTTTTAAGATTATTGTTGATATTTTTGATATATTAAGAAATAAAAGCATAAAAATAGTTGTAAGAACACGAAAAGTTAGAAAAATAGTACAATGCGCCATGGTATCAATGTTTTAAAATCGAAAATATAAAAAAAACGTTTAAAAATCTGTTAAAAAAAAATAAGGCAAAATCGCATATTCTCACTTACCCTAAAAGTTAGTATTTTTTATGTATAAAATCATATGAAAATTTAAAAAGAAAAAAAAAATATAGTTTTTGAGAAAATCGTGTTTGAAAAAAATCGCTTTTTTTCGGTTTTTCGTAAATAACTCAGTGAGATCAAATTGTATTACAAAAATCGAGATTGCATTTAAAACTAGACGAAATTCCGCACACTTTCGTTAAAAGAACGCTTAATAAGGTTAAAAATTGACGGAGCTATAGTCATTCAAAAGTAGAGGTTTATTTTCAATTTTTTTTTTTTTTTATTTTCAACGTTTTTACATCCAACACTAGAATTGCTGTAGTGAAAAAAAATTTTTGAGCGTTCTACGAGGTACATTTTATCTTTATATACATAATAGAAGGTATTTTTATTACTTAGAAGAAAAAAAAAATTCGATCAGTGACGGCCTGCATGAATCTGAATGGAATCAGCCATATATATATATATAAATAACGGGGCGATTCTTCCGGGCATACTAAAGAAATAATCACCTCAAAATGTGATACTTCTTATGGAAACTGAGGACAAAATTGCTGCCTGGAAACTACCGTTGCTGATACAGGTTTTCCGGGCTGCCCGGAAACTACCAAAAAATCCCGGAAACTACTATTACACTTCGGGGATCGTCCCGGAAACTACCATTAAATAAAAATATTAATATATATATATATATATATATATATATATATACACACACACACACAAACGGACACACACACACATATACGCACAAACACAACCAAACACAAGAACACACACGAATGCACGCACGCACAAACACAACCAAACACAAGAACATACATGAATGCACGCACGCACAAACACACACATACACACACACACACACATATATATATATACACAAACACACAGACACACGCACAACCACACACACAAACACACGAACGCATACAGACACACACGTAAAGGCACACAGACACACAGGCACAGACACACAGCCATGGACACACACACACACACATGCACGCACACACAGAGTTGTAAATGAGGAAATGGTTTTTCATTTGAAATAGTCAAGTAATTGAAAATGCTTGCACCATTTACCACTTACAGAGCAAGTAAATGGTAAATGCTCGCACCATTTACCATTTACAGAGCAGGTAAATCGTAAATGATTGGACCATTTACCAGTTACTGAGTAAGTAAATGGTAAATGGTCGAACCATTTACCAGTTACTGGGTAAGTAAATGGAAATGGTCAAACCATTTACCAGTTACTAAGTGAGCAAATGGTGAATAGTCATATCATTTCCAGTTTCTTGCTCTGTAACTGGGAACTGGTAAGACTATTTAATATTTACTCACCCACTAACTGGTAAATGGTCTGACCATTTCCAGTTTCTTGCTCTGTAACTGGGAACTGGTAAGACTATTTAGCATTTACTTGCTCTGTAAATGGTAAATGGTCTAACCATTCACCATTTACTCACCCAGTAACTGGTAAATGGTTTGACCATTTCCAGTTACTTGCTCTGTAACTGGGAACTGGTTAGACTATCAACCATTTACTTCCTCTGTTAATGGTAAATGGTCCGATCATTTCCAGTTACTTGCTCTGTAACTGGGAACTGGTTAGACCATTTACCAGTTACCCACCCAGTAACTGCTAACTGCTTGATTTGACCATTTACCAGTTTTCCACCCAATAACTGCCAACTAATTGATTCGGCTAGTTACCCACCCAGTAACTGCAAACTGGTCCAACCATTTTCAGTTTCTCACCATGTAACTGGTAGATGGTCCAACTATTTACTATTTACTCGCCCAGTAACTGGTAAATGGTCCGACTATTTACCATTTACTTACCCAGTAACTAGAAAATGGTCCGACCATTTACCATTTACTCACTGAGCAACTGGTAAATGACCCGACCATTTACCATTTACTCACCCACTAACTGGTAAATGGTCCGATCATTTCCAGTTACTTGCTCTGTAACTGGGAACTGGTTAGACCATTTACCATTTACTTGCTCTGTAAATGGTAAATGGTCCTACCATTTACCATTTACTCACCCAGTAACTGCTAACTGCTTGATTTGACCATTTACCAGTTTTCCACCCAATAACTGCCAACTAATTGATTCGGCTAGTTACCCACCCAGTAACTGCAAACTGGTCCAACCATTTTCAGTTCCTCACCATGTAACTGGTAGATGGTCCAACTATTTACTATTTACTCGCCCAGTAACTGGTAAATGGTGCGACTATTTACCATTTACTTACCCAGTAACTGGAAAATGGTCCGACCATTTACCATTTACTCACTGAGCAACTGGTAAATGACCCGACCATTTACCATTTACTCACCCACTAACTGGTAAATGGTCCGACTATTTCCAGTTCCTTGCTCTGTAACTGGGAACTGGTGAGACTATTTACCATTTTCTTGCTCTGTAAATGGTAAATGGTCTGACCATTTACCATTTACTCACCCAGTAACTAGTAAATGGTCCGACCATTTACCATTTTCTTGCTCTGTAAATGGTAAATGGTGCGAGCATTTTCAATTACTTGACTATTTCAAATAAAAAACCATTTTCTCATTAACAACTCTGATTCATACGATGCAATAGATACTGTTTCAAATGCTCGTGATATATGTATTCATATATATAAATTTTGCGAATACGGCGTGCGCGAACCCGAGAAGCATCTGGAAGAAAGTTGATGTATTAGAAAAGTACAAAAAAAAAGATACTCTTGTGTCTTTTGCGCCAAACAATTGTGAGGACTTGATAATAACGGATTTTACTTCCTTCAAAATCACCACTGTCAACTTCACTGTAATCCTTCGAGTCGCAAAGGCGATTATTCTAGAGCCAACATTTTATTTCTGGCAGGTAAGATGAAAATATTTAATCCTTTACTATGAATTTTATAAATTAAAATCATTTTCATTATTTAAATAAGATTAAAAGTATTATTTCTAAATAAATTTAAAGTATTATTTTCATTGTTAAAATATGTTAAAATAAATTGCTCCGTTTTTAATAAAATTTGTTATAATTGAAAATAGATTAAAAAATAAATCCGACCGAAAATATAATATATCTCAAGATACATAAGATATTTCTTGAACTTAACAATATCTTACACTGGAAATTATTAATTTTCTTTTAAATTTGTATCTCTTAATGTCAAAATGAAAATCATATTAAATAATTAAAATAAAATTTTGTTCCTCCGATAAAATATATTAATGAATATAAAAAATATTGCGTATCAATTAATTTCTGCGTACCAAATAGAAGTGACTATTTATTGAATAAATATTATTTTTCTTTAAAAATATATTTTAATTTTTGAAGCCTGAAAATTAATTTTTTTAGAAGAATATATTATTTTGAAAACATGAAACATCACTTTCAAGCATGGAAATAATTTGCTTCATAACCTCAAAAAACGTGTTTTTCAGTTTTTTTGCTATAATTAGGTGAATTCTTAATGGATCTTCAAAATTCGAAATCGAGGTGAAAGAAGACAATAAAACGTATATATTTAGTGACTATATAAAACCTCACGAGTCTCAAACATAACCTAAAATAGAATTTGAAAATTTCAAAATGGCCTGTACATTAACGGTATGAATGCATACTGATTTTTTACTTCTAGAAACTTTACTTTTCATAAAATCTATCATTCATATGTCTTGCAGATTTTTGTAGGAGTGGTGGAAATCACCTAAAATATCAAAAAACTGAAAATTTTATAGATTTATAGCATTTTAGAGGCTCTATTGCATTCTGATCGTGAAAATAACAACAAATACACGTTTAGTGACCAAAAAAATCTCTTAAATATCGATAATCAGTCGGATTTATATCATATGTATCCATAAAATACGAGAATAAGCTTAAAAAAATCGTTTTTTGACCAAAAAGAGTCCTGTAATCTTCCTATTACCATCTTAAACTATAATTTCACCACGTCATCTTCAAAGTAACCTTAAACATTTATTCACAGACTAATAACTTACTTGGTACTGATTTTTAATCTTATTTAGTAAAATGTTTCGCCGAAAGAAATGAAATTAATCTCAAAAAATGCGAATAGTGACTAAAAATGACCTTAACTATCATTTTTCCGACGTATTCGAAACAATTCTTTATATGATTTCTTCGAAATAACCTCAAAAATATATTGATGGATTCTAAGAGCCTCTTACTGAGATTGTTTATATTGTACAGTGCGATGTTTTGTCGAGCACCACCAAAATATCGCCAAATAATGCGCCTAGCCAGCAAAAATATTTCATATTGTTCTACAGCATGATTTAAAAGTAATTAACATCAAAAAGGTAATGTAATATTACAAAAATATTTTATTATTTTAAAGATACATTAGTGAGCCGAGCTAGTGTTGGAGTACAAGCAATCAGGTGAGCCCCACACAGTATGAAACGTTGGAAATATTTTCGAAATATTTCCAAATATTTCATGCTGTGCGGGACAGCTTTGTAGTTTATATTTGTTAGTGTTACCGTAGAAGATGTAGTTTTCGATTATATATTAAAAGAAATCATGCCCTAATAAGAATCCCGTTCTTTACGGTATTAACTGTTTGAATTATAAAATAAAGACAATGATTACGTAACACAAGAACGTAACAATAATTAATTTACAAAAATATGCACATTTAGGCAATCTGAAACTGAAAATAAATTAGTCTGCTATTTTAGTTGATAATCAAAAAAATATTATCTTTATTAAACTTGAAACATGATTTAATTATTACAAAAATTGTTCAATTTTAAATTACTAATTTTTTATTCGCTTTCTATTTGTTATTCATTATTTTCCTTTGTAATTTAGTTAAATTCAGTTTTCAATTTCAAAAATAATTATTTAATAATAATTTCGGTGGCTCTTTCAAGACACTCCTGTTCTGCCCGTCTCAGGGAGAATCCAGATAACGGAACTTTTCAAGGGGTCGTGCTGTTCCGTGCTGTTCCGTGACGTGCCGTATCCGTGCCGTTCTATCATGGAGTGTTCCATCTATATTATCTCGTCTTTCCTGAATAATTTGATAGTAAACATAAGACACCTTTCTATGAAATTTAACATTCGTTTACTATCAAATTCAAAGAACACGAGATAGTCTAGATGGACTTCTCCATCATAGAACGATACGGACACGGAACAGCACGGCCCCTTGAAAAGTTTTTTCATCTGGATTCTCCCTTACTGCTAGTATGTACTAGGGGGAGAACTGTACATGCTGCAGTGTGAGCTATTTTTGCTCCTCGACTCTGAGTTAACATCGAGTCTGCCATACCCTTATCCACGTGCACTAGGGTAAACTATGCACGTTTTCCTTTTTTCTCTCTCTTTTGGGTTAGCATAAGAGTAGAGATCATACCTTACTGCACACATTAATTCACCCTCGATTAAAAATGTTATTACTTGATTATTGATGCTAGATTGTAGCGCTGCAGTTCGTGGCAGACGGAAGAAACATTTTGTCTTTACTTAACGGAGTTTCCCATCATCTGAATCTCAGTACCTGTGAACACTGTATCCACAATAACAACATTACATAAAACGAATTTGAGAAATGTATTTTTAATGAAATTTTAAGCAAAAAGTGTTTTATTCATAAGAATTTTAAGCTTTGAAATATTTATTGTTTTAATTGTTAAATAGTCGTATTACAGCATAATTATTTATTTGCTTTAAAAATCATTTGCATAAAATTTTTCCATTCATTATCGAATTACATGAATTTCTTTTTCGTGTAGATTAGTCTTAATATTTATATATTTTATTACCAAATTGTAATAAAAATGGTAAATCAAGTTGAAAGGAATAAGTCAATTTGTAAGTAATCTATATATTATTTTTATATAAATAAATCTTTATAAGCTATGCAGTCGTTAATTCTTCTTTATTAATTTTTTCAAAACAACATATTTAGGTGACGTTTCTGTTACTTTTTTGTAACTCTTTTCAATCACTAAATAATATTTTGCAAATTAGAAAACATTCTTAACAATTAAAAATTAGTCAAAACATAATATAACTATATTTACATGTCAATATGTATAAACAAAGCGTAGCCTGTAAAGATTCATTAATATAAAAACATTTACTAACTATCGATTGAGTCATCATGATGAATATATACTATTTTACTATAACTAGAGAGAAATAATAATATACATCTCAAGCAATTAATTTGTACGCATTGATTTTAACTTATAATAAAATCTTCAAATCTGAGTATTAAATATTTATGAAAAACATAAAAAATAATTACATTTTGCAAAATATGATTATTACATTTCCATTCTATAGATATTATAATCACTCTTTTGATTGAAACTTTTTTTGTAACTCATGAAAAAATAAATGTATTAAAAATGAATTCCCATATTGTATACAATAAGACTAAGGTGTACGGTAATATTCATTTTTAGCAGTAATTAGTATTCACAAATTAAAAGTTGAATCCTCTTGCTTTCGCATTATGAAATAGTGAATAATAACAACTGGTTGTAATTATTGTCATAAAATTTTTATGCGTACATTTATTTGAATGCGTATTGTAATTTTAACTATTTAATAATAAGTAGTTGAAATATAATATTTGTGAAACAATATTTCTTATTTCCTTCCTAATAACTTAATAGTATATTATTGTTACAATAAATATTTGAATGTATAGTTATATCAGAATTTTTAGAAAAAATTATTGAACACAGAATGTTTATGACAGATATAGTATATTACGTTCCGAGGCACGGAACAGGCTCATTCCATGCGCGTGTTGGTTTGCTTCGCTCGGCTTCGCCTCGCGAAGCAAAACACGCGCATATGATGAGCCTGTTTCGTGCTGAGGAACGTATACGATTTTCCTTCATGCCCGGCCGGAACTTTGCCACCCCAAAAAGTGATAAAACTCCATTTTTAATAAAAAAAAATTCGTCAAAAGCAAAGAGTCATCTGTTGCGTTATTTCGTTGTAGCGTGCATGCGCAAGCAATTACAGTATACAGTTGAGTTCGGTAGAGAAAGAGAGAGAGAAAAAACTGAACATAGCAGCACACATAGCAGTTAACATAAGATACACAATAAATATATAAATGATAATTCAAATTTAAAAAACGTGAGAAATAATGAAATGTGTTTATAATACTTTTATATTACTATATTTTGTGTATGAAAACCTTTTAAAGAGCAAAAGAAAAAATTGTGAGTTAAAACAATTGTGTATGTTAGTAAAGATATAGTTCATTTTAATAAATATAAATGTATTAATATCAAGTGCACAAAAACAAAACGTGTAAAGCAAAACGTGTAAAAACGTGAATTTAATTATTTTCTTTGTACAAAAACAATCATGAAGTGTTTAAACGAGTGTCGTGAATTAAAAGAAACGTGTATGAAAAAGAATATCTATTTTAAACGAAAGTTATAATTCGTTATAATTTAAACTATTATATGTATATTAGTGTATTAATATCGAGTGCGTTTGTTTATTTAATAACTACAAGTATGATGTATGCATTTATCTATTTAATGCTGAGGTTAGACATTCGCGTATATATAGATATAGTTTAAGTATACAGCAGACAGTGAAGCGACCGAGAAGACGTACAGTTCGTGGCTGCGCGGTGCGTTCTGCGCACGTATGTAACGGAACAACACGAATATATTCGGCCGGTTCCCTGCCGCATGAGGAGCACTTTTAGGCAAAGTTTCGGCACGGGTATGAAGGAAAATGTTTTTTCATTTAATTTAATAGATCCAGTTATTATTTTTAACTGTATTACTTTATGAAATACAGATGCTGATTTCCTACATTGTATATAAAAATGAATGGTTCAATATTTCTTGGTTGTTCAGTATATCATGTGAGAATTTAATGCTTAAGTAAACAATATTTTCATAAAGTTATAACAAAATCCTTTACTTTCTAGCTAATATAAGTCTCTAAAGTAGTCTTTGAAATCATAAAGAAATTTTATTCTATAAATAAAGTATTTTAAAGTTATTTATTTATTAATATATTTATATTGAGCATTTAAAAAATTATATATTTGAAATTATGATACGATATTGTTAGAATCAAATCGGTGCAAATAACAGCAGAGCTTGGAATTTTCGTAACAACCTCATTTTTTACAATTTCGAAATCCAATGAATGCACTTCAAAAAATTCATCCAAACTATGAGACTTTCGAAAATTTTTTTCTCGAGTATAAGGCTCAATAATATTTTGTGAACATGTTTTTTTTCTTATAAATTTAGAAAAATCACGTATCTGACGATCAGATAAATTTGAATCATTCTGCAAATCACATAAATCATTAGACGATATTTGGTGTATTTGTTTTTTTTCTTTTGCATTTACGATAATATTTAATGGTTTACCACGCTGTTGCGATAGAGATAGTGCAACATTCGTTCTTTCTGCTTTGTCATTTAATTTATTTTCAACTTTCCTTTTGACTAATAATTTAGAAATCAAATGTTCACTTTGCTTTGGAGTTTTGATGCCTTCTTGAACATTTTTTAGGAATGTTGTTAAAGTACATTTATGACTTATACCTTTAGCTATTAAAGTTAAACAATTCGAACATCGCCTACTAGTCTTCTTCAGTGGTTTGCGAGATTCCTTTTTTTTAGTATTAACAATTTCAAAACTTCTTTGTCTGGATCTAATTTCATTACAGAAAGTACAGCCACACTCTTTTTCTGACTTCGATGTACTGCGCGTTTTCATTTTTAAATGATATTTTGAGTAGTCTGGCATCTGAAGTGAACTTCTTAAACTTGTATTCATATTAGCTCTTGTAATTTTAAGCCTACAAGCACCACAAACTACAGCAGGTAAACGCGAATCCATCTCATTAAAATCAGGAAATAACAATTTGATTTAAGTTCCTATTTTACCTGTAGTTTTATAATGCTTTTTTTTCGGCTTCCTTTTACACATAAAACACATATTATGCCGATTTTGTTCGTGAGATCTGGCCGAATTACTTTGCAAGTTCATAATTGACAATCACTATTTTTAAATTGAATGAAATTAAATAAATTGAACGAACGTTGCTGCGCGAAGTCAAATGCTATACTAAATTTTCTTCAAGATTATATATCACTTTAAATTCCACAAATTGTATTTACATATGATCTTTATATTATAAATAATGAATAGTATCGAGTACTGTTAGCTGTAACCTTTTCAATGTTTATTTTATTTGTATATAATGAATTAGGTGAGAATATAACGAACTTTAAGATTGTAGTTATGGAAAAAATTTTCTAGCTTTGTATATATTATTTCTCATTTCTTAAGTAATTATATATATCAGTCGTTTTATAATTATAGATTTAATGCATATTAATACCGTAAATAAATGTTTTTAACATACAGGTGATATAAAATAAATGGGGGATAGTTATTTACTTATTTATTATTTCTATTCATATATTTATAATAATGTTGCCTAATAAAACAATATTTGTTCATTTAAACTTAACTTTTTATGAATCGGCCACGTAAATTGATTTTAAAAAGTATGTCAAAATATGTTTAAGATATCTAAAAATCATAATCAAAATGAATTTTGAGGCAACAAAACATTTTCATTTAAACTTCCTTTAGGCGAACCGTGATTGTCTATGGCTACTTGCACAAGCTGCCTCATATAAAATTCCGTTTGTAAATCTTCTCTACCAAAACGAGACTTTAAACTAGCTATCACCTCATCATAATTTTCTTCAGTTAGTGAATAACTTGACACTAGTAGATCTGCTTTAGATCTAGGAACCATCGCTTTGATGAGATACTGAAACTTTTCTTCTTTAGAAAGTTTTGGTTTCTCGTGAATCTTTTTAAAATAACTCCAAAATTCAAGTCAACCACTAATTTCACCATTAAACGTTGTTGGTTGAATTTTTGGCAGTTTAAAAGAAGTATCTTCTTCAACACGCACTAATGTATTAGTTGGAGAAACTGGTGCAGCAGGTAAATCACTTCCTTGATGTGTTAAAAATTCCTCAAATAACACTTGAGCCGCAAAATATTTGTTTTTGTATTCCTCGGCTTTATCGTATTCTTCCTGTAAATCTTCAACAGTTGAAGACGTCGCATCAAGGAAAAGATCGATAATACCTTCCGTATTATTTGATAATTCAGTCATTTTTTGCTCGAGTATACGGAACAACACTTTCACGTTACGAGGCTCAACAGAATCTTCACTGACAGCTTGATCAAAATTATTCAATGCTTTTGTGAATGCCGCACGTTGCACTGTCCTTCTTTTTTTGGCTTTATCCATTTTAAAAAACCACTCACGGAAATCTAATAATTACAAACACTAGTCCTGTCACGCAGTCGCCAATTTGTTGGGTACGAATAAATTCTTGTAATTATTGATTTAAAATATTATTTTATTAGAATAAAGCGATGAGAAATATAAACGGTAAGAAAAATACAAAACGTTGCGCACGCGTTCACTTATTCAAGCCAAGTCTAAGTCTGCTTTTTCGCTTCTTTTTGGCCATCTTTATATACGACATCCCACCATAACGTATGATTCGCGTGGCAGTTATGATCAAGGATGTGCGCGCATACGTATAGAGAACTTATGTAATATCAACGCAACACTATAAGAAATAATTTATTTTTTTAATTTAAATATTCATTATAGAAAAAAAACATATTTTATATATTCGCGAAAAATTAAATTTTAATAATTGAGATTTTAATGTTCTTTAAATAATGTATATGGGTGAAATTCAAGGAATTGACAAAATCAATCTCGGTACGAAGACATTTTTTCCTTATTTTTTGTTTCTTAAACGCTATTTTGAGGTGTCCGGTATAAATAATGCAAATATGTTCGACATGAATTTCAAAGATTTTTGAACGTACTATCTTTTTCCAATGTTTGAATTCCAAAAAAAGATTTTTTTCATTATAAACCATTGCGTAAAACAAAGACATCAGAGATACTTTTTAAATATATCGACGCCTCCTAATCATAAGATTCTACTTCAGAAGTGCTCGCAACAAAATGCTATTTCAAATCCAACTCAATAAAAGTCTCTTTCGAATCATAATGCAACACAATGCTGATTCCCGTAACGCGTCAACAAAATTCTCCTTCACAGACCAGTGCAACATAATTCTATTTCGGTGACCAATGCAATACAATTCTCATTCAAGATCAGTACAATATAATTCTAACTCGTCGAACAGCGCAACAAAATTCTACTTCGGATGTTAGAACAACAAAATTCTGTTTTGTAAATATTAATTTATAATATTAATCAATTTATTATTATTATAATTCAAAACTTTTGATTTCTACGACAACATTTTTACAAAATAAATCTTTTTGTTGTTTCATACTTTATTATGTTTTATTATTAATAATGAATAGTTATAATTTCCTATTAAAATTAAATTACTACTACACCTATGTACACCTTCTACTTACTATTTAAGTGTTTTTTACAACTGCAAAAGTATTAGATCTATAAGTTTAAGTGCTTAAAACTTGACAAAAAATAATGTATAAATTTTTTAAAAAGTAGCTGCATACAGAATTTTTGAAGCCCTTTTCAAATCTTTCTTCAAATTTTTTCTAGCTCAATTATTAAAAAACTACAGCTGATTGAACAAAAATGCAAAAGTGAAAAAATTTTAAAATTACCTAAGCGGCTATTTTTTTTTTACATATCATTAAAAAATGTAAGTAAGCCAAAAAGAAAGCTTTAAAGAATACTTTAAAATGCTTTTTTAAAATTTTTCTAGGATCAAAATTGAAGGAGATATGCTTTTTCAAAGTCGAAGCAAAAATTTGATAACCTGCTCAGAATTATTGGCCGGTACTGTACATAAAAATATTATCATACGACAAAAAATTCAAACTTTTAGTAGTAAGAACAGCTATGTCAAAGCTATTAATATTTTCAACAGTTTTCCAAATAAACTGAAAAAGATAAAAAATTTCTAAACTTATTCATCATTTATTTTCATTAAATAATTATCGTATGTTTATATATAAGAATGTATTTGATAATATAATGTACATCGGCAAATCTTCAAAACTTTTAACTTTCTCATGATGTTTTTGAATAATTTTTTTTCAATAACTGAAAAGTGAAAAGTTTCAGAGACAAGCCTATATATTAGAGTGGAGCGAAAAAAAAATATAAAAACAAGTCCCCTTAAAATGATTCTATTTAGTCCAAAGAGTAGCTGTGAATTTTTTCAGATTGTTATTTCACGTAGAACATTTTAAGAATGTCCGAGTTTTTTCGTACGTGCTTATTGAATATATTCATATTTATATCACTGTATATTTTTTTGTATTAATAGCATTAAAATATAATATCATTACTGTTTAATACAATATATTTTAATAATAATAGATTATCAATTATGCATGCTAATAATTTAGAACAATCGTAAATTCTTATTTCTCCAAAACAGAATTTTGTTGTTCTAACATCCGAAGTAGAATTTTCTTGCGCTGTCCGACGAGTTAGAATTATATTGTACTGAGCTCGAATAAGAATTGTATTGCATTGGTCACCGAAATAGAATTATGTTGCACTGGTCTGTGAAGGAGAATTTTGTTGACGCGTTACGGGAATCAGCATTGTGTTGCATTATGATTCGAAAGAGACTTTTATTGAATTGGATTTGAAATAGCATTTTGTTGCGAGCACTTCTGAAGTAGAATCTTATGGTAATTTCGATAGATTTTCTCCTTATATATGTATTTTTTTATATTGGTAATAAAATAGTGAAATAAATCAAACTCTGCAGGCTATACTGTTCAAACAATTTTAATAAATTGACAACGTTTCAGTTACATCACAGTAACCCTTCTCAAGTCACTTATTAGTCATGAGTCGTTAAAATTTTTTAAACTATAGAATGATAGTTCGTCAAACCTATCTTCATGACGAACAGTACAAGACTGTTAACAGAGTTTGATTTATTTCACTATCATTTTGACTGTTGGTAGAATCTAAAAAGTTATATTGGTAATAGTTAAAAACATTGAAAAATAAATTAGTTTTGACATATAATTCTTTATATCTCTCAATTTTAACCCTCTAAATTATTTGTGAATAGAAATATTCAAAGTGTGACATAATGACATTTTTGGAAATCAAATTTTCCTCTCTATTTTAAGCATGTTTGATTCATTTTTTGCAATTTCACATATTACCACTGGATTACGTGATTAAAACCCCTCAAAAATCACCACACTGTTAAAAAAAATTGAATTTTGCTTCCAGTACATTTATGAAATTTCTATTTTTACTTTAAATTTAGTGCAAATTTACATTAAAATTACGGTAAAATTATTAATTTCCATGCAATTTTACATTAAAATTACGGTAAAATTCTTAATTTTCATGTACACGCTTGAAGCAAGCTTCTAATTTTGCATTAAATTTGCATTATACTTCATGTTTTTTTTAACAGTGTATTATATATTTCCCATAACATACATAAAGGCCTTCTTTTTTATCAAAAACAGAAATGTTTGTGTACCTGACCCGTTATACAAAGATATTCTTGCTTGATTACCTAGTTATTCTAGACAAAATGAGTTTTTTAAGATTGTTGAAGCCTTTCTAATACATTCAGAAACGCTTAAATTGTTTTTTAATTAGGTTATTAAGCCTGGACACGTATTCTCAATTGTTTGAATTTCACCTATATAAACATAATATGTAACCAAAAATTCAATCAATATTTTTTTCACAGTTTTTTATAATTATTTAAAAAATGCACAGTGAAAATTTAAACTATAACAAAGGCCGACAAAAAAAAGTTGGTGGTTCTGGGATGGAGGCTATACTTTTCTTTTGTATTTTTTCCCGCTGAATCCAAATCCGGCGTAAAAAATAGGGGGTTGACCGCATATTTTAAACATAAGCTCAAAAAACTGTCAGAAAACCGTGTTTCTGTGGAAAAACATGAGAAGAAAAAATGTAAATTGCTTATTTCTATGCATTTTAGCCTGCTGAATCTGAATTTGTTATAGAAAAAGAGAGTCGACCGCCTAATTTTAAACAAAACTTCAAAAACTGTCAAAAAACTGTGTTTCTGTGGAAGAACATGAGAAGAAAAAATGAAAATTGTTTATTTTTATGCATTTTGGCCTGCTGAATCCGAATTTGTTATGGCAAAAAAGAGTCGACCGTCTAATTTTGAACATAACCTCAAAATACTACTAAAAATTCAATTTGCACAAAAGCTTAATTGACTTACGCTTGCATATACGCTTGTCTTCGAACGACCTATGTAAAGTATTCCTACGTCTCTTTTTCTTATTAGGTCGTACTTCTCTTTTAGCATCCAGCAATAGTCCGCCATCATGTTTACGCTACATTTTCCTTGCCATCTACGTTTCAATTCCTTCATATCCTGATGAAATCTTTCACCATGCTCTTCACTGTAGTCACCCAGGACTGGTGGAAATTTATCAATGTGCGAATCGAGAAAGTGGAGTTTCAACTTCATTAAGCAACCTAATTTTTTGTAATTTTGTACCATATTTTCTACGATGCTCTCGTAGTTCTCATCTTTATTGTTACCAAGAAATTTTGTTGCAACATCTTTAAAACTCAACCAGGCTACCTTCTCGGTATCATTCATACTTGTGACGAATTCTTCGTCCCTGAACATTTTGCGAATTTGAGGTCCATCAAAGATATCTTCCTTCAATTTAATCAGAGTTATATTCGTAAAGATGGTTTCTAAGTATTTGAAGCATCGCCCTTCTTTATCGAGAGCTTTAACAAATTGTTTCATCAGCCCTAATTTAATATGTAAAGGCTTTTACTAGGATCGACAAGACGACGAATGATGACGTTGCTGGAACCTGGAGTAAGTGATGGTCTCGCTGGCCACACTTTTGTATTATAGTGTTTTGCTCTATCTCGACTGTCGAACATGCATAAATAGCATGGGTACTTGGTAAAGCCTGATTGTTGACCTAGTATCATTGACAATATTTTCAGGTCTCTGCAAATTAACCATTCATGCTCACTATACTTTATTTTATTTCAAATGTTTTCGATGTTACTGTATTCTTCTTTGAGTACAGTTGAATGAGCCAATGGTAACGGATTATACTCGTTCGTATTGTAAAGAAGAACTGCCTTCAAACTTCGCTTAGATGAATCAATGAATAACCTCCACTCTTTTGGCTTGTATAAATTTGGTTTAAACTCATTAATAAGTCCTCGTACATCGGTTCAATACACTAGATCAGACTCGCTAGTGAAGTATGATCGAGACGCTTCTTCTCGGTTTCGATAAAATCTAACTTTTACGTTCTTTTCTAATACATTAAAAGACTTTAATTGAGAAGCCATTAATTCAGCTGCATCTTTTGCTAATCCAGCATTCCTAAACATGTCATTAAGTTGAGCTTGAGATATCTTTTTTTGGCTTTTCTCTTTACCAATGGGAACATATTCCTCATCACTGTCCGAAGACAGTTCTTCTTTACTTTCGACGGATTCACTTTCTGCTTTCCTCAACGATTCATTTTCGTCAGTACCGTCGTCTGTATGGTCGTTAAGATTTTCTACGTCTTCTTCTGTACCACAATCAACTAGCATACTATCCATTCCTTGTATAAAGCTGTCTTGTGAAGCCTCGTCTATCAAACTTTCGACTATTTGCTTCTGCGGACGAACAACACTAGAAACTGTCGCATACAATATTTTATCTGGTCGCACTTTATTTACCCCACTATCATTTGTCACGCAAGTGTAGCAATCACTTTTACCTAATGGTTTCTTCGAAATAGCTGGTTTCAGAAACTTTATTTTACTTTTATCTCTAGTTTTATCGAATTTATGTAACATTTTGTAACATTTAGCACATATAATATGTGGAACCCAGGTTGAATTTTGCTTAGAAATTTCTTCTTCAAAGCATGCTTCTGATGAATCTTTTATTCTTTCAGTTACATGCTTTTTATGTTTTTTCCACACATATTCCGTACAAATATAGCAGTAACTATCGAAATGACCTTATATATCTATAGATTTATTGAAAAACCCGCACGCTAGAATTTCTGTTCCGATCGCAGGTGAGTCAGCCGTTCTAGGGGTGATAATGCTCGTACCTCCCAAGGCCTAAGTACGAGGGCTTTCCGACTTTGACGAGGACTATGTCAACTCGTCGTCGGACACACTACGGCATTATTCTGCTGTTCTAGCGTTTCCCTGCAGGACAGCGCGCCTCGCTAGCTTCGTTACAACGGAAGATTAAAAACGAATCATTCTATATACCCCTTTCGGGCAGTTGTCATCGTTCCAGTGTTTTCTGTGGCAGCAGGACTAAAAGAACTACATAAAGAATCCAGTTAGTAAAAGTTTAAGTTACTCAGTGAGGGAGATAATGTAAACGAGATAACACTACAAATAGGTGAATTTCGAATACTCCCAGTTTTCTTCTTTTCAAGATATAGAAATCGTGAGATTTGTCTTCAGACTAATGTTGATTCGAGTTCTTTTTATAGTCTGTGTTACCAAGAATATATTTCTTGCAAAATGTTACATAAATTCGATAAAACTAGAGATAAAAGTAAAATAAAGTTTCTGAAACCACCTATTTCGAAAAAACCATTAGGTAAAAGTGATTGCTACACTTGCGTGACAAATGATAGTGGGGTAAATAAAGGGCGACCAGATAAAATATTGTATGCGACAGTTTCTAGTGTCGTTCGTCCGCAGAAGCAAATAGTCGAAAGTTTGATAGACGAGGCTTCACAAGACAGCTTTATACAAGGAATGGATAGTATGCTAGTTGATTGTGGTACAGAAGAAGACGTAGAAAATCTTAACGACCATACAGACGACGGTACTGACGAAAATGAATCGTTGAGGAAAGCAGAAAGTGAATCCGTCGAAAGTAAAGAAGAACTGTCTTCGGACAGTGATGAGGAATATGTTCCCATTGGTAAAGAGAAAAGCCAAAAAAAGATATCTCAAGCTCAACTTAATGACATGTTTAGGAATGCTGGATTAGCAAAAGATGCAGCTGAATTAATGGCTTCTCAATTAAAGTCTTTTAATGTATTAGAAAAGAACGTAAAAGTTAGATTTTATCGAAACCGAGAAGAAGCGTCTCGATCATACTTCACTAGCGAGTCTGATCTAGTGTATTGAACCGATGTACGAGGACTTATTAATGAGTTTAAACCAAATTTATACAAGCCAAAAGAGTGGAGGTTATTCATCGATTCATCTAAGCGAAGTTTGAAGGCAGTTCTTCTTTACAATACGAACGAGTATAATCCGTTACCATTGGCTCATTCAACTGTACTCAAAGAAGAATACAGTAACATCGAAAACGTTTGAAATAAAATAAAGTGTAGTGAGCATGAATGGTTAATTTGCAGAGACCTGAAAATATTGTCAATGATACTAGGTCAACAATCAGGCTTTACCAAGTACCCATGCTATTTATGCATGTTCGACAGTCGAGATAGAGCAAAACACTATAATACAAAAGTGTGGCCAGCGAGACCATCACTTACTCCAGGTTCCAGCAATGCCATCAATCGTCGTCTTGTCGATCCTAGTAAAAGCCTTTACATATTAAATTAGGGCTGATGAAACAATTTGTTAAAGCTCTCGATAAAGAAGGGCGATGCTTCAAATACTTAGAAACCATCTTTACGAATATAACTCTGATTAAATTGAAGGAAGACATCTTTGATGGACCGCAAATTCGCAAAATGTTCAGGGGCGAAGAATTCGTCACAAGTATGAATGATACCGAGAAGGCAGCCTGGTTGAGTTTTAAAGATGTTGCAACAAAATTTCTTGGTAACAATAAAGATGAGAACTACGAGAGCATCGTAGAAAATATGGTACAAAATTACAAAAAATTAGGTTGCTTAATGAAGTTGAAACTCCACTTTCTCGATTCGCACATTGATAAATTTCCACCAGTCCTGGATGACTACAGTGAAGAGCATGGTGAAAGATTTCATCAGGATATGAAGGAATTGAAACGTAGATGGCAAGGAAAATGTAGCGTAAACATGATGGCGGACTATTGCTGGATGCTAAAAGAGAAGTACGACCTAATAAAAAAAAGAGACGTAGGAATCCTTTGCATAGGTCGTTCGAAGACAAGCGTATATGCAAGCGTAAGTCAATTTAGCTTTTGTGCAAATTGAATTTTTAGTAGTATTTTGAGGTTATGTTCAAAATTAGACGGTCGACTCTTTTTTGCCATAACAAATTTGGATTCAGCAGGCCGAAATGCATAAAAATAAACAATTTTCTTTTTTTCTCCTCATGTTTTTCCATAGAAACTCGGTTTTTTGACAGTTTTTGAGGTTATGTTCAAAATATGCGGCCAACCCCCTATTTTTGACGCCGGATTCAGATTCAGCGGGAAAAAATACAAAAGAAAAGTATAGTCTCCATCCCAGAACCACCAACTTTTTTTTGTGGGCCTGTGTAATTAAAGCTCTACACTACAGTGTAGTCGAGTTTTTTTCAAAACTTAGAATCGAATACTAAATACAAATAAATTGAAACTTAATAGTTTTATTTTGTGTATGTTAAGATATTAAAAGTGACCTTTCCAGTGTGTTTATCAGGGATTTCAATCAATCATTGATGTAAAATATTTGCAAGACTGTTGCGCATTTAAGGTCTAAGCACTGCTGCGCTACAACTTTTATTGGTAAACTTATTCGCGATTTGCCTACATACCCCTACTGATAAATAGCCCCAGTCTAACTTAAGAAAAACATCATTTAAAATATTAAAAAGAATAAGATTTTTTTTTTCATTTTGTTTATTTTTTCTAAAAAAAAGTATATTAATACAATAATGAAAAAGATTTGGTTTGCAAACAATTTACAACGCGGATTTAATAATTTTAATAAATGTATACCTTAATCCAATATATTTAGTTATTATTTCATACATTATAAATAAGTTTAATAAACATTTCATTAGTAAAATTTAGTATACATTATTGTATTTTGTGTTTTCATAACTTTCGAATCAATGAAAAAATTAGAAACTTTTTCATATTCATTTATAAAATCTTAAAATACTTTGAAATACAATAAAATTTACAGCTAAAATATATCTTTTTTTCTAAAATGATGAAAATTTATTATAATAATCTGCTTTTATGACATTTGAAACCATTTAAAAAAGTAAGTGTCTCATTCAAGTACATTTATTTATTCTATTAAATCCTTAATATAAAATTAAATTTATTAATTTTTTTTCGTGTCTTTTTTATAAAGTAAATTGAAAATATTTTTAATCTTCTGTTTTTTGTAATTACTTGGAAAACTATATGTCCAATATAAATATATTTAATGATATATTTATGTTTTCATCAAAAATAAATTAAGGAGATGTAAAACGGACACTACACCTGTGCTTATAAATATCAATTTTCTTTCTATTTTATTGCTGAATTTCCAGAAAAGAAATGCATTAGCTTGTAGTATATGCTATGGTGATTATTTAGTCAAATTTTTAAATAAATTCATTTATTGGTTTTTAAGATATTTAAATTTCCAGTAAAAAATAAAAAAATTTTAATAAATAATATTAGAACCCAAAATTCTCAATATTTTAACTGATTGGGCGTTCAATAATTAGTCCACGAGAGTAAATATATATCTAAATATAATGTTTGCAAAAATGAAATAGATTAAAAATCAAAATACTGTATGATAAAAAGCAATTCCTGATAATAGATTAGCGCAACAGGTGAAATAACGTTTATTTATTTATTCTTGCAAAAATGTTTAGATTAGATTAGATATTATTTATTTCGTATTGTATTTACAAAAAGAGCGCGTAATGCATTAAAATTACAAATAAAATTAAAATAAATAAAATACTTGAAATAGCTTTGCACATACACTGATAGAAAGAAAAGTTAACAGTTGATTCGGCAAGGTAACTATTAATGAATGGTGCATTTGAATAGAGAAAAATCGACGAAATTTTTATTCATTAATAGTTAAAAAATGGTGTATTTGCCGTAACTGCTTCATAAAGTAGAACAAATTTAATACCATGCGTTAACGGTTAAGGAATAGTGACTGATCATATAATTTAAGATTGTTAAATAAATGAAATAATTAATCAATTTAATATATTTTATTTTATATTTTAATGTCTCTACAACTAAAAGTAAAACTGTGAGATTTATTAAAAGGAAGAGAGAACTATAAACTATGATTCACAAACATAACCTTAAAGTTACACCTTAAGCAAGCCAGTATTCAAAATCATCGTTTGTTAACTATTAATGAATATTTCTTAACGATTAAGAAATATTCATTTGACTCAACAGTCATGAAAATTTTGAGTCGTAATTCATCGCGACTTAACTGTTAACTTTTCTTTCTATCAGTGTATAAAATTAAAATAGTACAGTATGATATCACAGTCATAAAACATAATAGAGATAATAATACTGTAATAGTAAGTCAATAAATTAAATAAAAGTGATATCACAGATAGAAAATAAAACACGAATAAATACACGCAAAGAGTATAAATAATATAATTAAAAATCAGTCTCAAATATCTATCAGTCAAAAGAATTACATATAATCAAGCGTGTAAAGAGCGCAGTTAAAATATCATCAGTATACAGTAAATTAAAATCACAGAACAAGGTTGAATGTGCAGTAATATATAAGTCAAGCTAATAAAAATATAATCATTCACTCTACCCACACACATCTTACAATCACGCCAATAAATACAATCATGCCTCTATAAAAGGTACATCACATAATAAATTAACACATATGATATAGTTCGAAAATAATGCTGTTGAATCGAGGTCGAATAAATACCTCCTCAAAGCGGCTAAACGAAGATTTTTAATATCCGTAGACAGGGAGTTCCAAAAATGCGCACCTTGAACTTGAAAGAAATTTCTTTCAGTCTTAGTGTGCATGAAGGGCACCGCAAGATCTTTAATCTCACCGTTAGCGGTCGCTCTGGGTATACATATAGTGAAGAGATCAACTAGATATTCGAGAGTATTCATACGTACAATAGTAGATAAGCTATAGGCATACCCGATCACCCTTCTGGATCACCCCCTCTCTCCTCAAAGTGATCGAGAATCTAATGTGTGTATAAGCCCATAAGAGTATTCCCTTCTTCGTGGGATTTTTTGAATTTCAGTTTTTATTTACGCATACCCTTCCCTACTCCATGTGATCGAGAATCCTACATGTGTATAAGCATATAAGAGTAGCCCCTTCTTCGTGTGATTTTTTGAATTTTAGTATTTTTATTCACGCCCACCTTTCCCTACTCCATGTGATTTAGAATCCAATGTGTGTATGAACCCATAAGAGTTACCTTTTCTTTGTTTGATTTGTAGGTGGCCCCATACGGTAGGGAGTTCCAAAATGTTTATTTTCTTTTGAAATGTTTTCTTTTACTAAAGAATTTTTAAAAGATTAATGTTTATGATTGCGTGTTTTTCAAAATTTTCATCTCTTTGACTTTTTTCTTTAAGCCACTTGCTTCTGAACAATAGAATATTTTTCCTTATCTTCTTGAAATAAGAGTTCTCTTTTTTTTTAAACAAGATGAGAAAAGATAGCTGACCCTTTTGATAAATTTTTTTCTCAAAAAAAAAGATTTTCTTTCAAAAAAAAAAAATAAAGACTGGTCATAAAAACAGTGACTTGGAAAAAAAATATATTAAGAGGCGGCCGTATAGCTCTGTCCTTGTCTAATTTAAATTTTCGTTATTATTAATATATTAGATATTTTTATACAAAAGTAAGGACATAGCCCAATAGATTTAAGGACGAGCAAACGATCCTATTCTATGAAAAACTATAAAATTTTCATTATTTTTCGAGTGAGGTCTGAAACGAAAAAATAATTGAATTTGATAACTGTTTTTCCGTTTCAGACCTCACTCGAAAAATAATGAAAATTTTATATTTTTTCATAGAATAGGATCGTTTGCTCGTCCTTAAATCTATTGGGCTATGTCCTTACTTTTGTATAAAAATATCTAATTTATTAATAATAACGAAAATTTAATTTATTAAATTTAGATAGAAGAGAGGGCGTGGAAAATACTCGGAGGACTGTCAAAAAATTTTTTCCGCAGGTAGGTAGTTTTTGTAAATTTTTTTGTATAAATACCATGGTGCATGCAATGTTTAGTATTCAATCGTCTCTCAAGCTTCCTAAAGTTTAGTATTAGATTGGAGTTAAGATATTTTTTTTTAATGTCGAATAATAAAATGACATCAAGTAATAGCCTGAAAATAATGCGGGAACGCATTCAGTGGCTTATAAAAAATGGATCATTATTATTACTAATGCTAGACCATGTTAGTTGAGCAATGGATGCAATCAAAAGTTGTAAGTACATTTATTTATTGTTTTTTAATAATTATTTTTCTTTTTTTATTTATTTTTGTATTTTTTATAATTTAAACTTTGTTTTTCTTTTTTCAGTGCCACCAACACCGGTAAGTGCATCAATGCAGCAGTTGTTTGAGGGGATGGAAACCCCTAGGGTAAGCCCAAGCCCTAAACCTAAGCGCTCTTTGAAAAGAAAGCGCACTCCGAAGGTCAGGACTTCCAGCTTGAGTTCGAGTTCCAGTTCGAGTTCGAATGATACCTCATCGACTTGCTCTTCTTGCCATTCGGAGAAATCGAAAAAAATCATTAAGAAAGTCCACAACGCAAAAGGTAAATTTTTTTTATTTATTACACTATAAGGAGATTAAATTTTGCTTCCGATACATTCTTGAAATTTCGATTTGTACTTTAAATTTTTAATACATTTTTTAACAGTGTAGAGAAAATATAAAAAATATTAAATTTTTTTCTGTTTTAGAAACAATCAAGGATGCAAGTACTCCTCTTCGGGAGAACTCGCCGCAACCTGGACCTTGAGGACTTCACATAGGTAAGTAAAAAAAAAAAGAATAAGAATAAAATATCTAATTTATTTTTTTTTCTGTTTCAGCAACAAATAAGGATGAAAGTGCTCCTGTTCAAGAGAACTCTTTGAAAGCTGGACCTTCAGGTCATCACATGGGTAAGTGTTAAAACCAAATGAAAAAATAAGTTTATTTACAAAATTAAGTTCATTTTACTATTTATTTAACATTTCTTTGCAATTTTATATTAAATGTCTATTTTTTAAACTATATTGCTATGTGTGTATTTTATTATAATTCTGTGATACCACTTTCTCACACGCATTTTGTATATTTCTACAAATAAAAACTAATATATATATATATATATATCTATATATATATATATATTTCTACAACTAATAAAATTTTTTTGTTTCTTTTTCAGAGGACAATGGCAGCGCTACTCTTCAGAAAAATAGACCTGCTCCTCCAAGGCGAAATTTGTTGTGGCTAATCAGCAAGGGGAAACAGATTAAAGCATCCAGTTGCCCTAAAGCAATGGAGCATGATGAGGAATCAGTTTCATCATGCAGTGGTCCTGTTATAAAAGAAGATATCACATGGCTTGATTAGAAAATTGTATTGAAAAATAAATCTTATGTATATGTATATGTATTTTATGTAAATGTAAAAAGAATTTTGTAACTGGCGGAAAATATGTATATGTAATAAAATTTTAATTCAATAAAAAAAAATAAATAATAGTTAATGAAATCTAAGTTTAAACTCGCTTATTTTATGAGCCTTTCTGTAATATAATCTATTTTATAAAAAAAATTTTTTTTCCTAAATAAATTATTATAATTAAAAATAGTAGTTGGTTTGGGAATATTAAATAAAATTATAATAATCATGATAAAATTTTTATTTTTAAAATCACATACAATTACTTTTTCATTTTAGAAATACAATTATTATAGTATTTCAATAAGATAATAATAAAAAAAAATTTTTTTAATTTTATTTATTTGCAAAATATAAGCATGTACATTTCATTTTTTTGTTTTGTTTAGAATAATTATCAACTTCATCTTTATCATAAATATTTAAGTAATTTCGTAGCCATGCTCGTATAGCAATCGCATTATTAACTGCACACACGGGTCTTTTTTTTCTTATACAAAAAACGTGGTTCAAGCAGAAGTCGCGCTTATCACTTATTATTTCTTCTAATGCTGGACAGCCAAAATCTTTAACATTTGAAATTGACCTGCGAATAAAATAAACAGAATAATTAAACTATAATATAAAAGTATGAAAAAAGTATTAAAAAGTATGAAAAAAGTATTAAAAAAGTATGAAAAAAGTATTAAAAAGTATGAAAAAAGTATTAAAAAGGTATGAAAAAAGTATTAAAAAGTATGAGAAAAGTAAAAAAAAAATTATGAAAAAAGTATGAAAAAGTACAAAAAAGTATAAAAAAGTATAAAAAAAGTATAAAAAAGTATAAAAAAGTATAAAAAGGTATAAAAAAAAGTATAAAAAAGTATAAAAAAATATAAAAAAGTATTAAGAAAATGATTAATTTGAATATAAAAAATTTAAATATATTTTTACTTACACACTTGGTAAAAGATTTTTCAACCATTGCACTTTCTGCTCTCCTTTGACGAATAATTTTTTGATTCGTTGCGAGCAGATTTTGAAAACACTTTGTAGACGATGATATGGAATATCTCCGGAATTCGATGCTATACCGTGATGGAATCTTTCCACCCACTGAGCCATGCATTTTTCTTCTGTATTTAGTTCCTCCCATGTGATTGGAGATTTGAAAACATAGACTGTAGGTAAAGCTGTTTTTCTAGAATTGAGGATACTAACTTCTTTGAAAATAAAAGAATCCTCTGATATTCTTTGAAATCCTTGAATATCACATGTATAATATATTATATAATTATGACAAGCAATTCCCCTCTTACTATTTTAAGATTGGACGATGGAAAATAGGTCAGTTTTCACTGGTTAAACTAAAAGATGATAGTAACTTCGCATCCAACTTTTTTAAGATTGGACGATGGAAAATCGCTGAATCCTCATTGGTTAAAACTAAGAATTGATTCTGATAGGTTAAAAAAGGTAAAAAATTCATCCCTACCCGTGAAAACCTCTCTTTTTCAGAAAAACTTGCACTCCCTTTTACTATTGGTTAGTTGATTAAATTTTCCATCTCTCCTTATGTTAACTTTACCTTTAAAAAGGATTGAAGTTTTCTGGATGAGCATACTTCGTCAGAGGAGTCGTACGTGTACATAGTCATCGGGACTAAACTTTACTAATCGTGAAAGTTTGTGTTTGTGAAAGGTTATTTTAAATAAAAGAAAAAAAATGTCTTCAAATAATATCTTTGAACTACTTGTGCAACTACTCCGTGATACTTTACAAAATGTAAATGAACTGAACAATACCGATCTCCATTATTGGATAGATATGTGCAATGGTAGTTTAGAGAAATTAAATAGAAAAATTGTCAATTCTGATCTTACAGGAGGAGAAAAGCAGAGATGTCAAACTTGTGTGTTACATCTTTCGGGTATTCAAGTTCAATTTGAACATCATCTTCAACAAGGAGGTGGTATGCAATCTGAAGAAACAGAAGCTTCTGTTGAATAGCGAGATGTGCAGTCAGCTTTTGAAAACAGAATTAGAACTGGCGTAGTGGTAAATATGAATCATGTGGATATTTCAAGTTTTTTAAACGACGCCCAAGAACTCTTTAAAGTACATGCACAGTCATGCTTAGAAGAATATAGTGCTCAAAATTGAATTCAGATTTCACCGCAGAATTTTCCATACAGAAAAGTAGTGAAGAATTAACAGATATCAAATATTTTACAACCACAATTGCCTCAATTTACATGTCAACGGATCTAGAAGAATGGTTCAAAATAAATATCAAAGATTCTATTTTAACAGAAATAGAAGAATTTCAGGAAAAAGATTCTGGCTGGGCAATAAAAAGTATTATAAGTTTGAGTATAAATATGAAAAAATATTCTCCGATCAAGGGCAGCTCGTTCATTCCTATACCACCATTTATACAGAAGAAAAAAGCATGTGTCAATGTTCGTAACAATGACAATCAATGTTTCAAGTATGCTATCCTCTCAGCAATATATCTAATTGAAACTAATACTAATAGAGTTAATCAATATAGCAAGCATGAGAACAAAAAAGGAAAAGCATGTTAATCTACTCATCATCCAAGACTTTCACGTCGATGAGTATGAAAAAGATAATCATTCTGATAATAGGAGTATACCTAAATACCACTACGTTTAGATAAAAAAACATGTCTCGTCTTCTGAGATCTCAACTATCTAAGACACATGTAAAATCATTCCATTGTGAAAGATGTTTACAAGTCTTTTACATTGAAGAAAGATTGCAAGTTCATGAAAATGATTGTAAAAATTTGAATTATTGTCAAATTAATCTACCTGATTCTCAGAACAACATTCTGAAATTTGAAGATTATTATAAAAGCGAAAAAGTTTCTTTTATTATTCATGCTGATTTTGAATGTTTACTGAAGCCTACAATGAATGAGACTGCCTTCCAACTTCATGAAGCATATAGCATAGGATATTATATAAAATGTAGCTTTGATGACAGCTTATCTGCTTATAAGTCATATAGAAAAAATATCGAAGATGGACAGACTCCTGCACAATTGTTTGTTCAAGAATTAAAATCAATCAGTGAGGAAATTGATAAACTCTACAAGAATCCGAAACCATTAAAACTTAAGGATTTAGAAGAATTATCTTTCCAGAGGTCAACCATTTGTCATATATGCCGAAAACTAATCCGTGATGAAGAACTCGCAGTACAAGATCACTGTCATCTCACAGGACGATAAGATATTAATTATAGTTATATTTCAATGAAAAAAATTTACTTTATCATGTAAATTTTTTTAAAATATCTATTTTTTTACATTAGTTTCAGAGGTGCAGCGCATAATTCATGTAATTTGAATTACAAGTATTCAAAATTTATTCCTGTGGTTTTTCATAACCTCAATTACAATACACACTTCATTTTGAAAGAGATAGCCACATCTTCATTGATGGGAGGACGAGTTACGCTATTGCCACATAATAAGGAAAAATATATTTCTTTTACAAAATACATAGATGGCAGTGACCTAAGTTTTAGATTCATAGATTCTTGGTGTTTTTTTCCTTCGTCATTAGAAAAGCTTGCATCATACTCGGAAAATGTGCCGATATTGATAAAAGAATTCCGAACTGATGGATTTACAGATGAGAAAATTGATTTTCTCAAATGTGAAGGTATATTTCCATATGATTTTGTAGATGGATTGGATAAATTATTAGTTACAAAATTGTCAGAGAAAAATCAGTTTTATAACCAACTCACCGATTCTCTTATTACTGATGAAGATTATGAGCATGCTATTCAAGTCTGGAGTAAGTTCAATATAAGGACATTAGGCGAGTATTCGGATTTATACTTAAAAACAGATGTTTTACTATTAGCAGATGTATTTGAAAGTTTTCGAGAAACATCTCTCAAAGCTTACGGTTTATGTCCAGCTCACTTTTATACGTCTCCAGGCTTGACATTTTCAGCAGCGCTAAAAATGACGAAGGTAGAACTGGAACTTCTTACAGATATAGATATCTTGATGTTTATTGAAGCAGGTATTCGGGGAGGAATAAGTCAATGCTGTAATCGCTATGCCAAGGCGAACAATCCATAAATGGGCTCTTCATATGATGAAAAACAGAAAATGAAAACACTTGTATACTTTGATATTAATAATCTTTATGGATGGGCGATGGTTCAATATTTGCCAGTCGGAAAATTCAAATGGGTAGAATATGAGACGAATCCAAACTTTTACAACGCACCGCGAGATTCAGATATTGGATATATTGCTTTAGTAGATTTGGAGTATCCTGAGGAAATACACGATGCACATCGAGATTTTTCATTCTGCGCAGAGCATGGTGCGCCACATGGCTCGAAACAAAAGAAACTTCTCACTACTTTGAAGAACAAGGAGAGATATGTTATTTACTATCGAAAACTCAGACAAATGTTGGAAAATGGGCTTCGACTGAAAAAAAAGTGCATAGAATTTTAAGTTTTGAGCAAAAGGCATGGCTCAAACCTTATGCGGAATCGAATACTCAAAAAAGAATGCAGGCTAAGAACGAATTTAAAAAACTTTTTTATAAATTGTTAATCAATGCTGTCTATGGAAAGTGCATTGAGCAAGAGCGGTCTCGAGTTGATGTCCCATTGGTAAATAAATTCACTGGTAGATATGGAGCAGAAGCACGCATAGCTCTGACAAATTTCCACAGATGTGCTATTTTTGATGAGAATTTGGTTGCCATTCAAATGAAGAGAACGAGCATCACAATCAAGAAACCAATTTATGTTGGATTTTGCATTATAGAATTATCAAAAACATTAGTTTATGATTTTCATTATTCGTATATGAAAAAGCGAGTTGGAGAAAAATGCAAACTTTTGTATACTGATACTGATAGTCTCATATACGAAGTTCAGGACGTTGACATGTACAAAATAATGAAAGAGGACATACATAAATTTGATACTCCCGATTATGAAGAAAATAATCCGTTCGAAATTCCTCGAGTTAATAAGAAAGTTCCGGGTTTGATGAAAGACGAATGTAATGGTAAGATAATGACAGAATTTAAAGGATTACGAAGTAAAATGTATAGTATTTCAATCGATGGAGGAGAAGTTATAAAGAAAGCCAAAGGTATAAATTTTAGTGTTGTTAAAAAATCAATTACTTTTGAGGATTACCGAAGCTATCTTCAGGATCTCACTATTATATACCGTGAACAGTGCAATATCCGTTCAAAATTGCATACTGTGCATACTGGAAAACAGAGAAAAATTGCTCCAAGTCCTCACGATGATAAAAGTTTTTTATTGCCTAAAAGTACAGATACTTTACCTTGGGGACATTATAAAATTGAAGAAATACAGATGGAGCAAGCTGCACTTGAAGTAGAGAGGGAATAAGCAAGAAAAATGGCTGAAAAAAAAGAAAAAGAGTGGGAGCTAGAAATGAGAAGGGGGAATACACGAGTGAAGATGGATGCTACAGAAAATGAAAGAGAGAGGGAAATCGAGAGAAGGGATGAAGCAACCAATGAAAATAGTGCAGAGCGAGTGGGGATGTCACTTTATGAAGGCGAGCAAATTATCATTGAGTATGATGTGTTAGAGGAGTTCATGAATGACTGGCATCCATCAATGGAGGGGCAAGTTCCCAGTAAGGGAGAAAAAAAGGATATATTACGAGTAGCAATGGAAAGGGCAGACATCGAAGTGGGGAATGGGCTATATCAGTCAACGGACCACAATGAGGAGCGCATTCAAGTAATCGAAGAGCTTGAGGACGATCAACCTTGCACAAAGAAATCTAAAATCGACTAACTTTTTAAGTAAGTTACAATCTATTTTTTACCAAAAAACATTTTTTTTTTTCATCAAAATTTTTCTCTAACAGAAATTTTAATTTTTTTACTTTTTCTTGTTTTCAGAATGGATTTATCTGCACTAAACAAGATTGCTGGAAGCGACTTCCTGCCAAGGAAGAAAGTCACAGACTGAGAAAAAGACCAGCTGTACATGGTGACTGCACCAAAACAAGTCAAGACAAGATTTTGAACCACGGTCGTAGCAGATTTCGACCAAAGCTTCCAAGTCTTCTTACCAGAAAAGATTTCATCTGCAATCCTAAAAGATGAAGAATTTTTCTACGATCTCTGTGATAATGCAAATAAACTGCGTTTGATTGCAATATACCTGGGAGGATCTTCTTTTAAATTCGATCGGGCTTAAAATAAATAAAATATACTCATCAAATTATTTTTCAAACTATTTTTTATAAATTGTACATAATAAGAATACATGAATAAATGAAAATTATTAAACATTATATAATTGTTTTTATTTATCATCACCACTTATAATTATTATATTTATATTGAATCATAAAAAGAAAATTTTAATGATAAAAATATTTTATATATAACTAAAATTAATGAACATAATAAAATTAAATTTTTTCTTTTTTATTTATTACACTGAAATACGTTGTAAAATACATCTTAGATTATTCAAATAATCTCATTTTCATCTACCCAACTATTATGCTTGCTATTTAGACCTAACTACTTAACATATACACGTTTACCACTTTTCTTTAAAACTTTTTCTACCAAATAAATTTCTGGATACATAGTTTTTTGAATTTCCGTTTCATAAAAGCCGCCAGAGACGGGTTCATCATAATAATCTTTGACATGGTAAGTTATACGATTGGTTTTAACAACTCTTGTTATTGTGAAAATTTCAGTTAACCAATTTGGTGTATAACCTTTTTCAAAAACTTGTTGTATCTTACTTATTCGCATTTTATCTCCTACTTTGAATTTTGGTTTTTTCACAGGTCTCTTTTCAGTTGGGTAATTTTTCTTGATTTCTTTTTCATTTATTCTCGTAACATTTTCAGGCTCGATTCCTATTGTCCGATGTTTTCTTGAATTGTATGCTTTCACTAACTCAGATAGAATATCCAACTATTTATTACTTTCTTGTTTGCTGAATTCTAACCACATTGCATTTTTTAAAGTTCTATTAAAGCGCTCACATATGCTTGCATGAAGATTGCTATGTGAAGAGTAGTGATTTACCTTGTACTTTTTCATAAGATTCTGAAAGTTTGAATTGTAGAATTCTTTTCCTTGGTCAGTTTGTAAATTCGATGGCACCCGTCCTTGTTTTAATATTGACTTCATGGCTAGAGTAACATCATTGCCACTCTTCGATTTGATTGGTACAGCCCATGCATACTTTGAAAATATATCTATAACAGTTAGTAAGTAGCGAAAACCTTTGTTTTCCTTAAAATAAGGTATCATTTGGTCAGCTTGCCGAATCTCATCTAATCCGCGTATGACATATTTTCTTCGCTTGTACCTTCGACGTGCTGGCTTGTGTGGCTCATCAATTACTCTTTGACGTTCCATCTTAAACTTTAACTTTAGCAATATCCGATTGTCTATTCATTTCTTTAATTATATATTCAATACTTGCAAAATTTCGTTGAGTCATATCATAAACATAAGTTAATTTTTCTTATATTTTTGCTTTATATATTTCAACTTTATTCTCATATTCTTGTATAGCTTTAGCAACTTCTATAATTTTAGAAGATAAGTAATCAACTTCTTTCTGTAGTATATTATTTAGTGAATTCAAACTAATTGCATCATTTGGATGATCAGCCTCTCCAATATTGCAAAGCCGCTTATTTTCTAAATCGAAATTACGATCTGATGTAAAATTGAATCCAATACCTCGAGGACCACGACTCACTTGCGAGCCCTCAAGTTTTCTTCCAAACACATCGAGACTCATGATACTACTATTGATTTGAAAATTGTGTACGTCAATATATATGTCCGGCTTCACGTAGTTCCTCTATAATTGATTAGATTTCATTGTTGTGATTATTATTTCCAGCAGATCGTACAGCTATTAATAATTGTAGTCTCTCAACAAGCTCATTTGGATCATCCCAGTAGACTAGATCTATGGAACTATTCTTTTTTGCTATTTTATATTAAGGTATGAGACCTCCTCCGCTGGTAGACATTCTACTGCGATCACTGCGGAACATTGGTGCTATGATTTTTAAATATTTTTTACTCTTCGAAAAGCGTATATTCTCATTTTTGCTATGTCTTTTTCTATGGGCATTTGTTGCTTCCAGGATAATGCGATAGTTCTTGCGATCTGTTGTACTCAAAAGATTATCATCTGGTTCTTTTTTGAAAAGCAATTACATTAGACCACTACTTTTAGAAAAACCTAAATCTTTCACTTTTATCATTTTATCATCAAATTGAATTTGTGAATCACCCATCATGTATACCCCACTGACTTTTCTCACTCCGTATATGTTATCTATTGTGCTGCAGCTTTCATTTAGCATTGATAAAAAGTCTGTTGGTTCAGTTTCTTTATGCGCAGGTACAAATGGTGAATATTTGAATGATGAATTTGCAGAATTGAATGATGAATTCATCATTGTGCTATTTATCGGAGAAAAATCATCGCCATTAGAAGCATCATTATCAAACGCAGAACCCGAGTCATTAATATCGTTTACAATATAACTTGATTCATCAAATCTCAATCTTTTTTTTGCCGATTTTCTGTTACTGTCTATGGCCGAAATGTGATTAGAACGTGACACACTTTCAGTTGTCGAATCGACAAGCTTTTCAAGTGGTGTAATAACTGGTTTTAAATTATCACCAATAACCTTTTCAAAATCATCTCTCTCCTTTTTTAACGTAGAGTATTTTTTTAATAGCCTCGCGTGTTCGTGAGAGCTCGCTAAGAACATTTTTTTCTTTCTTAAAGTCAGGCATGCTGACAAGATGCTGTCTACAATTAAACTGCAAAGATTAAGATTTATACTTCCTTTTCAATGGCAAAACAGTCAAATCCTTTTCTGTATCTACCATCATTTATTGCTCTATCTTTGTCAATAACAACAAATCCACACTTATCATTCTTCCAGCATTCTGTACAAAGATTTCGAAATTTATTTAAAGTTAAGTCAGTATTCACATGGTCTTCATAGATATGTTTAAGATTAACAACATCTTGACGATAAATTACCATCAAATTAATATTGTCCCTGATGAGATGTTTCGGTATATGAGCATATGACTGACAAAGATAAAAGCTATCTACACTTTTGTGTCTCCCCATACAGAAAAAAGCTCTGACGTTATCTTGCTTCTCACAAGCCACATCATCAAAAATTATAATTGAATTAGGTAGGGCTTCATCTGGAGACACTACAGATGCATGTTCACTAAACGGTAGATATGATATACCTTCAATTGGTTCTAAAACTTTTTGAAGAATTTGGTATTTCGGTTGATTTGAAGATTTAGAGTATACATACAAATTTTCAAATCTATTAGGGTGTGTAATTAGAGCTAATAAACTATTAGTTTTTCCACAGTTCGATGGGCCACAGAATACTGCTCTCCGTGTCGCTTTTTTCTTTTCGTTTTCTCAAAATTAAAGTTGGTGACGGGAAGTTTGACGTTCTGCTCAGTAAAATCTATGTTTACGTAACAAAATCAAATCTAAGATTGACCTTTTCTAAATATAAACGCTTGTTTTATATTTTGATCATCAGTTGTAAATCAGCACTTGAAGAGAGATGCTCGTACACAAATCACAGAAGCACCCTAAGGGTAAAGGGTTACTTGATAAAGTAATCAATAACTTACCTATTGAAATGCATAATCCTGGATATCAATATTGTGGTCTCGGAATAAAACTGAAAAAGCGTCTAAAAAGAGGTGATACAGGTATCAATCCACTTAATCAAGCATGCAAAGAACATGACATATCTTATTCTGATAAAAATGCTGATCGAAAAGTAGCTGACATGAAGCTCGCTGATAAAGCTTGGCAGCGTGTTGGAGCCAAAAATGCAAGTCTTAGCGAAAAAGCAACGGCTTTTGTTGTTGCAAATGTTATGAAATTAAAAGGAAAGACAGGAATGGGTGTCAAATTGAGTAAATTAGTAACTGCAAGTAAAAAATCATTAAAACCAAGTAAACATTCTCGCAAAGTTATTCAGTCCGCTTTAAAAGGTGCAAGTGAAGCTCTCAAGATCGTTGGCGGTGAGAAAAAAATTATCATTCCACGTATTCTACCTGTTCCATCAAAAATAAGTGGTGCTCTACCTTTTCTCATACCATTGTTCGCAGCATCAAGTGCAACTGGTGCTCTGGCTGGAGGAGCTGCTGGAATAGCTAAAGCAGTAAATGAGGCTAAAGCTGCACAGAAAAATTATGAAGAAAGTAAGAGACATAATAAAACTATGGAAGCTATTGCTCTGGGAAAAGGTCTCTATCTTAAACCATGTAAAACTAAAATAAGATTATTTATGAAACCTCATATCGGTCATGGTCAAGTTAAAAAAAAAAAAAACTTCGATTTAACTTTGCCAAATCGTGCACTGACTGACTATGATCTTATAAAGTATACTCGCATGATGCAAATCCCATATTTTCGAGGTGTTTTCATGAGAAATAATCCACCTTCTGATGGCCCATGGCATAACAAATCTGCTATAACTTAGATGATTTTCAAAACAAATGTACTTACTGGGTATGTTATCAAAAACGAGGTTCTGAAGTGATTTATTTTGATAGTTTTGGTGATCTTAAGCTCCCTATAGATCTCATGTTATATTTTAACGTGAAAGAAGTGAAATACAACTATAAAAGATATCAGAATTTCGACTCATTTATTTGTGGACATCCTTGTCTTCAATTCTTGTGTGAAAGACTATAAAATAAGATTATTCAGACAAGCAGGATCATTCTTTTTCAAACAGTCATAGAAGATAGTTTCACTTTGAGTCTTTCAGGCAAATCTTCTGTCTTAGAAGCGCAATATTTTCCTTTAATAGAACTACCATAGCATAAGAATTTTGTTTTGGGTTTAGTTGAACTTTTAACATTCAACTTAATTTTCAATGTTTACGATTCGAATAATAAACTTTATATAAACGAAGAGAAGATTATTACTATTCCTACTGGCAGTTATGAAATTGATGCTATTAATCAATTTTTGCAAAAAGATTTGAAATCTAAAGACATCGAGTTTTCCTTGAAAGCTAACAACAATACTCTCAGAAGTGAAATTTATTGCAGCCATCAGATAGATCTTAGACCTCAGGATTCAATAGGCCGTCTTCTCGGTTTCACTCGTCGCGTACTTCATGAAAACATTTATCACAGCTCTGATTTACCTGTGAAGATATTAAAAATAAACGCACTCAGAGTAGAGTGTAATATTACTACAGGTGTTTACATCAACGACAAAAAAGTTCACACGATCCATGAGTTTTTCCCAAAAGTTCCTCCAGGATATAAAATCATAAAAGTTTCATCGCATGTCATATATTTACCACTTAATGTTAAGAGTATAGATCATCTCCAAATCGCACATCAACCATACTCCACATTAAGTTTCAATAACAGTGATGAAATCCGTATTTCTATTCAGCATCAAGATTTATGCCTCTTACCATCATATAGTTACATCCATGTATGTGGAAAATTACAAAAACCAGATGGACAAGCACTAACTAAAACTAATTCCGTTAACAATGGCATTTATCATCTGTTTGATGAAATTTGATATGAACTTAATGCTGTAGAGATAGATAAAAGTAAAAATGTTGGTCTGAGTAGTCTCATGAAGGGTTGCACTTCATTTAATCCAAATCAGACTCTAACATTAGAAAATGCATGCTGGCTTGGTGTTGAAGAAGGAAACAAAACAATTGTAGATGATCATGGAAATTTTGACGTTTCTATCCCTCCAAGTATGATTTTAGGCTCCGCAGAAGATTACAAGAAAATTGTTGTTAATATAAAGCATGAACTCATTCTCACAAGATCAAGAAATGACCTGAATGCTATAATACAGGAAGGTACTGTAGCCAACAATGCAAACATATATGAACCTTATCAAATAAAAATATCAAAGATAGAGTGGTTAATGCCATATGTTATTGCATCAGATAAACAAAAAATCCAGCTGTTAAATTTCATTGGCAAAGATAATCCTATTTCTATGAGTTCTCGTTTATGGGAGTTATTTGAATATCCTCTTCTTCCAACAACAAATAAACACGTCTGGACGGTAAAAACTTCAAATCAATTAGAGAAACCATGTTTCGTGATTCTTGGATTACAATCGGGAAAAAAGGTTCAAAATCTAAAAATGCCAGTCGCTTTGACCACTGTAATATTATCAATGTGAGACTTTTCTTGAATTCGCAATATTATCCGTACAACAATCTCAATCTTGGCATATCTAAGAATCAATTCGCTATTCTCTATGATATGTATGCTAATTTTCAGAAAAGCTATTACGTAAATGATTCACAGCCATTGTTGACAAAGTCTCAGTTTATCAACTTTGAACCACTCATAGTTATTGACTGTTCACGACAAAACGAATCTCTAAAGAGCGCTCCTGTCGATGTACGTCTAGAATTTGAATCTAAAACTGACTTTCTAGCTAATACTTCAGCTTATTGCATGATCTTACACGATCGCATCGTTCAGTACAATCCTATTAGTGGAGATGTTTGGAAGCTTGTCTGAATTATCTTCACTTTCACGTAAAAAAATTTATATTTTAAAATGGAATATGCGGTAGACATGATTGGTTTTAAGCAAATGGGTGGTGAATATGTTCTGAAGGAAATAGCAATCATTTCTGTCAACGACAGTGGTGATCCCATTGTTCATCTGTTCAAAAAACCTTTTTCATGAAAAGGCTCTCTGACGAATTACAAGAAGAAAACATTCGCCTCAAACATAATCACGAAATAGCTTGGAATACTGATGGGCTTGACTACTCTCAAATTGCAAACTTACTTTGTGAATATTTACATGATGCTACTAAGATTTTTGTTCTAAATGAATTTAAACGTAAATGGCTGTTACGATTAAAGTTTCCTGCTTATAACATCAATTAATATGGCTATCCATCAAAACCATCTTTCAAGTGTGTTACCATATCCACAAACCATAATCCAATTTATAAAACTGTCTGTGCACTACACAATGTCAAACTCATGAAATTATTCTATCTCTCACAAAATCATTTGTAAGAGAAAAAAAAAGACAAAAAAAATAGTAGAAAACGCTATAGGCATTCTGGATCACGTTCGGATTCTAGATCACTGAGGTGATCTACAATGCGTACGGATTCTGGATCACTTTGAGGAGAGAGGGGATGATCCAGAATGTAGGTGATCTAGTATGCCTATAGCTTATCTACTTACAATTTTGTACATAAGTACAGCCATAAAATATTGTCTCCTCGAATCAGTGCGTAGCCAACCCAAAGTATGTCTATGGGGAAAGATATGATCACCCATCCTTACGCCTAATACATATCTCACACATGATTTTGCATTGTCTATAGCCGTCTTCGTAACTCCTGTGAAGCATCGAGCAAAACCACTGAGCACTAATCAAGATGTGGAAACAACAGGGCGGTTGCGAGTTGTTTACGCAGAGCCACAGTGGTGTACTGGCGAAAAAACTGCAGGCTATAAGTAACTCTATTGATTTTTCTAGTTATCATATTAATGTTTGGTTCCCACGACAGTTTAGAGTCGAATACAATACCAAGGCTCGTAACAGTGTCAGAGAAAGGAATACCGATACCACTCCCCAGGTCAACCGTCCTTGGCTCACCCGAATAAAAATTTTTAATAAAACGATTACTTCCAAAGACGATCGCCTTTGTTTTACTAGCATTCAAAGTGAGAGGAATACCAACAGCCCATCCCGACACCACCCTGGCCGCCCTCTGTAAAATACAAATCCCTTCATCCACATCATCATAAGAGACCTGTGTATAAATTTGAAGATCATCCGCATACAACAGATCCCCGACGCGACCAGAGTCCAGTGCGTCACGTACGTCATTTATGTAAAGGCAAAACAACAGAGGCCCCAGCACCGAACCCTGAGGTACTCCTAGATTGGTTGTTAGCCAATTCGATTCCTCCTGTATACGGTATAAAACTAAAAATGTAGTAGTTTTGAGATTATAGGTCAAAATAAAAAAAATGCTTTTACAGATTTGATACTTAAAAATTTAAAAAATCTTAAAATGATTGTAGCTCTACTTCTATGATACCTACAGACTTTTAATAGCGCTTACATTCAGGATTTTGAAATTAATTTCGATTTTTTGTAATATATGAAAGGTTTTGTATCACTAAATGGGATCAGTTCAAGTCAGAAGTAGTAAGCATATCAACTTCAATTTAAAATGAAGAATACTGCATATTCGATTATCTAGATGAGGGTGTCAAAGGTCCGGGCCAAGAAATTTTTCTTAAGGGAATTGTTGTACATGCATATAACTACTTTCAAATAAATTTTTGTGAAAATTTAAGTTAGTAGAAAAAAGTTGTAGACCCTCAGAAATTGCAAAAATCGCAATATTTACAAAATGCTTATTTTTCAAATAATTATATCTTGGCTTCCTTTGATCCGATTTTAATGTAGCAAGGCTTATTTGAAAGGTTTTGAGAATAGTTTCAAAATAAGACTTATAAAAAGTGTTTTAATTCATTTATTTTGTTTTAGCAGCGATTTGAAGTTGGTAAATTTTTTTTTAATTTCTTTTGTTTAAATTTCTTTGCTATAAATGGAGATTAATATTTAAAAATATGAAAAAATCATAAAATATACTAGACATAATAACAAAAGAATGAAAATTGGCAAATTAAAATTGGTCAACAGGGAGTCGAGATATAAGCTCTCAAAAAAAGGGGCAAAAATGGACCATTTTTTGTCATTGACGGTATCATAGCTATGGCCCTAAGGCTGCTGGAGGGCTGAAATTTTCACTGTAACGTTTTTTCATAAGGCACAATAACATACTATAATTTAGTGAAAACCCCAATACTTCTTTCAACGAAATTTGGCGAAAAGTATTGACATTACTCATATATATATGTTGTAAATATCTTTTAGACAAAACGAGAAATTTTACATGCAACAATATGACATTTATTTTTAAGACCCACACAAAATTGACACAATGAGTTCGTGAAATAAAAAACTCTATATTTTTATTTTGAGCTGGTCATATACGAAATATTTTTCTTACACTCATTCATTATTCCAAAATCACATCAAGTATTTTAAGATTAACAGAGATTTTAAATATTGATTGTGTATTTGAAATTTTAACTTCATTTCAAGAAAAAACCAATGCTTAACAAAAAAGAAAAATGAATAAAATGATTAATTGAAATTAACAAGGAGAAAGAAAAAAAATTTAAATCATCAATTTATGATTGATAAGAAATTTAGCTATTCGAAGTAATAATGACTCTATTAAAAAATTATTAAGCGGATATATATCCTTTTTTTATCGATTCTCCACTAATCTCGACCCTGGTGCACTCTATTTTTTCTGTTTTTTATTCTAAGATATTTAGTTAGGCATTAGAAAACCGCATTTCATATAAAAAAAAAGAATATTTTTATTGATGAGGAAGAGTTGATTTTATCGCTTCGTTTACAAGAAAACTTTAAAAAACTTAAAACAGAAAGGTTAGGGTAAACAATTTGGTTTTTCAAGGTTTTTTTGATAAATAAAATTAATTCTTTCTTATCAAAGAATTTTGCTTTTTTGATACAAGATGCGGCTTCCTCTTTAGTTTTTGCTGAAATTATTAGTTTTTGCAAAAAATTAAATCTTTGATTAGAAAAGAACAGAGATACGTGATCTCTTCTTAAAGAGACTTCTATTAGCTGCTAAGATGATCGAATGAAACCCCGCTCCTCTCATGACTTGCTCTGGAGCCGACTAATCCCCTCTCCGTTGACGATTATCTAGATTATCTTAGCTGCTAGGTAGATATGTACAAGAACTCATTTTCTATTTAATCTCATTTTATGTGCTGTGCATTTGATTCTCCCACATGTGTACAATCAAGGGGCGCGGCAGCGCCCCCGATGGCAAGTAGGCGAAGCAATCGGGCGCTCCAAGCCTTTATATACGTTAAGTTTTCGTGTTTAACCTCGTAATTGAAAAAAAAATTTTTATTTTAAAAGATTTTTTTATATTTTATTATTGCTGAATCTTTAAAAAACTATTTTATTTATGTTTTTAAAAGATTCAACATAATTTGATGAATACTTTTTGTGTAACGTAAGTTTTTAAGTTCGTAGCAGACGGCATTACTATTTTACTTATAATTTTTCTCCAGTTTCTTCAACTCATATATATAGATATACTGCCGTGCTTTTCTCCAGTTCGTCAATTCTTTAACTTATGTATATATATATATATAGGTATACTACCACACGTCTTTTTCTCCAGTTCGTCGATTCTTCGACTTACAAATATATAATATGAAATAAAAATAGATAATAAAAATAGGTACTACATTTTAATAAAAAAAGAGTGCTGTTTATGATTTGAATAATAAGGTTATATTTAATTTTTTTTCGAATTTCAAAAATACATTTCATTTGTTTTTAATTTGCATATAATGTACATTTTTTAAAAGTATTTGAATTTTACATTCTTTTAACAATATTTTGTAAAAATTGTTTTGAATTTTAGTAAATACAAGTTTCAATTTTTGGAAGTTACAAATTTAAATTATTTCTTACGATTCAAATATTTTTCATAGTTTTTTTTTTTATTTTGCTTGACTTTTGTAAATACAAATAAAATATTTAAAAATCGTCATTAGAACAATATAAAAGTTTTTGAACGTAAAATAAAAGAGATCATATTAAAGAAAAGAAATGACAGATTGTAATCACATAATGGCTCAATAAAATTGACATGTATTGCTAAAAAAATATAATATCATTGAATCAATCATTTCTTTTCTTTTTTATTAATAATTTGATATTCTTAAATATAAAAGTTTGTAAATGTTACATTATATTAAATAAAAATGAACGAGAACAGTCATAAGTAAAAACCTAAAAGAAATTTTTATTTTATTAAATCTCTGTAACCAACAAACTGAATATTATAAAAAGCTTACCTTTAAAAAGGTATATGATGGGCAAGTATGCTTAGCAATTTATTTTAATTAACGATTTTAACTATTTTGATGTCTTAAACATATTATAAACTATTTTTTTAGTGATAAAATCAAACCTTGACATTAGAATTTTATGAAATCATGAAACAAATGTCAAGTATTTTTTTTTATAATTGAATTTTACATGGTTCACAGAATTAATCCATTTATTTAGTATTTGAAACTATCGAATCTTGACATTAAAATTTCATAAAATCACGAAAGTAAAAGTGATAAAACTATGGCACCTTACCATAATTTTTAACAAAAGATTGTTCAAATTTTTTTTTATGAATAAACGTTGAATTTTACTAACCAAATTACTTCTTATCTTTTTTTATCATTTATTTAAAAGTGTTCTGAAATTTTTAAAATCTTATTAAATATTTACAAAATTACTTGCTAGGCCCGTTGTACACAATATTATATTTTATGTTCAGTATATATTTCAGGAGCGTATCATCTTAATACATTTAAATAATTGTATATTACCTGTATCTTACACCTATTATAATTTCTAGTTCAAATGTTAGAACATACATTCATTAAGCATTTCACCAATAAAATATTTATCCACGGGCCTAGCAAGTGATTTTGTAAATATTTAATAAGATTTTAAAAATTTCAGAACACTTTTAAATAAATGATAAAAAAAGATAAGAAGTAATTTGGTTAGTAAAATTCAACGTTTATTCATAAAAAAAAAATTTGAACAATCTTTTGTTAAAAATTATGGTAAGGTGCCATAGTTTTATCACTTTTACTTTCGTGATTTCATGAAATTTTAATGTCAAGATTCGATAGTTTCAAATACTAAATAAATGGATTAATTCTGTGAACCATGTAAAATTCAATTATAAAAAAAAATACTTGACATTTGTTTCATGATTTCATAAAATTCTAATGTCAAGGTTTGATTTTATCACTAAAAAAATAGTTTATAATATGTTTAAGACATCAAAATAGTTAAAATCGTTAATTAAAATAAATTGCTAAGCATACTTGCCCATCATATACCTTTTTAAAGGTAAGCTTTTTATAATATTCAGTTTGTTGGTTACAGAGATTTAATAAAATAAAAATTTCTTTTAGGTTTTTACTTATGACTGTTCTCGTTCATTTTTATTTAATATAATGTAACATTTACAATCTAAGATACTCTATATTTTATGTATGCATAAAATGTCATTGAAAAGCGAATGTATAAGAAAAATGTTGTTTAGATATTGCAAAAACTATTAAATTGCATAACTATTATGTTTTTTCGATTAAGGGAATGTAAAACGGACACTACACCTGTACTCATGAATTTGGCCTATCTTTTCATTTTATTGCAAAACTTGAGGAAAAGAAATGCTTTAGCTTGTATTATTTACCACGAAGATTATTCAGTTAAATTTTCAAATAAATTTATTCATTAGTTTTTCAAAATTTTAGATTAGTTGTATAAAATCTAAAAATCTTGATACATAATATTGAAACCCAAAATTCGGAAAAATTAATGAATAAATTTATTCGGAAATTTAACTGAATAATCTTCGTGGTAAATACTACAAGCTAAAGCATTTTTTTTCCTCAAGTTTTGCGATGAAATGAAAAGATAGGCCAAATTTATGAGTACAGGTGTAGTGTCCGTTTTACATCCCCTTAAATAGAATCATTTTATTTAATTGTTTCTTATTCCCAAGTCTTCGCTATTCGTAAGATACTTTGTAAGCCCCGTTAACACTCGTTATTTAAAATAAATTTTATTTGTATAATTTTTTAATGCTTATTTTACAATTTTACTGCTTTTAATCATAAAAAATGATTTAATACCGGGGAATAATATTTGAAGTTAATTATTCGTTCACTTAATTCCTTTTTTGCTAAGTCAAATAAGTGAAGAATTCATTAGATTAACATTACGAGTAAGTGTAATGTGGTAGCGACGCCTTTGAGTTGCGACTCTTTGCCTCTCTCTCTCTCATTTATTATGAAAGACAAAGAGCACCGTACGTTTCCTTCGTTCCATGGCAAACGAGATTCGAACCTGCGAACTGATCCGCGGCGGGCTTTCTATTCAAATTTGAATTGTAATTCATTTTGCAAAAATTTTTATAATTGCAAAAATTTCTTTTATAAAAAAATTGTATTACCCATTCTTAGTGCGTTTAATGAGTAAATAAAATTTTTTCTATTTTTTTCTTATATTAACAATAAATTGAATCTGATCTACTTTACCGATCGAATTTTTTATATTTAATTAAAGAAAATTTTGATTTTATTCTAATTATGAAAATGCTATTTCGGATTCGTTGCAATTTTTCTTTAACTATAGTACTCAAAATCATACTCTGTATATTGCTTTAAAACATCATCCTCCAACATGGTATCAATGCATATGAATGTAATTCAGATTGTACCGTAATTTTGCTAAAAAAGTTGGTAAGCTGTTTCGTATTTGATTTATTCTATGATGAGTCCTTTCATGTGATACATATCAGACTGCTTCTTTTTAAACTATAGAATTCAATGTTATGTTTTATTATACTACATAGATTACATTGATTTACATTGACATTATGTTACAGTAGGACATTTTAAAATCATTTGCAAAATTTAAGAACTTTGAGTACCATAATTTTAAGACGACTAGTTTAACATATGTATTATTAAATATTTTATTTGTCGCTAGACCAAAAATGAAACTTGTCACTAATTTTTTGATGTGAAATTACAATACAACCCACATTACATGAAACTATATTGGTATTATAATAGACAGAATATTCGAAACTTATTTACAAAGTCTATGAATAATTTTAAAATATCTCATCCGATGCTTAAAATCATTTTAATTAGTCAAAAATGTGATTTTTTCAATTTGGTGGTTGTCGTAAGCTTTCTCAGTTAATTTTTAACAAATTGACTTCAAAATTTGCAGAGATCTTCTATTTACACATCTTTATTTATTTGTATAAAAAATAACAGTAATGGCATTTTGATAAGTTTTAGTGAATGTTGAACTAAATTAAATACATAAAATTCACAAAAAATATCTATTATTTTAAAATTTTTAGACCAAACTTTTAAATTCTTTTTCTTTTTTTTTTAAATAAAAGTGTTATTTTGTGAATGTAAATAAATTAAAGATCTCTGGAAATTTTGAAGTCAATTTGTTGAAAATTGGCTGAGAAAGCTTCCAGCGACCACCAAAATCAAGTGTTCGAATAAAGGAAAGGATTTCAATCATTTTATGAGATTACATAAAATTATTTATGGGCCAAAGTCTTGTATTTTATATATCTAAGGTAGAAAAACTTTTTTAAAATAATATTATTAAGAAAAAAAATTAATATGACATTTAAATTTAATTTTTATTTTAGGCTTAAATTTAGGTCTGATACCTAAAGAGGATATCAAAGTAACCCCCTCTTAATAATATTTTTATTCATAGTTCATGAGTAAGTGGTGCGTCAAATCATATTCTTTCACTACAGAAAGAAAATTTGTAAGATTAATCCTGAGTGCGGATAACTCATGGAATTTATTAAAATATTACACATAAAAAGTTATGAAAAAACTTTCAATGTATAGTATTTTCAGGTTAGGTTTATCGAGCTTGATATTTAATTTTCATTCAAAATTCATAAAAAAATAACAGATTTGAGTGATTTTTTTTTAACAAAACCTTACTGAAAATATTATATGAGCTCTCAAGTGAAATCTCATATGCGATCTTATATGTGATCTTATATATTATCTCATATGAAATGTCACATGAGATTTCATATGATTTTTTGGTACGCAAACTCATATGAGATTTCACATGAGATCTTATATAAGATTGCATATATTTAAAAAAGAATTTTCAATTCAAATGAAATGTATGAGAGATCCCATGTGAGATCACATGTGAGATCACATATGAGACCGCATATGAGATTGCATATGAGACCTCATATAAGATCGCCTATGAGATCGCATATGAGATCTCATATATATTCGTTGAATTTCAAAAATAAAATGAAATATATGCGAGATCTCACATGAGATCTCACATATATTTATTTCATTTTTAAAATTCAACGAATATATATGAGATCGCATATGCGATCTTGTAGGCTATCTCATATGAGATCTCTTATGCGATCTCATACGTGATCTCGTAAGCGATCTCATATGTGATCTCAAGTGAGATTTCTTATATATTTCATTTGAATTCACAAATTTTTTTTAAATATATGAGATCTTATATGAGATCTCATGTGACATCCTATATGAGGTTGCATATGAGATCGCGTATGAGATCTCACACGAGGGCTCGTATAATATTTTCAGTAGGGAAATTATTGAATCAATGTAGTTTTAGCACGAAAAGTCATTACATTTGTCTAAATATTAAATTTAAAGAGATATCAATCAGATAAAAAAAGCAAAAATCGATTCTAACAATTCCGACATCCCGTTAAGTTCTTGATTTATTGATATTTTATATGAGTGTAACTACAATTAATATTAAATAATACTAATATTTTATTAATTTATATTGATACAAAATTTATTTTTGACATAAATTATAACCTATAAAGTTAGTATTGTTCATTATAACCTTTCTTTGTTTGAGTGATATACTAATAATTAATTGTTATTAAGTACTGCAGAAAATTTGGATGTAAAATTTCGGAAAATACTGCATATGCGTTCTGCGGAAAATACTGCAGTTTATTCTGTATGCTTCTTAATGAGGAATACTGCAGATTTTCCCGTAGAAAGTACTAAAGGAAATTCGGTTCTAAGATTTTAGCAAATACTGCAGGAAATATTGCAGAAAACTCTGGAGGAAATACTACAGTTTTTGAGGCCAAATTCCTGCATGAAATCCTGCAGGAAACACTGTAGTATTTCGTCCAGAATTTTCTGCAGTATTTTTTCGTAAGGGTCAATGTAAATCAATGTTATCTAGATTGTATTATATACCATAATATTGAGTTGATATAGTTTGAAAAGAAGTAGTTTCGTACGTATCATATAAAAGGACTTATCATAGACTAAATCAAATATAAAACCGCTTACCAACTTTTTAAGCAAAATAACAGTACAATCTAAATTACATCATAAGCATTGATACCATGTTCGAGGAAGATATTTTAAAGCAGTATACAGAGTATCATAGTTCTGAATACTATCAGTTTAAAAAAAAATCATCTAAAGATACGCCACAACTTATATTTTTACACTGAAATTTATTAAATTAAGAAAACAATGAAAATAAAATTTTTTTAATCTTATTAAAATAAATATAAAAAACAATTGTTTTAATTTATTAAATATACTATTAGAATTTAAAGCTTGAAATAAACAATCTAATATAATTAATCATTTCTAATTAATTTTCCACTTACGTTTTCAAATTGTTTTTTCTTTTCTTGACATACTTCATTGAAAAATATGCTAGGAATATTATCTTTCTTTTCTTAATAAGTATAGACCTCCGTACATGCAAACCATGTTTTCTAGTGAGAATCAGAAACCTAATCTCAAAATTGTTCAGAAAATGTGTAAAATTTCTTTTTACTGATCATTGAAATTCTTGATAAAAAATTACTCTTTATTGAGAATAAAGCTATATCTTTAATTATTTATTATTTAAAATGATTTATTAATTAAAAATTAGTCATCATTTGCTTCATAATATTTATTTCAACTTACCTATTCTTTGATCAGCTGATGAGAAATTACATCCTCTCCCACAAATGTTAACAATTCCTAGTCAGCAATTTTAAATAATATTATTGTTTTTCTTTCACGTAAAGTTTGTTTTTAATATACTCTTGTAGTCTGTAAAAGTTACAGATTATAAGTTTTCAACAATCGAAAACGCAAAAGTACTGCAAGCCAGACTAAATATAGGACGCTTATTTCTTACAGTTTTCCTGTAAGAATATTCAGCATGAAAAATCGATGGTCGATGGCCATAATTATGACCAAACAATTAATCATAATTATGACCGGAGAATTAGTCATAATTATGACCATAATTATGCTGAACAATCGACAAATATACAAAATAACCTTAAAATGCTTTCCAATAAATCATTGATCTAATCTTATTCAACTATTTATATTGAACTAATAAATTTTTGAAACGAAATATAATCCTTCAAGAATTGAAGTAGGGGAGACCAGGATGAGTATAAACACTTTTTAAAAAAGTATTTCTAGTTTTTAATCTATGTATTTTTTTAGTATTCCGCCTATCGCATATGTTAGTGATTTACTTCAGCTATTTTTTAATGCAAGAATTTAAAAAAAAATCATCAAAAGATTTTTTTTGGGAGAGAGTTCATTGAAAAAGTTTCCATGTTAATATTTGCCTCGCCGGGTAAGAATTAACATCACACTTTTTTATTATAAAAATGCAATTTAATAGCGAATAAAGGTATTTATTTAATGTGAAGAAGATTTATATACTTTTTAATGTCCATCCAGATAATAAATAAATTATAAAAAATAAAATTTTGATAAAATATGGAAAAGTGATATTTTATCTTTTTTAAAAGTAAAAATAACATCAATTTTTGTCTAATGGAAAAATTATAACTAGAAACATCATATAATGTTATGAAAAAGATCCTTGTAAAGTCTTTATTAAATTGATTTTTCATCTATTGCATTTTGTCATTCTTTTCAAATATATCCTTATGTATTAAAATTGTTAATATTTACCCCGAACATTTGTTAATACTTGGCCCAGCAGATACATTTTTTTAAAAATATCGTTGAAAAAATATTTAAAAATAAATCTTAAAATATTAATGATAAAATATAAAATATTATTAAAATAATTTTTCGAGTAGATTAACATAAAATACATCGAATGAAATAAAAAACAAGCATTTAAGTAGATGTAAATTTTCTAGTTTCTGTCAAAAAAATCGCTTTGTCGCACGCTTTTCGTGTACGATGTACTGCAAGGCACTGAATAAGTTGACATAACAGAAGCAATTATATTAAACGTATTTAGTCAACTACAAAATCTGTGGGACTCCTACCAAAAAAAGTCAGGTGAGAAATCACCTGATTTCTCAGGTGATTTATCATGCCAAAATCTCATGTGATGATTTTTTTTTGTTTTCACATGTTTCAAACTATACTTACAAGGGGAGTGTCACACCTCTGGATCACGGATTTTGCTTAAACTTCGGGATAAGTTTTTAAATGACAGAATGTGGATAAAGCTAAAGCTATAGTCACAAACATTCAATATTTCCCTAGTTACAGGCAAATAAAGAAAATCACTAAAACACTTTAAACTGATTTTAAATTAAAGCTGAGCTCAAATCCTTTCGAAACAGTAGTTACAACATATCAAAATATTATTTTTTCCCAAAGTTATAGCGTAATAAAGATTGGACCTAATTTTAGATTTTATTATTAATTAATACTTTGAAATAAAAATTCAGGTCCAATCTTTATTACGCTATAACTTTGGGAAAAAATGATATTTTTACATGCTATAACTACTTCTTCGAAAGGATTTAAGCTCAGCTTTAATTTAAAAAAAGGTTTAAGCTTCTAGTTATCAATGCTAAAGAACTATATGCGTTTAAAAATCTAGTAACTTTTTTATTGATTTTCTTCAATTGTCTTTAACTAGGGAAATATTGAGTATTTGTGACTATAACTTTAGCTTTTTTCATATTTTATCATCTGAAAACTTATTCCGAAGTTTAAGCAAAATCCGTGATCCGGAGGTGTGACACTCTCCTAGTTAGTCAATTGAGAACTATTTTTGAAAATTTTTTAAAGAATTTGGTCTTAGAAAAAATGTTGACTAATTTTACAAAAAATTTTCTAAGTTCAAATTTTCAAAAATTTTTAATAATAGTTCTCAATTGACTAAGTATGGTTTGAAATGTGTGAAAACAAAAAAAAATTATCACATGAGATTTTGGCATGATAAATCGCTTGAGATATCAGGTGATTTCTCACCTGATTTTTTTAACAGAGACTGTCGCTATAAATTGACTATTAATTTTTACCCCCATTACTTTTAATCTGGGTCTCCCCTAATATTTTATGAAATGTCAAAAAATGGAGAAAATAGTTATTATTTCATAAAAAGTATTATTTTGTATTTTCATAAGATTGTTTTGTATTATTATTTTATTACAGTATTATTATTTTATTCTTTGTTCTTATATTAAATGTAACATTAAATAAAGTTTCTCTAAGTAAAATGTCATTTTTAACCTTTATTCGTTATCATATTAACCTAATGACTTGATCATGAGCATAATCGTGAGCATAATCATAAGCATAATTATGCTTGTAATTATCTCTATAGTCCACCTATCCTTTGTTATCTCTTCAGCATAATTATAGTTATAATTATGGCCATAATTATGTTCATAATTATGTCGCCAGGTGACAAGATTTATCAACTAATATTCGGCATAAAATGCTCATCCAGCACCAAATACGGCATATGATTGCCATTTTATGTGTAATAATTCTACCAGGGTTGTTGTAAGAAAATGGCGTTGTGGTCAGCCTAACTAAACAGGGCCGACAATTTTAATTTTTTTTTCGTTCAAATTTAATGTAACATGTTTCGAAATTTTAGCGCTTGGAATCTGAATGCTTTTTAATTATTATACAATTTTTTCATAATAATTTTTGCATCGTAAAATTTAATATTATTTTTTCTGTCATGAATTGATCAGAAATTACGTACTGATCAGGAACTACGGCCTTGACGGTAAATAATTTACCCTAATTTATATTTTTAAAGTATTCTACGATGTTTTTGAAACCGAAGTGATTAAACTAATTTTCCGTATACAAGAATTATTGCTTTTTAGGAATTTATGAGAAGCGGCCTTTCTTTTATTATTTGTTAAAATTATTAGTTTCTGTAAAAGAATTAATTTGTTATGTAACCTGCTATTAATATTTTAATTTTTTTTTAAATATTATGTTATGAAACTCAATTTTATAATGTAAACATTGATCATTACTTCCTACACGAGTACGCAATATTAATAACACAGTTGAGAAATTTGAAATGTGATTGAGACAAAAAATTGCAACGGAATAGATCAATAATTAATGGACCTTATACAGAAAATTTTACTTGCACACATAGTTGAAAATTGAATTCAAATTGATTTTCATAACTTAGAATAAAGTCTATTAATTTCTATTCATTTCTATTCTAATTTTTATATTTTTAAAAATTTGTGATTGATACAATTGATATAATTTTATTCGATCAAAAATATAAATATGTAAGTTATAGTATTTATACTTGTATAAGCTTACTTTGCTCCATCAGAAAAAACAAAAACTCCTAATCCAGAACACAAACCATTTTGAAAAGACCCATCATATCGAGCACCATCTGGTAAAAGCAACGATCCAGCTCCATTTTTCAAGCCTTTATTATTCCAGTCACCAATATATCTTGTTCCATCTTCATATTTATACGTGCCAATTTTGACTGTTCCTTTCCACATAAACAAAAATCAAAACTCTGCACTATCTAAATAACAATTTTTATTATAAGATCAAAATCTTACCGTGTTCCATGATAAGCAAGAGTTGAATTAAAAGTGAGCAGTAGCTCACTGTGTAAATTAGATTATGGAAAATCAATACTCTATATTCAATTACAAAAGTTACAAATTGAGATCAGAAATTAATGAGTTCTCTTTAAAACTATTTCTAATTTTCAATAAAATATTATTCAAAACTTATAAGAATGAAAAAATTTTCTTATAACATATAAATATGCGATGGATGTCCCGATTCAAAACCAACAATAGATTCTATTAACGAAATAATACAGTACTAGGTTACTAATATTTAAAAAGATAAAAATGTTATTTTATGATTGATGCTGCTAAATTTTAGTGAGTATGAGCTGTTACAAATTGCCGAATAAAAAGAGAATATAATCATGTTAAGGTTATATAATACGGTGTATGTTTTATGCATATACCGTCATTGCAGTATTCCCCGAATTTTTAATATTTATTCAAAAATTTTCCGAAATATCTCTATATTATTATGCTTTTTATTGATTAAAATAGAAGGCTGTAATATAAAGATATTTTTAAAAACTTTGGAAAACTGTAATTTCGGTATATTACATCCCATTGATTTTAAAACTTTAATAGGATTTCGCATCAAATAGTTATATTGCTTTTTCATAGAAAAAGCATTGCATTGGCAAAAAAAATTGTTTCCATTTTTTCATTAATTTGTTGTCTTTATGTATGTGTGTGTGTGTGTGTGTGTGTGTGTGTGTGTGTGTGTGTGTGTGTGTGTGTGTGTGTATTCATTACGTCAGTTAGTTCTCAAAGATTACTAGATGGATTTGCTTCAAAATTTTGCATAAAATTTATTTTTTGGTCTAACTGGTGCGGAAGCTATTAAAAATTTGTTTTTTTAGTTTAGTTTTTTTTTCTGAATTCGCTTGAAAATTTGCATGAAAATTCTTTGTGATTGCAAAAAGAAGAATAACTTTTGAAAATTGATTTTTCTAGCGTAATTTTAATTTTAGAGCACTTTCAAAATTTTCAAAAAAATTTTCATTTTTCATTTATTTTTTGTTTAACGTAAACTATTCGATGGATATTCTCCAAAATTTGTATGCAAGTTATTTGCCACTGTCTGAAGAAAACAAGCTTTAGAAAACTAATTTTTTCAGAGCAGTTTTAATTTTAGAGCATTTTGAAAATTTTCAAAAAAATTCTCATTTTTCATTTATCTTCTATTTTGCATAAACAATACGATAAATTTTCTTCAAAATTTGTATACAATCAATTCGTTACTGTCTGAAAAAAACAAGCTTTTTAAAACTAATTTTCTTAGCAAAGTTATAATTTTAGAGAATTTTAAATATTTTAAAAATAGTTTTTCTTCTTTTTTTATTTTTTTTTTATTTCACGTGAATTATTCGATAGATATGTTCTAAAATTTTCAGGGAAATTATTTGCAACTGCCAAAAGAAACGAAATTTTCGAAAACTGATTTTCCTTGGGTCGTTTTAATTTTTGAGCATTTTGAAAATTTTGAAATAGACATTGTATTTATTTAGTCAATTAGATCTCGAAAATTACTCGATGGATCTGCTTCAAATTTTGCATGCTATCTATTTTTTTGTCTAAGTAGGTGAGAAGATATTGAAAATTGGTTTTCCTAGTGTACTTTTAATTTTAGAACTATTTCAAATATTGAAAAAAATAAGTATGACTTTTAAAAACCAATTTTATTAACGTAGTTTTAATTTTAGAAATTTTTTTTAAGTAACAATTTTCATTTTTTATTTTTTTTTCATTTTACGTAAACTACTTGATAGATTTGCTCTAAAATTTGTATACAAGTTATTTGCCCTGGTAGAAATTTTCATTATAAACCGGTCATATTTTAACCATTTTTTTCAAAAATGGTTAATAATTGACCAACAATCACTAGAAAATGATCAGTTTATCTGCTAATAGCCGACGGTTAATGGTCAAAAACTAGCAAAATAAAGTCAATCACCAAATAATAATTTTACTAAATATAAAAATTATTTATTTAAAAATAATCAATTTGAATAAAAATAATCACTTTAACCCGTTAAGGCCGAAAATACCCCTCCCGATACACCAGTTTTTCTACTATCATTCGCATGCAATTCGACGTAAAAAAAATTGAAAGATGCACTATCTTGAAGCTTAAGATCTCACCTTTCCAATGACGTGCAGGAAAATGCGATAAAAAGTTGTTAATTATGCAAAAATATTGTTTAAATGAAAAAAAACACGATTTTTTCAAAATTTTTTTTATAAAATCTAATTTTTTGAATGGTTCTCGGTTCTTAATCCACTTGAAACCTCAATAACTGGTGGCATAAATGTCTAAGCTTTCATAATATGTGTTTACAAAATCGATTTTTCACCTCAGTATTTTCAAAATGGCGCCTTAATGATGGAATTTTCGCTTAGATATTCATGAATTTTTTCCTTAAAAAGTATGGACTTTTGAAAAAGTGGAAAAGAAGAAAAAGTTCTTAAATTTTGCAAAAAATTGAAATTGCTAGAAATTTTTTGAAAAAATTCGAGTGCATTCTTTGCTTGGTCTTAAGAAATTTTTATTCATGATAATTTTTCATGTAAGTTTATTGTTTTCAAGAAAAAAATTCTCAAATGTCAAAATAATTGCCGAATATGTAAAATCCAATGTATTCGCGCTCCGATTCTTGCGTAAGCCTACTGGTGGAAAAAGATCTGGAAAGGAATAAATTTTCACAAGAACCTAAGTTGGTAATGAAAATATCGAAATGAACTATCTATTTATAACTGCATCCTCTATCAGAGTAAAATCCTGAATAGTCGATCTTGTTGGAGAAGCTCATGATTCATTCGTAGGTAGCCTGAAAATTCCAATTTTGCAACATTCATCGCTCTAAAATAATTTATGAAACACATTGAATTTCTACTTTTTCAAGATATTAACTATTATTAAGTCTCATAAGTTGAAACAAAAAACTGTAAATCAACTCGAATAATAAATCTACTTGCTATAGGCTTTCTAACTACGGATCATTTGACTGAAATTATTTCATTATGTTGAAACAATGTCGAAAAGGAGAGCCATAAAAAGGAAATTCTCTGAATTGACTGATGAAGAAATAGATTCTAATGAAGGTGAAAAGCATATTTTCATACCTAATCCAGATGACTCTGGCACTGATATAGATAATTCGTCATATAATGATAATTCTGAACCAGAATTATCTGATGAAGATAGTTCTGAATCGGAATTATCTGACGAAGACAATTCTAAATCGGAAATTCGTGTACCAAATGTTTCATATCGATCTGTTTTTGATAGTTATACAGAAAAACAAAAACTGTTAGAGCCAAATCATACTTTTTCTTGATGTGAAGGAGAAAAAATTTACTCAGTGGATTTGATGGATCAATTATTATTGACTGATTCCGTAAAGCAAAAAATATCTTCAATGTCACACGTGGAACTGTTCGAGCTCTTTTTCTTTGAAGAAATAAAAAATTATATTATTCAAGCCAGTAAAGAAAATGATTTAAAATTATCTATAAAAGAACTCAACACATTGGTAGGAATATTATTATTATCATCTTACAATATTCGAAATGACCAAAGAGAGTATTGGGAAAATGATCCTCTCGAGAACTGCCCTGCTGTTTCATCAACGATGACGCACGATAGGTTTAGTGAAATAAAATCTAAAATAAAGTATTCAAAACCTAGTGATAAAAATGATAATGATAAAGCTTGGAAAGTTCGTCATATCTTGGAATTGTTTAGGTAAAATATTCAACAATTTGGATTTTTTTCGACTGCTCTTTCCATTAACGAAATGATGGTTCATTTTTTGGTCGCACGTGCTTGAAGCAATATTTGCCGTCTAAACCTGATCGATACGGGATCAAATTCTGGGCCTTGTGTGGAGCAAATGAATATATATATATATATATATATATATATATATATATTCAATGTTGATATTTATTGTGCTAAAAACGATAAAAGTATTGGGATAAATTTATCCTCCTGTGCACTTGGTTTCAGAGTTGTATTACAAATGGTTAATCCACTTCTACATAGCCTCTCAAAAAGAAAATTGTCGAACTATCATATCTATTTCGATAACTATTCCACTAGACCTGATTTAGTCATTTACTTGAACAAATGTGGCTTACGATGTACAGGAACTGTCCGTAAAGATAGAGTAAGACAAAAACATGATTTTGAAAAAAAAGCACTATGAGGAACGAACAAAGCAAGTTATGATCGTAACAATGGGATGAATCTTATCAGTGTAATTGACTCAAATGAAGTATCCGTTCTTTCTACGGCAGCTGGCGTTACTCCCATGAAGCCATTGGAAAGATATTCAAGAATTGCTAAGAAAAGATCGAAATTGGAATTTCCTTGTGCTTTTTCGTTGTATAACAAGTACATGGGAGGAGTGGATTTGCACGATTTTCGATGCAAGAGAGCTTCTCGAAATATAGGTTCGAAGAAGTGGCTATTCAAGATTTTCTCACGGATTATTGAAATGTCAATAACAAACGCTGTAACAATTGGTAATCTTTGTAGAAAGAATGGAAAGGTAATGAAAATGCATGAAATGTGTAAAGAATTGAGTAGGAAGTATTTGGCACAAGCCAAAATACGTGACCTCATATCTCGCAGGCACGATACTAGAAAAAGAAACTCATGTGCCAACGAAGGATGTCGTGTAAGTTCTACCAGATACTGCATTGATTGCAGAAAATATTACTGTATACAATGTTTTTCAACATTTCAAGCTGGAAAAGCAGCGAAATGAATAATTTGTTCTAAAAAAATTCATCGATAAAAAAAAATCTAAAAAATAATAAAAACTGAAAAATATTTGAAAAAATAAAATAAAATCACTAAAATATAAAAAAAAGCAAGAAAGACTATCTATATTCGTCGACCTCCACGTTGGTGATAGTTGGGCAACGTAAACTTCGTTTGCGGCGGACAGGCGATCGATCTAAGGATGTAAAATAATTACATATTCGGCAATTATTTTGACATTTGAGAATTTTTTTCTTGAAAACAAACTTACATGAAAAATTATCATAAATAAAAAGTTCTTAAAATTAAGCAAAGAATGCACTCGAATTTTTTCAAAAAATTTCTAGCAATTTCAATTTTTTTGCAAAATTTAACAATTTGCAAAATCCGAAAAATTGCTCAAAACTTTTTGAAAAAATTCTGATGTATTAAATGAGTGATTCTAAAAACTTTTTCCTCTTTTCCACTTTTTCGAAAAGTTCATACTTTTTAAGGAAAAAATTTATGAATATCTAAGCGAAAATTCCGTCATTAACGGGATGTCGGAGCTGCAGCAATCAAATTTTGCTTTTTTTATTTTATTAATATCTTTTTAAATTCATAAATTAAACAAATATAATGACTTGTCCGCACTAAAGCTATACAATAATTTTTGTTAAAATAAAAAATCATTTGGACTTGTTATTTTTTTATGAGCTTGGATTGGAAATTAGATATCAAACTCGACAAACCTAACTTTAAAATACGGTACATTGAAAGTTTTTATTATAACTTTGTATGTATAATATTTTGGTGGATTTCTTGAGTTGTCCGCACTAGAGTTTGATCTTATAAATTTTTTCTTTATAGCAAAAAAACTCGATTAAACGCATTGTTTATTCATAAGTTAGGATTGGAAATATTATTAGAAGACGGGCAGCTTCGTCATGCTCTTAAGGCGCCATTTTGAAAATACTGAGATGAAAAATCGATCTCGTAAACACGTATTATGAAAGCTTAGACATTTATGCCACCAGTTATTGAGGTTCCAAGTGGATTGAGAACCAAGAACCATTCGAAAAATTAGATTTTATAAAAAAAAAATTTGAAAAAATCGTGTTTTTTTCTATTTAAACAATATTTTTGCATAATTAACAACTTTTTATCTCATTTTCCTGCACGTCATTGAAAAGGTGAGATATTAAGCTTCAAGAAAGTGCATCTTTCAATTTTTTTACGTCGAATTGCACAAGTTATGATATCAGGAAAACTGGTGTACCGGGAGGGGTATTCTCGGCCTTAACGGGTTAAATCAAATTAATAGTGTAATTCCTACGGGATCAGAATAATATATTTGTTTCCTGACCAAATATATTTTTACATTGTAAATTATATCTTTATATTGTACACGTAAATAATCTTTCCTTGATCTGGAGGTCATCCTGGCCATCTGGACATCATCTCCAGGAAGAGAATGACATCTTTGAATTTTCGATTATAATACTAAATGTGCATAATACTAGGTGAGCTAATATTATAATTAAGTATTCAGAAATATGAGTCACTCCCTGCAGATGATGTCCAGGTGTCAAAGATAATCTAGGTTAACGTAACATCATCTACGAAGAAGTACAGCTAATAATGAAATTAAATATTCAGAAATTTTATTCACTTCCTGTAGACGATGTTCAGGTGACTAAAGTGACCTCCAGGTCGGCATAACATCGTCTACAGGTGAGTGCAGCTGGTATTATAATTGAAAATGAAGAAATATCAGTCACTTTCTGTAGATGATGTCCTGTAGAATCACTGTAAGTAGGTGACGTCCTGAGGCTAAAGTAGCCTTCAGATTAGTGGAACATAATTTACGAAAATGTGCAGCTAATATTCAACTATTTCGGACCCTGTATTTCTTTTTATTGTTGTTAAAGTCGTTTTTCCAGTGGTACTTACACATGCAAGCGCGTATACGTACATACGCGCGCTTGCATGTTAACCACTTTGGTCTTTTTAGGTGTTTGCGCGCGCATGTTTTAGTATTGTACGGTTGCAGGGCCGTACATACTTGGGCGCTCACAATGTGTACGGATATATGTCGGTATACAAAAATATATATCTATTATTTTACTATCTTTCGATCAGTTTTTGATTATATTTATTGACCAAAAAAAAACTGGTTAATAAATGATGAATGACCATTTATAAATGGTCTTTTTTCTACCAGGGTGCTGCTGTCTTTATAAAACAAGCTTTTAAAAAATAATTTTCTTAGCGTAGCTCTTTGATGACTTCTTTTTATTTCTGGTTTAACACTTTCACTTACTCCTTTCTTACTTCCTCACTTCCTCTCTGTCCTTCTATCTTGGATTGATCCTCAGTTTTACCGTATTTCCATCCATCCTTGACTCTCTCTTCCTATTTCCTAATCTCTCTCTTATACTCACTAATTAAATAGATCATCTTGAACAGATAATCTTGAATAGAAATTATGTTTTCTACATTGAAATCACATTTTAAAAAATAAAATCAAATTACTCTGACTCAATGAGCTCTATGAGAAAGCATTGCGCTAAAGCACTTGACAGCGTTATTTTTAATACACAGACGGGGATGGAATTCAGTAAATAATTATAAAAAAATATATAATTGAAAAAAATATTTATAACTATTTATTAGTATAAGATTTGAGACTAGTTCAAGAGTTTTTTCACATTATAAACAGCTTAAAAAGTTGATAACAATTATAAAATTTTATTTACTTCTAAGCATCACGGTAAGTAAGCATAAAATCAAACAGTAAAAAGTTATTATTGTTTATAGACTTTTTAAAATGATAATTTCTTATGAGAAGGTAATTTTTTTAGGGATTCAGTAACCAGGAATTTCAAGTCTTGAATTTTAAAGTTCTTAATATTAAGCTCGTAAAAATTGAATATCTAAATAAAACACTAATTTAAATCTCAAATCTATAGTTTCTCAACCATCGGTTAAAAAAATATTTGTAATATCCCAACAATCCGAGTGAAAAGGATTTAGTTTAGGCCAAGTTTAGCCAAAATTTTTTATTTAGAAGTAGATTGTAGCTTTGGGAATACTATATGCAATGAAACAATCCCAAATTTCAATGCGAAAAATTATAATTTGGCAAGAGCTTGGATGAAATTTAGTAAGATTAATGAACTTTTTATGTTTATATTTTAAGTTTGTCTAAACTTTGGATGACATTTGATTAATGTCTACGCTACTTTGTAAATTTTGCACAAGTTTGGGATAATTTGAGCACAAGTATGGATAATGATATGTTTTAAAGCAACCTTTGCTTGAGTTTGCCTCGAGTTTCAACAAATAAGTTATTTAGTTTGGATAGAATTTATTTAAATTTTGGAAATGCTTTAAGCCATACCACATTCCCAAACTTTAACTTAAAAACTTTTTTATAAATAAACTATAGTTTAGCGAAATTATAAAAAAAGTTTAGCAATACTTTTTGTGTTAATTTTAATTTTCTTAAAATTAGTTTCATTACTAAAATTAAACTTAAGGGAATGTAAAATATCGACATTACAGATTTTCAAATATTTGATTTTTAATCCAAAATTTTTAAAATTACCTCTATATTACAGCCTTCTATTTTTACTAATAAAAAGCCTAATATAGGAATTTTATGAAAAATTTTTGAATAAATAGTAGTTATTGTGGCACCATGGACCGTCACAACAAACCCCCACCCCACCACCCCAAAGGTTATTGACCACTAGGTCAATGACCTCTGAGAAGGCAAAGTAGGGGTTTGTTAGGCATGGTACCCAAACAACTGGAGGGTCACTCACCCCCCTCCTAGAAATTTAGAGTGGGGATGAACTGGAGGGTCACTTACCCCCTCCCACAAAATTTAGAGTGGGATAAAAAATATTTTAATCGATATTTCAAAATTATTAATTTAAAATTTTGTAATATAATCCTTTTTAATTATCGAAATAATAAAAACTTGAATTATAAAATATGAATTTTTATATTGAATCAGAAAATATAAAATTTACATATAAATTATTGTGTGTATGAAGGATGAAGAATTGGTAACAGACAAGGTGATTGAAATACTCATGTTTTAAAGTTTAACAACACATTTATTATTAATAATAAAACATTACAACGTAGCATTCATACAATTAACTAGTGTGTACATATGATAAATAATAAATTCGTGTATGATTATAAACACATCTTCTTTTCCTAAAACTAGATTATTCTTTTTTAATAATTCGATGAGATCATTTACAAAATTATCATTAAAACTAGACATTGTGCTTTTTATATCGCTAGAAGTATAGTATACATATTGAGATTCCTGACTATTTTCTAATACATTTTTCATATTTATAACCATTTCTCGTAATATATAATCAACAGATTTTACAACAGTATTTAAATATCTAATTCTATAATCTATACATTTTGATAAATCTTTTAAACGTTCAAACGTGACACGTTTAAATACTAGTGACCGATTAAATCGACCATATTTTTTCGGCGGTCCACCACACTCCTCTCCTTCTGGTTGTGCGTCATTGGGTACCAATTCAAAAGCTCTCTCGTGAAAACTAATCATAAAACGGATAGTGTATCCAGGAATAGATAGCCGCTGATCCAGCATAGATTCCTCATTATAGCAAGTGAAAAAATCTTCAATTTTATCAAATTCCTGCTTCAACGCCTCCCAACAGTCCAGTGACAGAGGTAAACCTTGAAAATTGGCTCCACAGAAGCGTACTACGGGTGCAAACTCCTTTTTGCCTTCGCCGCCTATATTCTCCAGGCCTACCTGGATAATTTTTCCAAAAGAGCTGTTCAGCCGTAGACCATTGGCAGAACCTGCTGCCAATAATTTTTCTTGCTGTTTTGTTTTATTAAATATGCCAAGTCATTACCAAATGTCTGCTCCAGGCTTCTCTTTTGACCAACCATCTTGCTTGAGCTTTGTTGTTACTGCTGCTATCACTGTCGTCAAACTGTGGCTAGACTGAGTGGGTGCCGCTTCTTTTATACTGTAAAAATTGGTGGGGCGCCGCAAAAAGCTGTTGTGCGACCAATCAGAGACAACCAAATATCATATTACTCGTACGAGATTTTTCCCACAAAATTCTTGACTATAGTATCATTTTTTTGCAAGTTCTGTGAGAAATTTTCCAAGAATTTCTTGAAACCCAATCCGCTAGACATATAATACAGAAACATGATACAATAATGACCACAAACGTTAGAATATTCGCTTTGTAAGCGTTTATTATTCCATCTAAATTTTTTACAATTTTGCTGAATACGTCGTAAATGTTGTTGAATTTGTGGTGGTTTACCAAGACTATCAAAGTACACACCTGTGCCATACTTATCAACGTATATGGCAACCCAGTGCGCACCACGCTGGTTATAATTTTGCGTATTAAGCACGAACGCACAAGGTTTCACCCACATCAGAGGAATCCGATCCGCTGGATAAACGCCTACTGCGTGAAACTTGATCCTCATCAGATATCGAACAATCTCTTTTGAATTCATTGTGGAGAATTTCTAAAAATTCTTCCGAAATAAGCGATTTTACGCTGGGGTTAAGTTTCAGTAGCCAATGTTTCAGATTAGCAACGTTATTTAGTGCACACGCGTAATTTGAATAAGGTGATTTTAAGTAATGATGCATGCACTGTACACTGCTGAAATTTAAATTTCTAAAAGCTGGACAATCTTGTTCTTTTTCTAAATTTTCAATCTTACAGGTGGTGAGCTTGGAAAGTAGTTCAAGCTTTTCTTGACCTCGCACGAAAATTGTACGACAATTCATGCAAATATCTTCCAAATTTTTGTATAATCTTTTTATCGATATATCACCTTCGTACCACTCCAGACCATGATGATTCAGCGTCACCCAATTGTTCTGTCTCAAAGCATTTTTAGGTAAGCGTCTTAAATTACAAGGAGGCGCCACAATCCAATGAGCGATAAAGTTTTTATGAATACCAAGTACAGCCACCTCCTTTGGAATCAAACGATTTTTGTTGTCCTTTAAAAACTGCACATCAATTACCACGTCCATACTGTTTGCAATGAAAGTTGCTCGCCGACTGAGATAATAAAGCTGGCTTTGCTTTACTTAAATAGTGAGAAATATATCCCCACCACTACTTAACCGCTATAATCCACGACAACCTGTCTCGACGAGTCAATTTCGAGCAAATTGTCGTATTCAGCATAAATTATACAATTTACAGCGCCCTCTAGTGGGTCGTCGAATCTAACATCAATTCGTACATTACCATTTTTTATCAAATTCCAATGACTACCATCACTCGCCGATAAATCAGGTGTCAAATCAAAAGCGAACAGACAGTAACCGTTTGGATAGTCTTCACGGTTAATCGAGTTGCCTGAATTCATAAAGTGAATACCTGTGCCGGAAAAAAGTGTATGATAAGCATCAACGTACATTTTGCTTTTTTTGAAATCTGGCTGTAAGGGCTTCGATGGCACTTGCATTCCATCAACGTACAGACACAAAAAATTTATATTAAAATTCTTGAAATTGAATGGGTTAAGACTTTTATCTCCGTTGTAAGCTTTATTTTCAACAAAACCGAGTATAATTCTTTTCGGCAGTTGACCTAATATGACATTGTCGATTGTTTCCCCATGCACACCATTATGTAACGTAACAGCCTTAACTTCTACACGTGTCAGTGGGTATTTTGCAGTAGTCTGTGACAATAGTTTTTCGTGTGCTAGCACAAGTGAAGGATTTAATCTTACCCGACGCACAAAAAGCGTAGCCTCGGTAATATTTACCGTGAAAGCACCAGCGGGATCCATGAGACAGAATCCATCACGAGAACGCACAAGCCTCACTCTAACTTCAACACCACCCAGTAATAATTTGTCTTGATTAAAAACATCACAATGTAAATGGCCGAGTAAATCAATCTTCCTGCCAATCATGAGTGCCTTACGTTTATTGAGACCTACATTACCACCTGTGGTATCGTCCATTTTCCCTGCTGTATCATCGTACCACAAACCACTCGTTAAATGAGACTTTTTAGCTGTTGGACCATAATTTAGTAATGTTTCAATGTAAGCTCTGTATGCATAAGCATTGTTTGGCGGTGAAACAGGTTTCTGATTGAATAGCACGTCGACTTGATTAAACAACGAATGCAAAAGATTATTTATTGGTCCAACGTTCGGATCCTTAGGTGGTTCAGCACTAGTGCATGTTACACTTACACTCACACTTAACATTGTGTGAGCCAAGTCTAGATATTCAGTGTTGCCAGGGATTGTAAATTCAATTGGTGATTGGTCGTTGAGTGAAGATATCGGTTTATACTGTACCCAGTAAGAGCCTTCAATTGCAGTCTGTGTCGAGGGTAATTCAAAGAGTGATAATTCCGACTTGATTGACTGACAAGATTCTGTATGCAACAGCGCCATCTTGAAATTTTAATTTTCGAAAATATCTCTAGCTACACGTGCTTTCTTATTCTGCTTCTTCTTCTTCTTCTTTTTCGCAACCTTACCACTTTTCGAGCGTTTAGCTGCTGAGGTGTTTGTAGTACCAGCTGCACTCGACGACTGAACTGACGATGTCTCGTTCTTCTTTTTATATTCAGATTCTTCCCCCTCTTTGCACTCGACTCACCCAAGAGCAATTTGTCCAGAACAACGTCAGCTTTTCTTTTGAGATTTTTACCACTCTCGCGAATGCGCTCTTTGGCCGCCTCTTTGACAGGTCTGCCACCTAGAGTGACATCATCTAGGATATTTTTACTCGCTCGGAGAGCCTCTTTACCGACCACCTTTGCACCTTGCTTGATCTTCGGTATAGCTGCTCGGAAGAGACCTTTCAAAAAACTACCTACTCCTGCACCCGACTGGTGATAACCAAAACAAGGTTTACCAGCTCTAACGCACTTACCCCCACCACCAACCATTTGGTTATTGAAGAAATCTTCAAACTCAGACATTTTATCGGATGCGCTTAAAGTGAAGCGTTACAGTCAACGTACCGTAGTCGAATGGAATGGGAAATCCGTGTTCGTCTCTTATATCTATTTCGATCGACTGAAACGCTGAAGACAGCAGTGGTAGGTACATGGGTGGTGAAAAGTTTTTAATTTCAACACCTCCGTAAACGTAATCGCGCAAATGAAGCGAGACTATACGTAGTAAGCTCGTGCGCATGTCACCTGTTACGTAAGGCTGGCAAATGTTGCTGTAAACCATCAGCACGGTTGGCAACCCGTTTACAAGATTTGCTGGACGATTACCGGTAATGTAGTGTTCTTTATTACCTTTGCAAGAGAAAATTGGTACATTTTCCAGACCTAAAATTCTAAGTAATTTTTCCGATAGTGTAAACGTGTGCTTATAAGTTGTACAATCTTCTCCACATCGACATCTAACCCGTACATAGCCACCAGCTTGGATTTCAAAATATAAATGATTTTTCACATTCTCGAGATTATTTATTTCTTCCAAGAGACTTTCAATATCACGATAAACACCAGGTTTCACTCTGGCAAACACCTCGGCCCCCTGTTGAGTCTCTTCTGTTTCTCGCAAAACATTCGCCATTTCACGTTTGGCTGTTTTAACAGAAATAACTCCCTCCCGCTCAACTATTGATATATGCTGAAATGTGAGAGGTATTTGAATTTCCGTGAGTCCTACACACCAGTCGCCATGAAGATAAAAATTTTGCGATAATTGTGTTGTGAAATGTGTCGCCACATTGTGTGGAAAAACAAACTTGCTGCTGTTGCTCGGTAAAACCATGTAAAATTCATCATTCATTGTAAATTTTTCAAATCTTTAGCCACTATCCAAGAATAAAATTTTTCTGGGTACCCCCTCCAACTGACCAAATATTGTTTTTTCGACCCCCTACCTTTACTCTTCAAAACCTCGTCAACCTCAAACGCTTCGCTATCTAAATCCTTGCGTACTCTGATCAACTGTTCTTCGTAAAAATATCCGTCAATTTTTTCTGCACCAAGATCTGCCAAAGTATAAACGGGTGGTTGTAGTCTCGTGTCGACTCTTATAATTTTAAACAGCTCCAGAGTCCAGCCACCCTCGTATGCTTTCCTGAAGGCTGTCTTGGCACGACTGACACGAACCAGATCACCAACGCTGTATTTAGCTACTCTAAACGGCTTTTTTTCGCTGTAACGCAACGTCAAATTTCGACGTACCACGTGAGCATTATATAAGTTGACCTTGGAAGGGGACATTTTTATGGCACTGTGCCACGACTCGTTGTAACACGTCACAATTTTTTGCAAAACATCTATATAACGTCTTGTGCGCGAGTGAGTAAAGTATCGCCAGATTCGACCTTTGAGAGTTCGAATAAAGCGTTCGGCAATGGCTGCCTTTATATCAGGGTCTCTCACGACTCGGTAGGTAATATGTTTCTTTTTTAGCACCTCTTGCACCTCTCGACCGATAAATTCCTTACCTTTATCAGTCTGTAGGTAAATAGGATGTCTATCATTACATCGTGATAAAATTTTGTCCAATGCTACAGCAACGCTTCGGCTCGTTTTGTCGAGAAGAGGCTCTGCCCAGGCAAACTTTGAAAGTGCATCAATGACAATGAGAATATAGCTGTACCCATCATTGTAGGTTTTAAGTGATCTAAAATCTGCCAAGTCAGCTTCCCACACCTCAAAGGGGCTGAAAACGTTGTAATGTCGACGAGGAAAACGACGTCTCACGAGTTTGTGTAAGGTATGTGCATCCTGACTCTCCAGCCACTTGGCGATGGTATTGTTATCAAATTTTTTGGGTTTCGCGTGTTTCAGTAGATGAGCACCAGCGTACGCTGATGGTGCAGAAAGATTATAGTAATAATGCTCAAGGCCGTCCGGCTTTGACATCTCCTTCTTCCTTTTCTCCTTCTTTCTCATTGCTCCTCTTCCTCTTATAAATCAGCTTTCTCTCTTTCTTTTGCTGTCTTTTAAATGTATTTTTAATGCGTTTCAAAAATTTATCAAACGCAATTTTGCTGATCATGCACAAAACAGTAATACCAGCTGCAGTCTTTTCATTACCATCCGCAGTCTCCGAGAGCATGCGTGAAAATGCTCGTTCAGCCAGCAGTCTGTCGGCTTTTGATATGATTCGTTATTTTTTTATTTGAATATGAAATATCGTGCTCTAGACAGGCATTGTCAAGAGGGTTTTTTCCTCTCTGACCGCGTCTGAGACGCTCTTCAAGATGTGTGCCAGGGCCGAGAAACTGGTAGCCTGGCAGATGCATTTCAAAGGGTACAACTGAAATCAATTGGTCTATAAAAGTACCAGTTTTCTCCCCCTTCTCCTCCTCCTCCTCCACCACCCCCTCCATCACTTTCTTCCATGCTTTCACATACGGTCCCATTTTAGCTGCTCGAGACGACTCTTTTTTGCAGGGGTTGATGGTGTAACTGCCAACTTGCTACCAACTTTTTTACGCTTTTTCGCACTCTCAACTTCTTTCTCCTTTACGCTCGTCTGACTAGTAGCTGTTGAGGTATAATAACCTTCGTTTTCTGACGACGATGACGGCGATGAGTCAGCGCTATGAGACGCAATCTTACGCCACAGTTGATCGTTACCAATGAATTCTCGAGGTATACTAACTTGTCGCAAGACGCGTGCAAACTGTTTGTATCCGCGTGGTGGTGGTCTTTTTCTACTTCTCATAGCCTCGTTCACCAAATCGACAATATTAGTACCCTCGTCAACAGCGCCATCTAGTTTGATTATACCACGACTATCCCATTCAATATGACCAGCTTGTCGCAAGTATCTAATGAGATGTCTAGCATTGCTTCGAAATTTCTGCGGTACCGACTCGACAATCTGTTTGTCGTCGATTTCGTCATTATCGCCTCTATCCATTGTCGTTCCCGTTTCTAATAATGCGGTCTCGTGTGGACGTATTATACCCCCCCTCTCATCCTTCTCCTCCTCTCTTAGATGCAAGTAACGCTGCAAGATTTGCTGATATTGCAAACATTTTTGGCGCTCATCACCCGCAGAATGTAAAATTTTACTCATTTCCTCGTCGAGGCGTGTCGTGGCTGTACCAGGTGTCTGGACACTGGATGCTGGTGTTGTATGATTGGTAGTTGCTACATCATGCTGTTGCTGCTGAAGCTGTTGCTCCAAGCACTCTTGCGATACTAAAATCATTTTTCTTGCGTACTCCATGCCGATAAAACAGGTTTCACAATTAGCCGTAGTAAATATGCTGATTTTACCATCAATTTCCTTTTTACCTCCAAACTACCCAGTTTAGCGAGTTTCCGCAACAGAGGTGCGACTTTTCGCAATTGTTTCTTATAATACTTGCTGAGTGGAATATTTCCACGTAAAATGTTCAAAGCACACTCGCAAATGTACGTTATAAGTTTAGAATTTGCTTCGCGTACTATAGCCTTAACTTTATAGAGTTCGCTTTTACACAAAACATGTAGCTGAGTCCAGTACTTTTCTGGAATCGGTCTGCTGCTACGACTACGTCTCACCGACTCCATTACAATCGCACGACTGGTACATTATTCGAGCGAGCACCAGCTCTTATGGGTTTGCAACGAGGCACATAAACGTACTGATGTTTGTCAAACGGAAATATACAAGTACGAAATCTCACATTTTCAGGCGTACCCTGCTTCAGGTCTATGAACAAATAGCCGTGTGGCTCTGCTGTGGCATCGAGATATGCCTCTTGCAAAAAACGAGGCTCCTCGGGGCAGACTTGGCGCGCCAGATGATTTATTTGCGCTCGATCGCGCGGATTTTTAAATACCACGATGTAATTAGAGTTTAGAGAGATTTCTCGCTGACCTTGATGAAAGAGATTTTGCGAGATAAAGATGACGCTCAAGTTATTGTGATGACTGCCTTTGGTAAAGAGATTGACTACAGCTCCGCTGGACGATTCTCTCATCAGATCGTCGAGAATCAAGAGTTTTGGTCGTGGATCATTGGCATAATCTTCGCTCTTTGGTAAACCCTCGTGAAATTCGATTCCCTCACCCAACTCCCTGTAAATTGCCTGACACTCGGTATAATACAAGAGTATACGCTCGAATTTTGTATCACTCATGCGATCAATGTGATGCAAAAAATTCTTCACAAATACTGTTTTACCACACGAGCTGGGTCCACAAATCATCAAAGTCCACGGATGCATCCACCTGCAAACGTCCATGTTACCGTCGCTGCTAAACTTCTACTACTAACCTCATCACATCCTCGAACCACTCTACATATACGATCAGCAAGAGTGGGGGGCGGCGGCGGCGGCGGCGGCGCGCGCGTGTGCGAGCAGTATCGTGCTGGCGCTAGCCAATCGTTTAGCTGATTAGCCATATAGCTGGCTGACGCCAGCATTATTCCGCTCTTTAGCTATATGGCTGGAAAAGCTTAACAAGTATTAAACTGTTATTTACTCAAAAGCGCTCGTCACCATCACTACTTGTACCTGCCACCACCACCACCACCACCACCACCACATTTCCAGTATAAAAGTAAAAGCAGCAGCATTTATAGGTTAGTGCTGTACAAGTTTTCGTATCGTGAAAATAAATAAGTTATAGTCAACAAATTTGAGCAAAGGTAATCAAATTTTAACAAAAATTCATTTAAGACTCAAATTTTTAAATTTTGATAAAATTTTATAGAGACTTGTCGTGAGGAAGTGTGGTGATTATCCGTATCTTGAAGAAAAAATAATAATAATAATGAATCAAACAAAAAAGGTGCATTTCAAGGAAGGTAAACCGGATATTCACGTGATACGCGTGTGGGATTACGCGAGCCGTGCAGCACGACGTGGAGAGTGGGAGCAAGCGGCTCGTGATAGAGAGAGATTTAAAATGAGAGTGGAAAGAATGAAGATTATTCTGGAACCTATAATTATGAAAAAAATTGACGACCACTTAATAAACAGCAACATTTATTTATTATTTAATTAGATTTATAGCCGTATGGATAGCTAATCTCGTTATTTACAAATCGTCTCTTTGAGTACACGGGCTCGCATATTTTACATTCAGGTCGTGTTATAACATCGTGAAACCGTGTGCGTCTAATAGCGTCATAGTTTGCAAAAAGTGGCGGTCTTTCACCAGTAATAAGATTTCGTATGGAATCAAAGTTTATTTTCTGACTCACCGACGAATTAAGACTTATACCCTTGATTTTGCAAACACATCCTTCAACGCCATCTGGTGTCAAATATTTATATCCGTAAAATTTGGGTCCACCAGAGACGAATGATGTAATGCTTGTGCCAAGACCATAACAGGCCAATTCGTCGGTCAAGTCACCCAAGAACGGCCCTGTTTTCGCATCGTACTCACCCACGCGACTTACATACACAATAGAGTCAGTATCGTAATACAATACACGTTTACCCAACGGTTGCAATTCTTCGTAGAGTTTTAAACGCGCCAAGGCTGTGGTATAAGCGGCTACGACAACGTTACATAATGCCGATGGCTCGACAGCCGCTTCTGTGTTGTGCCAGCATACGTAAATTGTCGTATCGTCGATCGGTAAAATTGAGTCAACCTCGCTCTCAGCACTACAGAGTAATTCAAACAACCTCTGTGGATCATCCACCACTTCGGTCTTTAGCATATTTTCTCGTTGACCAAATTTACCCCACAATGAGTTTAAACAGAGTTTTGCTACAGATCTCAGTCCAGCGTTATATTTTATTCGATTTCTGTCTAATTTTATGCCCTCTTGTTGCACAAATTCCTCAATATATCGAGCAATCGCGTTTTCGTCACCGACAGCACATTCCGAAGGGTAACTTGACGCGTACGTTTTCTCAGCGAAAAATTTATCGATATAAGTTGGAAATAGACCACCCTGACCCGTGGCTTTGTTGTACTGAGTAATTTTATAAGACCATATTTCAAATATTTTTCGGATGATATAGCCCATCTAAACAGCTTTTCTCAACTCGTCAGCAACCCACGTACCGATAAAAACACGATCATCAGGATTTTCATGGTCACAACCTGCGGTATACATTAATTCAGCACATGTTCGACACAGTGGAAACAAAAGCTTATTATGCATTTTAACGGGGAGTACAGCATGATATAAATTTCGCGGCGGCAATACTTCACATTTAATAAGACCTTCAACGTGACTTATGTCATTCGTTTGACCCACCAGAGAGCGACACTCATCCTCGTCCACGTAGAGAGTTGGGTGACCAATGGGATATCGACCGTATTTACAGATATATGGATATAATGAACACACGTCCACGTATTTTATTTTCTCACCCTCTTTTGCATCGTAAATTTTGACTGTATTGCCCGTTCGCCCGCCAAAAAATGCTTCTCGAGGATTTAACGGCGCGTGCCATTTTCGTGTCTTATCTTCAATGTACGACCGCATATTCTCGTTTTCCGAGTACTCTCGATCGAAATCACACTCCCACTTTTCGATAAGTTCATAACCATGGGCTCGTATTTTTTCCGATATCCGCGCGGTTCTCTCGAAACGTTCGTCCATATTTTCACCGTTTACGAGCCTCGAGTCTCGGTTTATGGTGTAACACCAGACACAACCATGCCAATAACACCCGTGAAATTGTAAAACGATTTTCTTTCCATTTTCAAGTACACAATATCCGTCCACTAGAGGGCCTTCGGGAAGCCTCTTTTCTCGTGCACGAACGGTATACTGAATTTGTCGATTCAGCACATTTTCCATCCAGCACAACCATCGCATCGCCTTCATAGACTGTTTATTTGCTTGTCTATAACCACCTTGAGGTATAATACCTATTGTATCTTTTTGTAAAAATTTTTTTCTATACACACGCATGCAAGAAGATGCGATGGTGGCGCACTCTACAAATGGATCTGTATTACCACATTCGATGAAGGTATTGCGAAAAGCCAGACATGCTAAACGTAAAATTTGTACATCTTGCTTACAGTATTTTATAATTTCATTTCTAAAATTAAATATATAATTTTCAGCTTTTTTTTCGTTATACCACTGCATAAATTCGCGTCGCTCTTCGATCTTCATCGAATCTGGCGAAAAAGTGCATATCGGTGGCATTTCTCCCACGTAATTCTGATTTTCCGGTGTATTAAAAAGATGAGGGAACGTACCTTTCTCGATATTAACAAGACCGTAGGCTTTTGGTAGTGCAGCTAAACCCATATGTAGATAATTCAAAATATCTATGAATTTAACCGATAAAATTTCCATTATGATTATTTTTGACCCGTTTAAAATTACATTTGGCTTATTTCTGAGATTTTTACGTTCTGTTAAATGTTTAAGAATAAATTGTGCATCAAAACCCTGCGCATTGTGTGCTATACAAACGATTTGTTTGAAATTTTTTCTTGGTGCCAAGGCCAAATCGACTAACTGTTTCACGGGGTCAATTTCAAACACATACTCGCGCATCCCACATACTTCGCAAGAATTTGATACATTTTCATCGTTCAAACAGTAACTACACACTTGCTGGACAACACATAAATTTGGTACATGCAGCCTTACTTTTTCAGCCTCACAGCCTAAAATGCTCTCTGATTGCTGAGTCTCAAAATCATAAAATAAATAAAGAATTGTTTTTTTATTCATCATGAATCCTTTTTTATCGACAATAGGTTGCATGTGACAAAGATGTTCTATTGGTCTTTTACCATTACATATTTTACAAAATATCGTATTACAATCATGTGGTTCTTTATCGTTGATGCGCACTGTTTTGCTACATACACGACAAATTTTTATACTCTCGCATACCGACCGAGAACTATCGAAAGATTTTGAATTTTTATGATTTTCAAAACAAACGGTGCCGTAAAAATCTCTGCTACATTGAAAGCATTTTATTTTTTCCTGATTTATATCACAAGGAGGCTTCTGTAAACATTTATAGCATTTTTGTTCACATTTATGATTTTTCGTATGACTAAATTTTTTATTGCAAGGTATACAGTAGCCTCGACTCCCAGCCGCTGCGAGTAAATTTAAAATTGGCTGGTAATGTCTGGAATTTTCATAATACATGATATTTAGAGTATATCTAACGTCATTACCAACGTCGTGTACGAAACGTGTGCCATCGTAAAGCGGTCTATATCCACGAGCAAAATTTTGAAATAAATAAACAACGATTGCGACTCCAAAGAGTGCATAATATTCTTGAAATAATTTAATCTCCTCTATACCACAACCCGTCTCGGGTATCGTAACTCTCGCAGCTCTTACAAGTTTCAATGCTTGCACTTTCTGATATTGTGCTGTATGATGTCTTATTTTATTCCATCTGTCATGGAAAATTCCACTACGCGTTTGACCACGTATGGCGTATACGTGAGCAGCGACTAGCGAGCGTGGAAGACAAAGACTGTCGCTATTTTCAATATTTAGAATGGATTTCTTAAAAACTGATTCGCTAGTGAGAGACACACGACCCCGGCCCTCTGGTTTAGTCACAGTACTGACTTCAACATTCAAAACATCGTCAATTTCGAAACCATCATTACTCTGCGCTATACTAGCTATCAGTTCTAGTAAATCTACCGGTGAAAAATCACGAAGCAGTCTAAAAGAAATCCATAGAGACCCGTGCACAAAACGTTTAGAGCTTATAGTCATGCCAATATAATCTGATGATTGTGCATATTCACACACGTGACGATATAAATCGTTTATAGCAGCCTCCAACCAGCCATATACATTTGCATTAGCTGGTGGGGGTAATATCGACACTCTTAATTGTCGCCCTTGAAGCTTGAACTGTTTGTAATATCGTGAAGTTTCTTCATGAATGGTAATGTGTTCCTGAGCAGAAGTACCATCTCCCTGTTGAAAACATTCGTCTACAATACCGAGCAGTAATATATAAGAATTAATATAATTATAAAATTACATACATCTCAATAGTCGAGATCTTCTGTACCTGGTGTCGATATTGCAGATAATGTAGTTTCAGGTGAAACTATTTTATTCGACGTTTGCGCATCCTGGTCATTCCAGTGAGAGCAACCTGGCAACGGTTCATTAAGTCGTGGTGGCGCTGTAGTATCAGCAATTACCCCCTCCAACATCGTGTTTGGAGTGCTATGATCATAAATCACGTGATCATCTAACGAATTTATAACTTCTCGTACTTCTTCGGTGGGCGGCAGTAGTGCAGGATCTCTCGAACTAAGCAGCTGTTCTTCTGCTGACAGAAGATTCATCAGTAATTCATCCCCACCACTGTCCTCCATCATGTTTTGCAGGTCTGAAAATTTTTAATATCATATCTATCAAAGTTACACTATTTTAAACAAAAAAGTCTTATCCCGCGAAATTCTTCGACCATAAATAAAAAATCTATAGATTATTGATTCGATATTGGAAATCGATATTTTTTTGTAAAACATATTTTTGGATTTATCATTGTATTTACAACATAAAAGTATTAGCTTGCAAAATTTTTTGACCGTAAATAAGTAAGTTATCGAGTATTGGTCCGATATTGGGAATCAATATTTTTTTGTAAAATATATTTTTGGATTTATTATTTTATTTACAACAAAAAAAGTCTTATCCCGCGAAATTCTCCAACCATAAATAAAAAATCTATAGATTATTGATCCGATATTGGAAATCGGTATTTTTTTGTGAAACATATTTTTGGATTTATCATTGTATTTACAACATAAAAGTATTAGCTTGCAAAATTTTTTGACCGTAAATAAGTAAGTTATCGAGTATTGGCCCGATATTGGAAATCAATTTTTTTGTAAAACATATTTTTGGATTTATTATTTTATTTTCAACAAAAAAGTCTTATCCCGCGAAATTCTCCGACCATAAATAAAAAATCTATAGATTATTGATCCGATATTGAAAATCGATATTTTTTGTAAAATATATTTTTGGATTTATCATTGTATTTACAACATAAAAGTATTAGCTTGCAAAATTTTTTGACCGTAAATAAGTAAGTTATCGAGTATTGGTTCGATATTGGCAATCAATATTTTTTAGTAAAACATATTTTTGAATATATTGTTTTATTTACAACATAAAAGTCTTATGCCGCGAAATTCTCCGGTGGTAAATAAAAAAGATATAGATTATTGAACGATTATTGGCTACGATTTCGTGATTTAAAAATACATTTCTAGATTAGTTATTCGATTCATGATAGAAAATATGCATAACTTACCTGTAGTGACACGATGATGTAACATGAGATGTCTGACTTGAGGTGCATCTTGCATTCCTCTGCTCTTAATACAACGACCAACTATATCAAGTATCTGATTATCGGTAAAAATATTTCGCTTAAACATATAGGCTAAAGTACGTAGCCCGCAAAGTCCTATGATGAATTTAATCTTTTTAACAGCTCATTTATAGAGCAAGTTTTCAAATTTTTGCGCCATGCATAATTACAAAATAGTTTTATTTGTGGTTCACGAAGGAGAGCCACATTTAAAATAGCTATTAAGATATTATATAAGTCTTTTTTATTCATTCTCTTTTTTGTTATTCTTGTTTCAATGTTTAAACTCAGACTCATATCAGAACCATAAATCGTTGTCTATTTATACCGAAAATAAATCATAAATTTTAGGGTGAGCATGCGCGTAAAAATATAATATTTAACTTGTCGAGACCTGTAAAAATAATTTGATATTTAAGCCTCCAACGTAGCAAGAAATACATCAGTTTTGTGGGAACCACTGAGTTGTGAGTACGAAATTCAATATTCTTAATAATCTTTAATAATTATTAACAATTTATTAAAAATCTCATATAAGATATTTAGTTAGCATGTACATAATTAAAACTCGGGTTGCCATTATTTCGCTTATAAGAAGGTGGGACTTTTTTCTTTAAGGCGTGCGTTATGCAATTTCATTCGTCTCTCGTGTCGCGTTATCAAACTTGGGCTGATCCTGTTACAACGAATGACTTGAGTGCATCTCTTAAGAACACCCATTCTACATCGGCCTAGTAATGGCTATTATACTTCTTAAATCTTTGTGCTTTACATACTTTATACATACACTAAATTTGCATATGCACCTAATTTGCATACGTACTTAAACTATTAATAAATATCGATATTAGGTAATATCCTTAATATATAAATTGTGAATTCTTTTATTACATACACATCTACTGTCAAAATAACAGATGGTATACCTCTTTCTTTTTTATAATAGCCTGATACTTTTTATTATTTTTATCATAAATTATCGATATTCATTGCGTAATGATTGATAATTCATGAATAATAATTTATAAATAATAAATATCTTTCAATATAAAATATTCAATTTTGATAAAAATATATTTACATATCATTTGCATATGTATATATGTACAGTAGTTATATACGCAACTTGGGCGTATTCACAATGAATGACACAAAATTGTAAAATAACGGATTGTATACCTCTTTCTTTTTTATAATAGCATGATACTTTTTCTTATTTTTTATCATAAATTATCGATATTCATTGCGTAATGATTGATAATTTATGAATAATAATTTTTAAATAATAAATATCTTTCAATATAATATATTCAATTTTAATAAATATATATTTACATGTCATTTGCATATGTATATATACACCAGTTATATACGCAACTTGGGCGTATTAACGGTGAATGTCAAAACACCTGATCGCAAGAGGTAGAATAGTTATACTTCCTTTTATGTTTTGGACTCCTGATACTCTTTATCGTTTTTGTATCACTAATTCTCTATATTTATTGAATCGATATCTTGGTAATAAATATACATTATATTTAAAATATAATAGCCAATTCTAATGCATAGTTTATTTGTCCATCTTTTGCATATCATTTGCATACGATTTGTGTGTGTATATATATATATATATATATTTTATACAGATTTTTGCGTACACGAGTGTGTTTTATGTATGTATAGACATACGTATTAGAGAGAGAGAGGCTTATATATATACACATATATTTTTATTTATTCCATAATAATAAAATAGGGAAAAGAGAGAAAGAAAAAAAGAGAGAGAGAGAGAGAGAGAGAGAGAGAGAGACAGTGAGAGACGTTTCTCACGCTAAAATTTTAAGCTTTACAAAATCAGCACCCTATATACGTCTTGTGAATATAAAATAAATTTTTCCAGACGGTGTTAAGTTTTTAAATTTCTTTAAAATTCATCTTTTCTTTCGAAAAAAGAATCAAGTTGACACGCGTAGCGTGAGAGTGGTATGTGACTTTTTTAAATTTTTGATATAAGATGCGCCCTCAACATTCGTGTTATCTGTTAAATACAATTTTCCCAGACGATTTAGAATTATTTATACAAAATCAGCACTGTGTCCACTAGTTCGCAGTGAAATAAGAATATCTTTACCACCTACATCGGCATTATTCGGATATCATTCCTTCTGAAATTTGAAATAATAAACCTATTTTAAAATTATTTCTCGCAAAAAGTATCTTAATATCAGTTTCAGCGTGAGAATTGAAAAAACTATGCAGTTTTTTATAATTCTGTGGTGGTGGAAATTAAGTTTTAATAGCTACGGGGCTAGTCTCGCGATCAGTCTACTGCAGGCACCTCAAAAGCTATTATCGCGACTTTAAAAAAATCAAAATGTTTGGTCAAGTTAATGTTAACTTACCTTTAATAGTCGGTGACAACGATAATTTTGTGGGACAACAACAAGTTGGCCAAGTGGTAGACATCGCACCCTTGGTCAACTATATTAACCTCGGTGTGCAATTTTTGATTCCGATAAATCAATATTTGCTCTTGAACGAACCAGCCGCTGAGGAGGCTGTTATTAATCAAGAAGTAGACGATGAGGTGATGGTGGTTGACGACCACTATCAACCTCAGCAAGAGCAGCATCAACAAGACATAGTGCAGCAAGACGATTTACAAGGCATGGTGCAGCAAGCCGATTTACAAGACATGGAGCAGCAACAACCACAAGAACATGAAGTTGAACAGGAAATTGAAGATAATAACGACGACGGTGATGCCGATTCTGGTTATTGGACGGACGTCGATACAATAAGGGACGACCCGGATTACCAGCCTCTGGGTCGACAAATAGTAGAAGAAGAAAACGTCGAAGAACAACTCATAAATGTTTATCGCTCTGTGCGATACAATGAAGCCAGACAACACCGTTTGTTCGACGTGAAAAAATTGTATTGGCGTAAGGCGTTGAGGGAGTTACGATTAGTGCGTGATAGTGATTTAAATCGTACTCAACGCCGCATACGCCGAATCCGTCGGCGAAGACAGGCACTGGAGCCGTTAATACCGGTACACCGTCGGCGTCGCCTTCAAGAAGAAGATGAAAATATTGATCGCCCCCGCAGAAATCATGATATCTGCTGGGGGTGTTCAAAACCGTTTTACATTCAACGTATTCGAATGTGGGAACGGTGCGGATTGCGGTCTGTGGCTATGCCCAGATTGTGCCGCTGAGCCCATTCATTGCCAAAATGAAAACCTATTATTTTAGTGTTTAAAAATAATTTTATAATTTTCATAATTTTAATAATTTTAATTCAAGTGATTTTTACGTGTCTTTTTAAACTGTGATCCTGTCCATTGCTAGAATGACGTGATGTGATGTGAGATTTTAAAATTGATTCGTTTAAAATTAATTTAGTGAAAAATAAACATTTTTAAATATTTAATTATAAAATAATAAACTTTATAGAGACTCTAAGTGTTTCAGTAGTTTTATATAAATTGTGTGTGTGTGTAATAATTTTGAGTATTTTAAATTAAATTAGTTTCTGTAAAACTTTTTAAATTATGCATATGTGTGTGATATATATATATATATATAAATAATAAATTTTTTGTGTTTCAGTGATTTTATATAAATTGTGTGTGTGCGCGTGATAATTTTGAGTATTTTAAATTCATTTATGTAAAACTTTTTAAATTATACGTATGTGTGTGTGTGTGATATATATTAAATTCATTTCTGTAAAACTTTTTAAATTATGCGTATGTGTGTGTGATATATATATATAAATAATAAATTTTTTGTGTTTCAGTAGTTTTATATAAATTGTGTGTGCGCGTGATAATTTTGAGTATTTTAAATTCATTTATGTAAAACTTTTTAAATTATACGTATGTGTGTGTGTGTGCGTGATATATATATATATATAAATAATAAATTTTTTAATTTAAAATAGTGTTTTATTTGTTTACATTTATTATTTATTTTCGGGGTATCATGTTCCGTCTCAACAACCCCTACACTACCTTCTTAGAGGTTAATGATCCTCGGGTCAGTCACCTCTAGGGTGGTAAGGTGGGGGTTTGTTGTGACGGTCCATGGTGCCCCAATAACTACTATAAATATTAAAAATTCGAGGAATACTGCAATGTCGGTAACTATTTAGAAATCATATACCTTATTACATCCCCTTAAGGTAGTACTGTCATGGATATATGTCATTCAGAACATCATCAGAAAATTATTTTTTATTAGTTTTCATATGAATTTTATAACTAAAATGTACGAGAATGTAAGAAAGGGATACTTTAGAGTGCAGAGAAAAATGATTCCATAAAAATTACAACTTTATTGGTGCAGATATTAGTGATTAAAAAGAGACACAAAAAAATATCTTGAAAACAAAGTAAACTTTCTTATTTTTCATCGTATCTGAATGAAACAAAGCTCACTTTTTTCCTTAGAAAATTCCAGGGGGAGTTACCGATGGAATTTGATTGGTAGTATTTACAGTTTGAACGTGTATCACAATCATTCATAAAAAATTGCACAATGTTTTAATAAACAATTGAATTTTTATTTAAACTGTAAGCGCTATCACTGAAATTCCGTTGGTAATTTCTCTTGGAATTCCCTAAGGAAAAAAATGAGCTTTGTTTTATTGACGGCAGGCTGGAGTAGAACCTGATACCGACCGAGTAACAATTGAGTTGTTTGTTATTTACTCAAGTATTAATCGGCGTATCTTCAAACTAAAGATTGAGTGCAATAGATATTATTATTATGAACATCTATGCACAAGAAAAAAAAATCGACCGCTTTGTTTTTGAGAAAAGTAAGTAACGCCAAAGTAAAAGTTTATGTTTATAATACTTCCGCGTTACTTACTTTTCTCAAAAACAAAGCGATAGATTTTTTTCTTCTTGTACATAAATATTTGTAATAATAATATCTATTGCACTCAATCTTTAGTTTGAAGATACACCGATTAATACTTGAGTAAATAACAAAAATCTCAAATAGACAAAGACAGCGAATCCGGCCTGCTCTTAAGATACGATAAAAAATAAAAAAGTTTACTTTATTTATAGGCTATTTTTTGTATCCCTTATTAATCACTAATATCTGCGCTAATAAGGTTGCAAATCATTTTTTTTCTGCATCCTAAAGTATCCCTTTCCTACATTTTAATTTACTTTTGTCATGAAATCCATATAAAAACTAGTGAAAAATAATTTTCTTATGATGTTCTTAATGACACAAATTCATGACGGTACTATCTTAATGAAATTAATGAAAGACTTGGAATAATTTAGTAGTATCATTTTTGTTTGGTATAAGTATAAATTAAATTTAGGTAGGGTTTTTATATTTTATAGTTTCTATCTTTTAAGTAAAAGTTTGGGAAAGTGACATGTTTATACTTTAGTAAAGCATTTCCAAATTATAAATAAACATTCAAATAGAATGTTTGGCCGCAATCTTAACCAAACTAAATTACTTAATATTTAACTACGCATATAAGAACAAATATAAAAATAATTAATAAGGTATTAATCGTAAATGATTTAAACTTTGTTAAATATTTTCAATTTTCAAATATCTAAAACTCTATTTTATTTATAATTCCGAAATGTCAAAAGTACTGATAAATCATTTTTTTATACCTTTAATCATTTTTAAAGTGTTAATATATGCTTTTTCGCATTTCAATCAATCACTTGAAACTTTAGTTAAGAGGAGGTCACATATCTCTGTCCTTTTCTAATCAAAAAATTGAGTTTTTTACACGAACTAACAACTTTAGCAAAAAATGAAGAGAAAGCCGCATCTCGTAATAAAAAAAGCAATATTTTCTTTGATAAGAAAGAATTAATTTTATTGCTTCGTTTTCAAGGAAACCTTGAAAAACTTAAATCATAGAGGTTAGGGTGGACAATTTGGTTTTTCAAGGTTTTCTTGAAAACGAAGCAATAAAATTAATTCTTTCTTATCAAAGAAAATATTGCTTTTTTTATTACGAGATGCGGCTTTCTCTTCATTTTTTGCTAAAGTTGTTAGTTCGTGTAAAAAACTCAATTTTTTGATTAGAAAAGGACAGAGATACGTGACCTCCTCTTAAAATGTCTGAATATTTTATTAGGAAAGGTATGGTTTTAAAATCTGAAAAGATTCAGAAACATTCTGAAAACAATAATGTCTTAGAAGTTTTATTGAGAATCTTTTCAATTTTTGAGACCAGGTTTTACAAAATTTTTCCAAACATCAGACATTTTAACCATAAAAAAAGAATAAAAGTAATTTATTATTTATTTATTCACCCAAAAGTCATAGTTTGGCGTAAATATAAGTGAAATTTGGTAACGGTTAGTATTTTATTATTATAGGCTTTTATTTAACTTGACTGCCTCTAAACATGTCCTCAAATCTTGCCATTAAAAATTAAGGTACTTCCCATTGACTTAGATGGCTGAAATTTTCAGAATATATGTATTTTGCGTGACAATACATGATTCTGTAATTAAAAAAAAATTTTTTTATAATTAAATATTTATTATATATCAGCAATATTATATAGCCAGCGCTATACGACTAATCGGCCTCTCTTCTTTGTGCGGCTATTCGTAATAGCTACTCAATTCTCAGTAAAGGCTTGTACATATAGGCGTTACATAAATCACATTCATGTATGCGCTTACGTATACATAAGTATACAAATGTGTACGTATATTCGTGCACATTTGTATACTTATATAAATAAATAAAATTAATAGAAAAAATATTTAAAAAAATGCTTTTCTTTTACGTTAAAAAAATTATTAGAGAAAAATAATTTTTAATAAATAAAATTAATTAAAAAAAAAATATTTTAAAAAAATGCTTTTATTTAAAGTTAAAAAAATTAATAGAAAAAAATAAATTTAAAAAAAACTAAAAAGTAAAAATAAATAAATAAATAAATAAATAAAAAATAATTTAAAAAAACACTTTTATTAAAAAACAAAAAATAAAATAAAAAATAATTCAAATGTATAATTACATTATAAATTATGTTTCTGCCTAATATTTTATTGAAATTTTATATGAAAGCGTGGAGAATATAATTCTAAATGTTCTTTCAATATTCTCCACGCTTTTATATAAAATTTCAATAAAATATTAGGCAGAAACATAATTTATAATGTAATTATACATTTGAATTATTTTTTATTTTATTTTTTGTTCAGTTCGGCTTGAACAGTTACGGAGGGCAGACGTGTTTACTATCGTTCTGTGTTTCTTATCGATACCGCGCGTACTTTTAGATCAGTGAGTGGGGCTTTGGCCCGTTGTTTGTATAAAGGTTTTAACAGCTTGGTTTCGGTGCGTTCGGCACCTTTGGGCGCACTCTTTTTCCTCGTAAGAGGAAAAACAGTGAAGTTAAAATGGACGGGTCTTCAGCATCTGGGGACCAAGTGCTCAACGTTCCCTCAGCACCTGGGGGAACGTCACAGATAACAGATATAGTATCGTTTGATTCGAACGATTTAGTTGGAACAAGCTACGCCGCTGCTGCCCGTAGTGAAAAGTTACCGGGAAGAGAACAGGGCTTAATAATGATGTGCGTTAGCGACCTGACGCTTACCGATTACACAGTGGCCATAGGTGAGTTGGTAGAGCCGGATAACATTCTCTACACCGAGAAAGTTTCACATCATAAAAGATAGTGCGTTTTTAAAATGCTCCACAAAGTGGCTCGCATGCACGATAAATATCGAACATGCATCAAGTTTTTCGATGCGGTGCCACCGTAGGCGACGAAATACAGTGCGCCGCCTCCTCGCGCATTGTGTTTCGGCGCTTATGCACTACAAAAAGTGATGCATGAATTATGAAATGCGAAGCATCATTCGTGATTACCGGTGCAAAAGGCATCACTTTTTTTAGTGCGACGCTCATCATCTTTATTGAGGCAAAACTTTCTCCGTGTATGCTTCAAAAGGATTTAAAAACTGGGTATGCATATATTTATCTAGTAAGGAATTGGTCGAACAATCAACGGACAAATACGAATTCTTAGAAATCCGAAACAAAAAAGTACACATTAGACCACTAATTTCCAAGTATCAAAGACTTATATTTTCTAATGTCTCGCCTACAGTATCTAACATTATACTCGAGGAAATTCTGGATTAACTGAAGGTTCGCAGAAACTCGCAAGTTTCGTACATTAAAGCGAGTATTGATAATGTCAAATACAAACACATCTATAGCTCCAGAAGACAAGTATACGTTAAAAACGAAGACTTAAACAAAATCCCCGGTTTATTCAAATTACATCATGACGACATTACATACTTTATATATACTAGCTCAGATACTGTAAAGTATTTTATATGTAAAAACGAAGGACACATAGCCAAAAACTGCTTACAACTGAAAGGTACTTAAGAACTCGACAAAGAAAAGGAAAATTTATCAGTTAGCCCTGACAGCGCAGTTACTATTAACAAAGCCGCCGAGCTAGGCTCAGACGAGCTAAAAACAGTAACCATCGTAGATCAATCTAACATCGCCGAAAACAAAGCCGTTACGCAGAATAAACGCCCATGTACAAGCTCAAACAGCGTAGTATCATCCGGCTCATTGACAACCACAGAGTTAAACGAAGATAATAGCTTTAAATTTATAAAGCCAATTAAAAAGAGCAAAAATAAGAAAAGTAAAGTTGAGATCAACATATCTGAGAAATTGATAGGTATAGAAAATGCACTGCTGCCCGGTAAAATCTGTTTCAAAGAAATGGAAAATACAGCACCTTTCACATTTTTACAATTCACTGAATTTATAAAAAAATACGTATCAAAACCCAGATGTTAGTACCGAAGCAGCAAAGCTAACTAGTAACACGTCTGCAATACTAGAATGCATAGACAAGTTATATCCAGTGATATGTGTCAGATCGGTCAAAGCCAAACTCACTCGAATCAAATCCAAGTTAAATGTAAATAGTACCACTGAAGGAAACCTCGTTAGCTTCGATGCTAGCGTTAGTGAAATTAGCGACTTAGATAGTGACTTTGACGATCAAATCAAGTGAAGTTCTTTATAACATTATTAAAATTAAAATTATGAATAATAACAAACATATAAACTCTAAATCGCTACGTATTCTATTCTGGAATGCACGTAGCGTATTAAAGCGAAAATACGAGCTCCCCAACTTATTAAAAATCATAGATATCTTCATATGTGTAGAATCGTGGCTACAAAATTTAGATGCAGCTAAGATAAATTTCAAAAATATCCAATCCACTTTCGCTTCAGGCCTCGTTCAACTTCAGAAGAATCGTATACAATCAAGAGGAGGGGGCATATTAATAATGGTTAGAAAAGCTTTAGCCTTTCAAGAAATTCAAATAGACATTTCGGACCCAAACTTTGAAATTTGTAGTATAAATTTAACTAACACTAACCCATCCATTGATATAATAGCATGTTACAGAGTCCCTGGTAATTCCTCACAACAAATGTTTGACTTATTGTTATTAAAAGTAAGAAACTTTCCTCCTGTGTTAGTCGGCGACTTTAACGCCCACAACTCTATATGGAATTGCCAGAAAACTGACAAAAACGGTGAATATTTAGCGAATAGTATCGAAAATAGTAATCTGTTTTTACACAATTACGACACTCCAACACACGTTAATGCTTCAAACAGTAACCACTCTAATATTGATTTGATTTTTTCTACCTGTAATATTGCTCAATGCATAAACATAGGAGTTGCGGATTATACCCTGGGCTCTGATCATTATCCTATTCATTGTGACATCGTATTAGACAAAAACCTGTATAAAAAAAAATCGTTTAAAATCAAAACCAAAAAAAAAAAACAAATTGGGAGACCTTTAACATTGAACTTAATTCAAACTTTTCAACTTTTCTTTCTGATGAATTTGTAAACGCTAGCGCAGATAAGAAATATTATACTTTTACGGACATATTAACCAATTGTTTAATAGGTAATATGCCAAAAAAGAAAATCACCGATCCAACTAAGTTTAAAAATCCCGAACCATGGTGGGATGAAGAATGTAATAAATTTCTTAGACTCAAAAAAGCCGCATATAAAAAATGGCTATTTTCTAAATTCGTGCCGGATCGTATAGCATTTAATAAAATAAACTGCTCAACAGTAAATAAACTTAGGAATAAAAAGAAAAACAAATTTGAGGAATTTGCTGAAAGTATTAATGCACATACAACTATTAAACATGTCTGGAATTCATGTAAAATTTTAAAAGACAAATGGACCAAAGTGCAACCTACTAATGTTAATTACAATTTACAAAATACTTCAGACATAAATTCCGTTTTAAACTAAATTTGCCCACCATGGTGTGAGACTAATCCTGATTTCATACCAGATTGTAGTGAAGCTTTTGCCAGTTTTTTCGATGCGCCGTTCGATTTCGCTGAATTCAACTCGGTATTAGATTCTAAAAAAAATAAATCCGCGTCTGGAATGGACGGTTTGGACTATAAGACTATTAGAAAACTGCCTATTAAATACAAGTTACTAATAGTCGACATATAAAATCGTGGCAAGATTCGTTTATTCACTTTATTGGCAAACCTAATAATAGTGGATTAAGACCTATTTCACTCACATCCAGTTCATGCAAAATATTTGAAACTTTAATTAAAAATCGTCTCCAACGGTTTTGCGAATACCATAGAATATTACCATCCAACCAATCAGGTTTCAGAAAAGGTCGTTCTTGCACTGATAACCTCGCGGACATTACATTGAATGTGGAGTTAGCACTGTCTCATAGAAAGGATTTACTCGCCGCGTTTATGGATGTACATAGCGCTTATGACAACGTTCTTGGAGATGTCCTCTTATTTAAATTAGCCGATATCGGCTGTTCCAAGCTATTAGTTTCATTCATTAAATTCTTAACGCACTCAAGAAACATCTTTACTGATTTTCTAAACGATGACTATAGACTGTGCCATAAAGGCGTCCCTCAAGGGGGAGTCCTTAGTCCTCTTCTTTACCTTATATACGTTAGAGACATTAGGCAGGGCATCCCTAGGAGCGTTACAGTCTCCCAGTTTGCCGACGATATCTACCTATATTGTAAATATGGATCGGTTCACAAGTCAAAAAACTTGATCCAAAAAGCTGTCTGCACTATGAACGCTAAACTTCGAAAACTAGGCCTTAAATTTCAACCTGAAAAGAGCGTGCTAATTCATTTTAATAACAAAAATATAAAACCAGGCCAAATCGAAATTAGAATAAATTAACACACCATTAAGTTTAGCGCAACAGTGAAATTCCTAGGTGTAGTATTCGATTATAAACTGACGTTTGCGGCTCACATTAACGAACTAAAACAAAAATGTGCTAACAGATTTAACATAATCCAATTTCTTTGTAGGGTTAAATGGGGGGCTCAACCGCACACTCTTATCATGTATAGGAATTTCGTTCGTTCCTTAAACGATTATAGCAGTTTCATCTTCATGCCTAAAGCCAAAAATTTAGTCGAAACTCTTGAAAAAATCCAATTAGCCTGTCTCCGTAAAGCTTTGGCGTACCGGTTATCAACCCCGACTAATATTATATTAGCAGAAGCCAAACTTCGATCGATCGCTGAACGTGCTGCATTCCTAGGTAAGGGATACTTAGCTAAAGTCTTGTCAAACTCTGGCTTAATGATATTTCACACCATACAGTTGGTAATTAATGAAATAATAAAGGCCTAGACAAACGTTTACTAGTAAAGTACATAAGTGACGTAGAAAAATTACAAATCAAAGCACAGAAAAATTATAGTTTATATTGCTTCGATTACAAAACGCTAAAATGTAACATAAAGGTAAATACTGAACTAGGCCTAACAATGAAAGATTGTACCGATCCAAACTTAATTATTAAGGCCTTGTTAAACGAGACTAACGCCCACGCAATCTATACAGATGGCAGTAAAGGATTGGGCGGCTCGGCCGGTGTGGCCTGTCACTACCCAAACATTAACATGAACACTGGCATAGCAATTTCCAAAAATGCATCTATTTTTACAGCCGTAGCTATAGCCCTATTTAAAGCACTTTAAATCATGAATAAAAGCGATTATTCTGAATTCATAATTTTTTCTGATTCGCTGAGCGCTCTACTCTGTCTAAACACTAACAAAATTAACATCAAATTAAACCCGATTATCTTCAAAATTAAACAGTTATATCATTCTTTAGTGACAGGTCCCACCTTCAAAGACATTACCTTCCTATGGGTGCCGGCTCATATAGGTATAGCGGGCAATAAAGCTGCAGATTCTATAGCAAAAAAATACACCTCAATAAAAAAACAGTCAAAATCATTTCACATTCCTTTTACCGATTATATACAAGAATTTAGAGCCACATCGTTGTATAACACAACGCAAACATGTTTAGACCAAGGTAAATTTAAAGGCGATAAATACTTTAATATATACTTTAACGTGAAAAAAAAGTTGGTTTCATAACTCAAAAAAAACACGTAACTTCATAGTCACTATAAACCGTTTAAGATCTGAGCATTACAATCTAGCAGCTTCATTGTCTAAGATTAACATTGTAGATAATCCTTACTGTCCGGAATGTTTAGAACACGAAGAGGACATTAATCATGTGCTGTGGCAGTGCCCTGCGTACGATCAACTTAGGCTAGAGTTGTTTAAAAAACTCAGAAAAAACAATGTCACACTACCTTTGAACATAGATAACTTATTACAGTATCCTAACACTCAAATATGTACATTTATTGTCAAATTTCTTAGCGATTGTAACAAATCAGTGTAAACCTTCAACCTATCATTTTGTAACAATTTAATGTAACTACTTGTATCTTGTTTTTTTTTGTATTAATAAAGTATAGCAGAAGTAAGACTCATCAGAGTCTTGAAATGCTTAATAAAAAGAAAAAAAAAATTATTTTTTGTTTTCTAATAGAAGCGTTTTTTTAAAATTATTTTTTCTTTATTTATTTATTTATTTTTACTTTTTAGTTTTTTTTAATTCAGCTAAGCTTTTGATAACGTTTAGTTAATGTCTACATTATTCTATAAATTGAAAAAGTTTGTAAATAGTTGGGGGTATTTGTGATTATATTGTCTTATGCAAATAACCTTAAAATATATATTTTTTTAAATTTAATTAATTAAAAAAAGTAATAATGACAGTTGAATAATAAAATGATTTATTTGTATTGTTTTCACTATACATTATGCATAATGATAATAATTTAATTTTCATAATCTTAAGAAAGTAAACTTTAATAACAAATAACAATTAAATTATATGGGTGATTCTATTCTAACGGGTAATCACATGTAATCGTTTAATAAACTATCAATACTAGGTTCAAATATTATTAACCACAAATTTTTCATATACTTTCAGCTTGTAACTTTATGATTCGTTGACTTTTTAATCGCTAATTTTAATGTAGCTTTTGTAGGGACCCTTAGAAAGTATGAAAAGTAATCTCCCCTGTCTGTAATCATATATAAAATTTTTTTTAAACGTTATAGAAATACAGGATAGATGAATCAATACTTCTGAAAGATCAAAAAATATTTTTTTCCATCCATACATACATTTTAGCAGAATGGTTAAAAAAAAAATATTTTTTTTGACCCTCTGTTATTTTTTAAAAAAATATATATTTTTTCATAGATAAAAAGCAATAATAATAAAAAATGTTATATTTGAATCTTATGAAAATATAAGCTATTCTTATCACATGGAAATACTGTTATTATATGTTTATTTCGCTAAAAAATTGCTTTGTTGATCATAGAATACATTTTTGTTTACGTGTAAACATCATTTCACTTATGAAAGCTAAGTTACCTTTCCTACGATAATTCCCCTGGCTCTAAACATTTAACTGTCACAGATGATATAAGCGCATATTCAAACACATAATAGACGTTTAAGAAAGTAGTAATATAGAACTAAAAAAGTTTGTATAGCAGTGGATGTTAGAGACCGTTTACTCGGTAAAAATTTCATTCAAATCATCAGGTAATCTTCCCTGGCATATAATTCCCCTGCCTTTTTTGAGATGCACTCACAAAATTCTAATTAAATAATAGAGTCAACAATTTTATTTATGAATTCCATAAGTGTTAAATTATTTGTACACTTGAAATTTAATACATATTATACTGCTTATAATTTTTATATATTTAAAATTGAATATGTATATATATATATATATATATATATATATATATATATATATATTTGTGGATGATTTCCGAGTAAGCACATTCTCAAATCTTTTTGTAAACAATCACTGTAGTCCTATTTACATAATACACTATATACTACGTACATACTACAAATAAATAAAGCGAAATCAAAGGTTACATCGTAGTATTCAGAAAATAAAATATCAGTTTGTCATTAGCCTTGATGAAGAGTTTGTCGTTGATATCAAAGTAAGTATATAATCATTTGAATTTAAATGAAAGTCTTTGAAAAATCTAAATTGGAAAATCTATAAATTGATAATATATTATTTTAGATTGTATTGGTAATAAAATGGTTGATACACGTGGACGTGGCGAACTTCCTACTAATCCTTTATCATCAAGTACAGTTAACTCCACTCCCAAACACAAAAATAATGTTATTATATATTTTGAAAAAGCAAACTTTTTCAAGTATGGATATGTTTGTTCTTTAACTTTCTTCTAATAATGTTTAAAAATACGTATTTTTGCTGTAACTCGTCGTTTTTTATTTTTAAAAATTCATCCATATATGGTAATAGCTAATTCTAAAGTATTTCAGATAGTTTAGAATCTTTGTTCGACATAAATATTTTCAGAAAATAATATATCAAGTGATGGTAATAAAAAAAGTAATTCCCCTGGAATAAAAGTAATTCCTCTGTATCAGTATATTTTTTATCTATCAGTTTTTCTGGGAATAACCTATGAACAGCTTGGCTACTTTGGGATATTGTTCTATTATATATAACCATGAAAAAACCTGAGTAAAATTTTTAAAATTAACACCTTTATTTTCTATTATTTCAAAATTTGAATTTGACCCGTTCGAATAGAATCACTCATATAATTTTTTGTTTCCCTTAACGTTTATTAGTTTTAATGATTTTTAATTATTCTATCATCTTTAATTTTTAAAGAAGTTTTATTATTTTTTTGTGTATGTTTTTCTCTTTACTCTGCTTTGAATTTTTTTGATCGTTTGTTCCTTGATTTTCGCTTTTTCTTTCTTACGTTTTTTTGGGTTTTTATTGTCTTTATCAGTAGTTATGGCTCTCTTTTTTGTTTGTTGATCTTCACTTACATTACCTATTTTATTTTTTTTGTCATTTGTTTTTAGTAAAAATAAACCATTTTTATTGTGGTTACGATCTTCAATGCGGTCGAAATTAAAATTATTTTTAATTTGACTTTCTTCTTCTACTTTGTCTATCCTCTGTCTTTTCTGATTATCTGGTTGTTCTCGAATCTCGTTATCCAATATTTTCGGACTTTTCTGAAGATCTTTGTTTATATCATTTTATTTTCCTTGCTTAATAATTCATTTTTATTACTAGATTTATTCTTTTTATACTTGCCAAAGTTAAAATCATTTGTAATTTGTTATTGGGTTTCGTTATCTGCTTTTTGATTTTTCTGTGACTTTTGCAATTTCTCAGTATTAAGTTCCCCTATTATTTTGTTTTTTGTTTGCTGATTTTTTATGCTTACTATATTCTAATTTAAATTTTAATAATTATAAAAAAATAGTAAAAAAAAGTAAAATAATAGTAAAAATATTTTGAGAATTTTGTGAGTCAATCAAATCAACACGAAAACAAATACAATGCTAGCGAATAATTGATAAGAAAATTTTTACTTAGCTATAAGAAAGATGAACTGCACAAAAAATATTTTTCATAAATTGAATAAATAATTACTTTTCGGAATTTTGCTGCAAAAACATATATCTTTTTCTTGGATTTTGTTTTCAACCTGATTATCATTAGATACTGAAAAATCCGTATTTTTGTGATTATGCATAGGCGGTTCATCTTCACTTTCGTCGCTGCCATTTTCAGAATCTTCTACATCTGTAGTGCTATTTTTTTGCTTAGAATTTCCTTTGTCAGTTTCAGATTCTAATGTAAGTAAAGATTCACAACCTTTATAATTTAATTAAATTATGATTTTATACACCGAGAAAAATAAAAAATAACTTTAGTTATAGATAGTAATAAAAATTTCTATATTTTATAAGTCAGCTGGGACATCTCTTCATTATGACGATTTTTATTAGATTTATAACAAATATTACTATAAAATTTGATAAGGTTGGCAACATCGTTTAAAAAATGAAACTATATCTTACTAGAAAAATTGCTATATTACATAGTAAAAATTGTGCTATAGTAATATTTGTTATGACAGAGTAAAAATATTTGATATCTTATGTTGGAATTAATGTTATAAAAATAATAAATTTTATTATGCATATAATAAATTTTATTATGAATATAATAAATTTTACTATTTTAAATAATGATATCGAGTCGATGATCTGTAAATTTATTCCTAACCTCAAAATTTTCTACCAAGTTGAAAGTATAGTTCTGTAACATATGTAGACGATTCGAAATTTTATAAGTAACATGTCATATGGCGTAGTCGGTAACGTTCACGCTTTCCGTTCTCGAGATACCCGGGTTCAACTCCACTTCAGGTCCGTTTTTTTTCAAAGGTAATTAAAAGCTTTATTTTTGCATATATTCTTTCTTTTTTGTCATAAAAGTTTGGGTTCCACAGTTTTACTTTTTGAAGCAGGTAATACTTTTCCCAAAACTCTTACTTCTAATGATTGCAACCATTCCATATTTTTAAATAAAAAATATTTACAATATAGTTATAATTTACGTTCGTATATTCATATCAAAAACGTTGTATAGATGCAGGCAATAATGTATTAGTGTATATAAACAGTTATGTTCATATCTAAATCTGACGAAATTATATGAACAAAAAGATAAATGAAATAAAATAAATAACCTCATTTATACAATTAGACTACACTTACCACTTTTTCGTGAAATCCTCGCAACATACCATGATTTGCCCCATTTTGCTTGAACGTTTGCATTGTCCTTTTCGTTTTTGACATCTTTTTCGTAAATTACGCTTATTTCTCCGCTTTTTGTCCAAAATACTAAGAAATACATTTTACACAGATGTTGTGGTTAACTTTTAATAAAAATCTTTATTTAAACAAATGCTAGGTGGTTGCTACAAATTCAAACAAAATACGCTTATACTAATAATTGAGATTTAAATTTGGTTATTATTCAATTTCACTTCATTCAAGGAATCATTCAAGATCTAATAAATACAAAGTGATGAAAAAATTTCAATTAGAAAAAAAAACGAAGAAAATGCTTCAAATGGAAGTGATAGTTCAGAAAGAACGTTCGAGATGAACAACGCAGTTCTGAAAGTGATGAAGAAAATAATAGTGAAAGCTCTCAAAGCTCTTGTATCGTAGCTGGTAAGTATTTGAAAAAAATGTTTGTAAATGCAATTCAACGTAAATTGGTAGAAGTGTAAAAGGTTATAATTTATAGATCATCAAATAGAGTTATAATTTATAGATCATCAAATAGAGTTATAATTTATAGATGATCAAGTGTATATAAATATTTGCATTTCTTTAAATTCAACGTTTTGAGATTTTGAATAATGTATTGGTTATTTGTTTTTAAATTTAATAATGATAAGGAACACGTGTGGAAAGTATTTTTTTTCCTGTTATTTTAATCGATTATGGCGGAATAATATAATTTTTAATAAAAGAATTTATATAAAAAATACTATTTAAAACATTCATAAAGTTATATTTTATCTAATGTTATATTTTAGAAAATTAATAGTTATCAATAATGTTTAGAAGATAACCTTAATAAATGTTGCTTATATTTAAAACTTCAAATTATAACTATGATGTCTTTCAGCTTAAAAGAATGTGAATTGCAATAAAGTTTTTGTCAAGGAGTAAGAGGATTCGTAATTCGTATAAAATATTCAAGCAAATTGCGAATTTATTCTGACCATTTATTGAAATAGATTTATTATAGAAAATAATTACTTAAAGAATCAAAATATTTTCGTACATTGATGAATCTGTACTTTTTTTAATAAATATTTTTAAATGATTTGAATCGATCTTAGTGAAAAAAGCTTTTTCTCGCTTTGTTTTATAAACAACACTTAATTAAAAATATGTTATTTGATATTTTTTTATTTGCTCGTTTTCATATTAATTGAATACATGATGAAAATTGATAATTAATCCTAGTATATTGGAAATTTAGTTGAATAATAATGCATTAAAATTTTTGGCAATTTATTATAATTTTTTTTATATTGTAATAAACGTCGAAATGGAATATGTCAAGGATTGAATGAAATACTTTTTTGGTTCCTGATAAATTTTTGCAAATTTATTATATTTAAAAAAAATTTATATCTTACCCTGCTATAAAAAAGCAGCTGATAAACCCGCTGACAAGCAAGCTGATAAACGAGCTGATAAATAAGCTGATATATCAGCTTATTAATCAGATGCTAATTTGTCCACTAATCGCAGCTCATAAATCAGCTGATATATTAGCAGATTTATCAGCAGATTTTTCATAAAATATTTTTTCACTTAATAGTAAATCATAAATCATATTATACATGCAAAAGAATATATCTTTTTATTTTTACAAGTTATAAAATTTTATTTTTTTTCATTTTTGAAAATATATTAATTAGACGTTTATATAAAAAGTGAATTCATGTTAAATGCACTGAGAGAAATTTTAAATAAAATATTACAAGAATCATAGTACATTTTTATGATGTAGCTTTGTAAACTTTTCAAATGCATTAAATTTACTATGCTATATAGAAAATTTTATTCCTCTACTTAATAAACTTCATGTAAAAAAACGTTTCAAATTTTTTTAGCTGGTTACTGATTTACATTTTATGTACAGCAATTTATTTACATCAAGATACAAATATTATTAGAGTCGATTTTTAGATAAAAGAGATTATTTCATATTGACGTTACTACCTATGCTGTGAATTAATATAACCTAAAATATAAACGTAAAGTTGCAGAGGTCATTAGAAAACAAGCGCGCATGTTAATAACGGTCAGATGGATCGGCCTTATATACAAATTGTGCTAAACTCTCACCACATGCGGGAGTTGAACACAAATTTTAACGCATCAGTCGCCAGGATTATATGATGGTATCGTTCTCTCTTATTTGATAATAAACCTGTGCATGCGCAAGGGATATTGTTACAAGAAATGTTTTGTAATATTTTGAAAATGGCCTAATATTTTTTGCTGTTTATTTTGCAAATAATTTTTATTAGATTTATAAAATTATTTACAAAATAAACAGCAAAAAATATTAGGCCATTTTCAAAATATTACAATGTCAAAATAAAAAAAATTTTGAATGTTTTAATTTTTCAATAATACCTGTAAATTTTTACTAGTTCAGATATTAATTTTTGTCATATGCATTTTACAAACTCTATAATTTCTTGTAACAATATTCCTTGCGCATACACAGGTTGATTATCAAAGAAGAGAGAACGATACCGGTATATGATCCTGGCGACTGATGCGTTAAAATTTGTGTTCAACTCCCGCAAATGGTAAGAGTTTAGCACACTTTGTATATAAGACCGATCTATCTGACCGTTAATAACATGCGCGCTTGTTTTCTAGTGACCTCTGCGACTATACGTTTATATTTTAGGTTATATTAATTCACAGCGTAGGTAGTAACGTCAATATGAAATAATCCCTTGTATCTAAAAATCGACTCAAATAATATTTATATCTTGATGTAATGTGAGCGCCCGAGTATGTACGGCCCTGAAACCGTACGATACTGGAAGATGCGCGCGCAAACACCCAAAAAGACCAAAGTGGTTGAACATGCAAGCGCGCGTATGTACGTATACGCGCTTGCATGTGTAAGTACCGCTGAAAATATACGGCGACTCTCCCTCTCTTCTACTAAGTTAGAAGAGTGGGAGAGAGACCTAAGAGAGCTGATGCATGCAGTGCGAGGAGCTCGTGACTCTCGTCACTCTTGGATCAGCTCTCTCAGCATCAAGACACGCTTGCTCGTAACACAAGTGGCGAATGGCCTAACACGTGCTACAAGCAAGCAACTCTTTGTTAAGCGCGAAACATTGTACTTTTCCATATTGTAATTTATCCGATTTATTAAATAAATAAAGAGCAAATCCAAGATAAACCTCTATCCTATTAACCCAGTGCAAAGCCCCGAATATTAAGGCATTTGGTTCTTAATAATAACGAGCTTTACACATAACAAATCCAATATTATTAACAAATATATTTTAAAAGTCAGCTATAGCTAGGCAAGGCGTCCTAGCTATAAACGACTTTAACAAAACAACAAAGATACACAAAGAGTCTGCACAAGCTAGGCATGGCGCACTAGCTTGTAACGATTCTCTAAAACGAATTGTCATTTATAATGAGACAGCCGCGCTCTCAATAAATGAAATAATTATTAAAATAAATAATAATTAAACTAAATAATAGGAAGGAATGTTACAGTAAATAAATTGCTGTACATAAAATGGAAATCAGTGACCAGCTTAAAAAATTTGAAACGTTTTTTTACATGAAGTTTATTAAGTAGAGGAATAAAATTTTCTATATAGCATAGTAAATTTAACGCATTTGAAAAGTTTACAAAGCTACATCGTAAAAATGTACTATGATTTTTGTAATATTTTATATAAAATTCTGCCGTCCAAAGTGTAAAAGTGGTTAACTACATTGGAATCCCATTGGAGTTAAGGTTTTCTTACTTTGGACGGCAGAATTCCTCTCAGTGTATTTAACATAATATTACTTTTTATTTAAATTTCTAATTAATATATTTTCAAAAATAAAAAAATAAAAAGATATATTCTTATAATATAATTTATGATTTACTATTTAGTAAAAAAATATTTTATGAAAAATCTGTTGATAAATCAGCTCATATATCAGCTGATATATCAGCTGATACATCAGCTATGATTAGCGGACAAATTAGCATTTGATTCCCTGGTGGAAAATGAAACGTTTTTTTTACCATTTTATGACCAGTAGAAATGAAAACGCTTTTTTTAACATTTTATGGCCATTTCTTTGGTATTATTATAACTAATAACCTCAAATTTTTATCTACACCATTTTTTATGTTCACATTTCTCCCAGGGTTTATATGCTGATATATCAGCTGATTTATCAGCTGCTTTTTTATAGCAGGGTTAGAATTGTGTTTCATAGAGAGAAAATCTTTACGAACTTATTAAAATTATATTAAAGTTTATTTATTCAAAATGATTTTTAATTTTTTTTCAATTTTACACAGTGTTAATTGGGTTCAATAAAGTCTTAAAAATATAGTTTAAAAAACTTGCATAGCAAAATTAATTCATAAACATTTGTCACGTAGATGATAATACTTATAATTATAGATTAAATTTAAAAATTATTGATTTTAATCATAGATGAAGATGATCAATTAGAAATCAATGCATATCACATTGAAAATGCAGCCAACAATGGACATTTAACTCAATCAGCAAGTGATAAAGAGACTTCTAGCGACGAAGATGATTCTAGTGATTTTCATGATGATTCGGAAGGCTCACACAATGATTTCCAAGAAAGTAAAAATGAAGTTAATTTTGGAAACGATGAAATGGACCTACCACGGAAAGTATATTATCTATAATGATGTTAGCTTTACGACATACGATAACAGATACCTTATTAGCTGACATTTTAAAATTAATTTCTTTACACTATCAAAACCTGATACGGCTGTTTATAAGTTTTACAGACAACTTGAAATAAAACGAAAAAAAAAATGCATTTCTTAAGTAAAAAATGATATGTTATCGGAAAAGAGTTTAATTTCAGAAGAAAATTTACCTATAAATATTCAGACAACTTTAACAAATGAAAGAATGCAAGGTAAAAGTTATAGTGTTTTCAAGAGAATGTTAAAAAACAAATTTATATTTACATCTGAAGCGTATCATAGATCGAGAAAAACTAATTCTACATGTGTAAAATATTACAAGAATGATATAAAATGCATTGGTATTGTTAAAATTTCTCTTAAATTCGTGAGTGCATAAATTTCTGTGAATGCAATAATTGTGAAATCAATATTTTTGCGATTTTAGATACATGTCATATAAAAAAATTGTTTAACACTGACACTGGTATTACTTTAAATTTTATATATGATTGTGTAAAATATCCAAATGAAAATGCAATTTTAGTACCAATTGATAATATTGAATCATTATGTTTTATTATAGGAAATAATGTAAAGAGTACCCCCCGTTAAGATAGGTAAAATGCCCTCCCTCATATATTTTAAAACTAATATTTTTTCTTGTTTTAATAGTAATTAAGATTAGGTTTTGTTATATTTATAGTTTCCTAACACATACCCTAACCTCAACATAACCTAAAAATCACTTTTTTTATAAAATTTTTTTTTTATCTGGAAGGATGAATGATATTAATCCCGCGAAAAACATATGACTAGGTCTTAGCACTCTCTTCAACTGTGATTTTTTGCGAGTCCTAGAAAGCAGTTTTTCTAACCTAAAAATAACATTTAAATCATAAAATCTCCGTAACTTTGCTCTGGGAGGGGCTACAAGTAACTTTCTGGGCTTAAAATTTGTATTTTTAAAAAACAAATAAAGTTTATAATGACTAAAAATTCGATTCTGGCATGGCGCCATGGCGAAAAACTCGAAAAACCATTTTTTCATAGGTTTTCTGTCGGTTATTGGTCTCTAGCAACTCACAAATCATTTTTAAAGAAAAAAAAATAGCTTCATTGGATTCTACGTGAAAAAATACATTGAAAATATGCATAGTAACTTTAGGAATACTTGAATGCTGTTACAAAACAATTAAAAAAATAAAATAATTCTAAAATTATTACATAGCTACTTTGCGTCGTTGCTGCATTTTATGTTTTTATGACCTTGGTCATCTCTTTAGAGTCTCAAAGCTACTATTCAATGTACCCATAGGCAAATTATGTGCACTACACCCGAAAAACAGAGACAAATACTAGACAGATAACGTTAACTCCTATATATACATATATGTGGAATAACTTGCTATCCCTCGTATATACATAAGGAATAGTGAGTTGTTCTTAGGAAACGCAAATTATTTTTCTCATACATAGATAAAAAACCAATGTTTATCTATTCCTGTAACTATTCTTTTTAGTGTTCTTTTTTAGCTTGTAAGAGACCTAACATGTTTTCTGTCCTCCATAAATCACGAACTCGATAGATTTGAACAATTAAATGATTCTAATTAGGTTCCAAATTTAAAAATTAAAAGATCATCATCTCTTTAGAGTCATAAAGCTACTATTCGATGTATTTACAGCCAAATTACGCCTATTGCACGCTAAAATAAGATTTTTAAACATAACTGAAGTAACGGTCGTATTATCTGTCTTTTTGTATTACAGTAGACTCTGGATACAAGAGAATCAACAGGCCTTCAGGAGAGGAATTTTCTTGAAAATTCTTTCATACAAAAAGTCCCCAACACACTTGAGTCAAGAGTGATACCCGCACCTACTGTTTTTTTGTGTGAGTTGTATCCAACATGCGTGTATATTCTGTCTCTCTCACTTTCACAGTGGTGGGATAACGCAAATACTTAGGCTCACGCCCATATTTAGAAGAAAGAGCTCGAAATCTCTTATATCGCAATCTCTTGTATCGAGAGATCACTAAATCATTAGAGAGACAAAGACGGAATAAGGTTTTAGTAACAATCGTGTTGGGTCTATAAATTCGAGCCTGAAAGTACACTACTATGTAAGCATTTATATTCTTTGTTAGAACTGCCACAATTATGATTTGTCTTCAGGCCATTATGCGCAAAAAATAGAGTAGCAACCGATATAAGAAATACATTGCTTCTACATATATGAGAATCAAGCGCGTTGTTTTTAGCAACAGCTCACTATTTTTTATATATATATATATATATATATATATATATATATATATATATATATATGAGAAGCAATAGCTCCTAGAGTTCCTAGCAATAGCTCACTATTCTTTGTATATATTGTTACTAAAACCTTATTCCGTCTTTGTCTCTCTAATGATTCAGTGATCTCTCGATACAAGAGATTGCGATATAAGAGATTTCGAGCTCTTTCTCCTAAATATGGGCGTAAGCCTAAGTATTTGCGTTATCCCACCACTATGAAAGTGAGAGAGACAGAATATACACACATGTTGGATACAACTCACACAACAAAACAGTAGGTGTGGGTATCACTTTTGACTCGAGCGTGTTGGGGACTCTTTGTATGCTTTCTAGGACTCGCAAAAAATCACAGTAAAAGAGAGTGCTAAGTCCTAGTCATATGATTTTCGCGGGATTAATATCATTCATCCTTCCAGATAAAAAAAAAATTTTATAAAAAAAGTGATTTTTAGGTTATGTTGAGGTTAGGGTATGTGTTAGGGAACTATAAATATAACAAAACCTAATCTTAATCACTACAAAAACAAGAAAAAATATTAGTTTTGAAATATATGAGGGAGGGCATTTTACCTATCTTAACGGGGGGTACTCTTTGCGCTTTCATGTCGTGGAATGCGTGAATAGTTTATGTAATTTGGAATAAAATTTTCTTCGATGTAATAAATAATATATTCTAAGACTTTTTATTATTTATTATAATAGCATAATCGTTACAATTAACTATTTTGAATGATCCTTGGCCCAGAAAAACTTGAAAATTATACTAAAATTATATAATAATGAGCTGCAAAACTTAAGAAGGATATAAATGCAAGAAGCATAATTGACAATCATATAAATTAAATAATGTAGATCGTTCATTCACAGCATGAGAGTGAATAATTAGAATGCGAAAAAGTATTACGACTTATATCTTATTTATTATTTTCAGGTCTTTCGTCATATGTACAGCAAAGAATATTGTTCGAAATAAGGCAAACTCAAGCAAAGGTTACTTTAAACTATATCATTCATACTTATGTTCAAATTTCCCCAAACTTGTTCAAAACTTACAAACCTTGATAGAGAATTGAGCATATTTTGAGTAGAATTTTTGGTCCACAATAAGTTAAAATGACACTTATCCAAAAATTTTGTAAAGTGTCATTTTAACTTTCGTTGACCAGGAATTCTACCCAAAATGTGCTCAATTTTCTATCAGGAAAGTGTCGCAGACTTTAACCATGCCACATTCCCAAACTGTAACTTAAAAGATAGAAATTATAAAATATGAAAACCATAACTAAATTTAATTTATACTTACTCCAAACAAAAATGATAATACTAAATTATTCCAAGTCTTTCATTAAATTCATGTTGACCTAACTTTACGTCAATTTTAGCAATGAAACTAATTTTAAGAAAATTAAATACATTCCCTTAACACAAAAAGTATTGCTAAATTTTTTTATAATTTCACTAAACTATAGTTTATTTATAAAAAAGTTTTTAAGTTAAAGTTTGGGAATGTGGTATGGCTTAAAGCATTTCCAAAATTTAAATAAACTTTATCCAAACTAAATTACTTATTTGTCGAAACTCGAGGAAAACTCAAGCAGAGGTTACTTTAAAACATATTATTATCCATAATTACGCTCAAATTATCCCAAACTTGTGCAAAATTTACAAAGTAGCGTAGACATTAATCAAATGTCATCCAAAGTTTAGACAAACTTAAAATATAAACATAAAAAATTTATCAAGCTTACCAAATTTTATCCAAGGGTAGGTGCTATTTCGAAAGGATTTGAGCTCAGCTTTCATTTAAAAAAAGGTTTAAGCTTCTAGCTAATAATGCTGAGGAACTATAAGCGTTTGAAAATCTAGTAACTTTTTTAGTGATTTTCTTCAATGGCCTGTAACTAGGAAAATATTGAGCGTTGGCCTCTAAAATTTTTGCTTTTTTCATATTTCTACAGCCAGAAAACATTCCCAAAATTTGAGCAAAAACGGTGACCCGAAGGTGAAACACTCTCTCCCTGTAAGTCCTTTTCACTCGGAAACAATCAGTTTTAGGGAGAGAATTGAAAAGAAATCATTTATGCATACTTTTGCAAAGAGTCAAACTTTCTAAAATAGGCCACTAAAAATCAAGTAGTTGAATTAAATATTTTTTTACAGATAATTAAAGGTTTATTTGTCAAAATTAATGTCTTAAGATATTTTTGGAAAATTTTAATTTTTAAGAAAGTTATAAACAAATTATTTTGTTTACGTTATTTTGTTTACGTTATTTTGTTTACGTTATTTTGTTTAAATAGCGGTTTCTCAGTAACTATTCGATAAAAATTGATGAAATTTGGTTTACATATGGTGAAATCTACGGATTCTTTGCAATTTAAGGTTTAAAAAAATAAAAAATAAAAATTAGATTAGATTAGATTAGATATTGTTTATTTTGTATTATAATTACAAAAAAGCGTGAAAATTACAAATAAAGTTGAAAAAAAAATACATAAAAATACTTTAAATAGCCTTGCACATATAAAATCAAAATAGTACAGTATGATATCACAGTCATAAAACACAATAGAGATAGTAATACTGTAATAGTAAGTCAATAAATTAAATAAAAGCGATATCACAGATAACACGAATAAATACACGCAAAAAGTATAAATAATATAGTTAAAAATCAGTCTCAATATCTATCAGTCAAAATAATTACATAAAATCAAGCGTGTAAAGAGCGCAGTCGAAATATCAGCAGTATACAGTAAGTTAAAATCACAGCAAGTTGAATGTACAGTAATATACAAGTCAATCTGATAAAAATATAATCATTCACTCTATGCACACACATCCTACATACACGCCAATAAATACAATCATGCCTTAAATCTATAAAGGGTACATCACATAATAAATTAACACATATGATATAGTCCGAAAATAATACTGTTTAATCGAGGTCGAGTAAAAACCTCCTCAGAGCGGCTTTAAACCTGCTGATTGATGGAAGATTTTTAATATCAGCAGGTAGGGAGTTCCAAAAATGCGCACCTTGAACTTGAAAGGAATTTCTTCCAGTCTCAGTGCGCATGAAGGGCACCGCAAGATCTTTAATCTCACCCCTAGTGGTCGCTCTGGGTATATATCTAGTGAAGAGACCCACTAGATATTCGGGAGTATTCATACGTACGATTTTGTACATAAGTACAGCCATAAAATACTGTCTCCTCGAATCAGTACGTAGCCAACCCAAAGCATGTCTATGGGGAGAGATGTGATCACCCATTCTCACGCCTAATACATATCTCACACATGAATTTTGCATTGTCTGTAGCCGTCTTCGTAACTCCTGCGAAGCATCGAGCAAAACCACTGAGCAGTAATCAAGATGTGGAAACAGCAGGGCGGTTGCGAGCTGCTTACGCAGAGCCTCAGTGGTGTACCGACGGAAAAACCGCAGGCTATAAATCACTCTATTGAATTTTTTAGTCAACATATTAATATGCGGTTCCCACGACAGTTTAGAGTCGAGTACAACACCAAGGCTCGTAACGGTGTCAGAGAAAGGAATACCGATACCGCTCCCTAGGTCAATCGTCCTTGGCTCACCCGAATAAAAATTTTTAATAAAACGATTACTTCCAAAGACGATCGCCTTTGTTTTACCAGCATTCAAAGTGAGAGAAACACCAGCAGCCCACCCCGATACCGCCCTGGCCGCCCTCTGTAAAATACGAATCCCCTCGTCCACATCATCATAAGGGACCTGTGTATAAATTTGAAGATCATCCGCATACAGCAGATGCCCGACGCAACCAGAGTCCAGTGCGTCACGTACGTCATTTATGTAAAGGCAAAACAACAGAGGCCCCAGCACCGAACCCTGAGGTACTCCTAGATTGGTTGTTAGCCAATTCGATTCCTCCTTTAAATGTGTGGAAACCATTTGTTTCCTACCTGATAAATAGGAGTTAATCCATCCGAGTGCAGCCCTGGAGAACCCCATCGATCTAAGCCTCGCAAGAAGTTTGGAGGGAGAGATCGTGTCGAATGCCTTACTAAAGTCAAAAAGTAGCAGTAACGTGACTAGTTTCCTGTCTAGACCTGACCTTATATCGTCTGTAAGCTTAAGTACAGCAGTCTGCGTAGAATGGTTTTTCCTGAAGCCCGTCTGCATAGGATCGAGCAATTCTTTGGATGTAATGTACTCCTGCAGTTGGTCATGGGCGATCTTCTCAAGAACCTTTGAAAGAAAACATAAGATGGCTATAGGCCTAAAATCTTTTGGTTGCTCAGGTGCAGCACACTTTTTCAATGGTATAATACGTGCTTGCTTCCAACGGCAAGGGAAGACCCCCCGTGCAAAAGAGGAGTTGAACAGAGTCACAAGATGTTCACCAATAAATGGTAAAGCTTTAACTATCACGCTTTGCGGAATGCCATCCTCACCACAAGCCTGTGAGGAAAAATGTGAAATTGCAAGAACAACATCATTAAAACTAATTGGTTTAAAGGTAAACCCACTTTCATTGCATTGAGAAAGAATTCTCAATCGCTCTTCACTATCCTCCTGCGGCGAGACTGACACCCCAGCAAAGTGCGCATTAAGCTCATCCGGAGTGAATCCATTCAAAATTAATAGCAGAGTGTTGAAATTTTTTTTGTTATATCAGGTGCACAATAAACAATTAGAAATGTATAAGTGAAACTCATTTTTCGTAAAGGTTCGTGGTTGATACAATGATTTTGATCACTCTAGCTGTCTCAGCTATGCATCTTGCTATACCAACATCTGATACACGATCGTTTAAAACTGGGGCACAAAATATTCTCTTGTTCGAGCAATTTTAAAGGCACACTATTGTGTAACGGCTATTTTTTTTGTTCTCTTATGCTTTTAATGAATCAATCATTATAAGAAAATAAACTTCAAGATTCACAGGCTTAAAATTTAAAATACTAAATAGTACGATTTCACCTAAATTCATAAATATTTGCTCTGTTTGTTTACATACTTTGTGAATATAATTTTGACGTGAACAATTTTTAATATATTTCCTTGTACTATTAAAATGTGATTACAACTTGTTCTTAGATATTATTTTCAAATTTGAAAGTGTGGCACTAAAAAATGTATTTTCTTATATCGAGTTTCGCACGAAAATACGCTTATTATTTTTAACAATGAGTGCTCTAATTTAAAAAATTTCAAGGGCACATCATCGTACCAAGGTTTATTTTCTTTATTTTTTAATACTCTTTATAGTACAATATTTCAAAAAAATAAATTTTAAAGATTCGCGACTTTAAAGTTTAAAAAATAAAAAAACGCTGCCAAGTGCTTTGGCGGAATGCTTTCTCATAGAGCTCTTTGAGTTTCATTATTTTTTTTATATTTATTCAAATGTGATTTTAATATATAACTAGTGGGCATATATTTGCACTCAACTTATGTCATACTTATGTAATTCTGGGGTAAAGTGCTGCTGCAACATTCTTACGGAAGACTGCTTCGATTCTGCTGCAAGTTTGCGTGTTTATTCGAGTCATATAATTGCACTTAACTTATGTCCTTCTTATGTGATTCTGTAATAAATTGCTACTGTAATATTCTTACGGAAGACTGCTTCGATTTTGCTACAAGTTTGTGCGTTTATTCTTATCTTTGAATCGCACGTTTCGATTGGCAATCTATTACAAATCTGTCGCACGTTTCAGTTGCAATTAAATTTCAGCGGATATGCATTAAAATGTGGAAACAGACCACGCAAGTTCTGCGCAATCGTGCTTGCAACAGATTGTGTTACCAGGGTAAATTATCAAATTTTTTTTATCTCTCTTTATTTTTCATTAATTCGTTACTTGTTATATTTTCTTTTGCCGTCATTGTGGTAAGTAAGATCATAAAATTTTCAAAAGTCGCGACATCTTTGACAAATTTCATTTATGCAAATTAAAACATTACTTTTATATGTTTTAAATCTACAATAAATTTATATACAAGTAAATATAAAAAAAATGATTAAAATTTTACTTAAATTAATTCAAAACAACAAAAAATTATGATGAAGAATCTGTCGAAGTTTCTTACCTACTTGGATACACAAGTAAGGTTTTTCGTTGAAAAACTGTTATAAAAAAAAATTTTATTTTAATATTTCAGCATAAACATTAATATATTTCTCACTTCGTTTGTTTGTTCAATTCAAAAGAATCTTAAAACGTATATTTATATGAATCTGACGTTTCTAAAATGGTATATGTTGTATTTGAGTTGCTACTATTTAGATCTTTTTTTTCTATATATTTCTCTTTTCTTTCTCATATTAGCCTCCTAATAGCTTATAATTAATCATTTTAATTTTATGGCTAAACACAATTTTGAATAATTTATCTTACTTCGTTTATTTTCCAAAAGATGGCAACCTTTTTCACTTCTTTTATTAGATTTGCACATTTGAATGAGCGTTATTTTCACTTGTTCAACTCCGTAGTTATTAATATCTGTAAATTTTTCTTCTCCAGCACTATCACTACCCTATTTAAAAAAAACACGTGTTTTTTGCACGTGTTTTTTACATGTAAAATTTGCGTGTTTTTTCACGCATATTTTTCACGTGTTTTTTTCACGTGTATTTTTCAGGTGTATTTTTCACATATTTTTTTATAGCTTTTCGAAGAGCTTCTACTGTCCGGCCTCTTATATCTGCGTCTTCCAAATTTGTGTAAGGGATGACAAAACTTAGAAAAACGCCACCTAGTGAATTAAATCGCTATTAATGATCGATTACGTCGGTTTGACTTTAAGTCACTAGGTGGCGTTTTTCTAAGTTTTGTCATCCCTTACACAAATTTGGAAGACGCAGATATAAGAGGCCGGACAGTAGAAGCTCTTCGAAAAGCTATAAAAAAATATGTGAAAAATACACCTAAAAAATACACGTGAATAAACACGTGAAAAATATGCGTGAAAAAACACGCAAATTTTACATGTAAAAAACACGTGTAAAAAATACGTGTATTTTACACGTGTATTTTTCACGTGCAAAAAACACGTGTTTTTTTTTAATAGAGTATGAATTATTATTTTATCAAGGTAATTCTTCAAACTTACAGTTCATGTTTATAGCAACTTTACATCAAATTGCTTTCAACATTGAAAGAAATTTTTTAACTGAATTTTAAATAGGTAAATGCCAATAAATGGGCACATTGGCATGATGCTGGTACTCTTTCTGTATCACTAAAATTATCATTCAATAAGGTTAATTCGAATGTTAACCACTACATTTTATCCAATGAAATACAAGTATTATCATCGATAACATTACATCCTATAAATGTTGCAAAACCTTTTCTGACTTATTAAGATATAATTGAAAATTCATTTTTTAATATATAGTTACGTTTTCACGTTAATGATTTATTATCTTGTGGATATCTTTTTATAACGACTAAGCTTATTAAATCCAAGTTTTCAATTTTAGTGACGGTAATTAAATTAACAAGATGATAATTAAAATAAACTGATACATTTATTATTACGTTAATCGCGAGAGAGAGAAATGTATTATAGATACATTTGAGTAAGCGTTTTTTTTACTTGTTCAATTTCGTACTTATTAATATCTGTAATTTTTTCTTCTTCTTCTTAAAATATTTTTTCCATTTATTAAAAAACAATTTAATTTATAATATTTAAGAATGATTATATTTAAATTCTTTATTGAATGTAATAATACAAGTCAACATCTAAATCAGTAGTACTATTATAAATTTTCAAGAATAACTCAGAAATCAAAAGAAGTGATCAAAAAGCTACGCTGATAAAATTATTTTTTTAAAACTTGGTTTATAAAGACAGTAGCAAATAACTTGTATAAAAATTTTAGAGCAATTTTATCGAGTACTTTACGTAAAATGGAAAAAAACTGAAATATGAAAATTTTTTAAGAAAATTTTTAAAATTTTCTAAAATGAAAACTACGCTAAAATGATCGGTTCATCCTTCTTTTGGCAGATGCAAATTATTCCCATGGAAATCTCAAAGCAAATTCATCAATTAAGGGGTGTCCTCATTCCGGCACAGAGATCTACCTTATCTACATTTGAATTATGCATTTTAATAAAAATTTAACTATTTTTGACTAAAATTTAAAGAAGAGGCACATTCTTAACATTCTAAAGAATTTATTGCAACGTCAAAAGACAGAATAAAAGTTAAATGAAGACAAAAACTGCATAATACAATTATTCATAACTACTTTGAAAAGTTAATCGTATTAAGCAGTTTTCGCCTTTATTTTTACCTTTATATTGTCTTTTAACATTGCAATAAATTTTTTTGCATGTTAAAGATGTGCCTCTCCTACGAATTTCAGTCATGAGTAGTTAAATTTTTATTAAAATTCATAATTTAAATGTAGATAAGGTAGAACTCTATGTCGGTATGAGGATTTCCCTCAACTTACGTAAAATACAAAAAAAAAATTAAAAATCGAAAATTTTTTCAAATTCTTAAAATGGCTCTATAAAAAAAAATACACTATGAATACAAATTTCCAATAGCTTCTCGCCTAGTTATACAAACACATAGATGGTATACAAAATTTGAAGCAAATCCATCGAGTAATTTTCGAGATCTAACTGGTTAAATAAATAACATTTTCTTTTCAAAATTTCTTTTTCAAAATTTTAAAAATGCTCTAAAATTAAAACTACCCTATGAAAATCAATTTTTGAAAATTTCCCTTCTTTTGGCAGTCGCAAATAATTTCCCTGCAATTTTTAGAACAAATCTATCGAGTACTTTACGTAGAATAAAAAAAAATAAGAAAAGAAGAATCGAAATTTTTTTTTAAATCTTTAAACTTTTCTAAAATTGTAACCACGCTAAGAAAATTAGTTTTCAAAAGCTTGTTTTTTTTAGACAATAGCGAATTAATTGTATAAAAATTTTGGAGAAAATTTATAGTATGGTTAACGCAAAAAAGAAAATAAATAAAAAATAAAAATTTTTTTGAAAATTTTTAAAGTGCTCTAAAATTAAAACTGCGCTGAGAAAAGTAGTTTTCCAAAGCTTGTTTTCTTCAGACAGTAGCAAATTAATTGCATACAAATTTCGGAGCAAATCTATCAAATGGTTTTCGTAAAATAGAAAAAAATTAGAAATAAAAATTTTTTTAAAAATTTTAAAAATGCTCTAAAATTAAAAGTGCGCTAAGAAAATTAGTTTACAAAATTTTTTATACTTTTGGCAGACGAATTTGAGTTCCATACAAATTTTCGAACAAATTCTTTGAGTAGTTTACGTAAAATACAAAAAAAATGAAAAATCGAAATTTTTTTAAAATTCTTAAAATGATTCTAAAAAAAAACTACGCTAAGAAAACCAATTTTCAATAGCTTCTGCACCAGTTCATCAAAAAATTGAATTGTATGGAAAATTTGAAGTAAATCCATCGAGTAGTTTTTAAGATTTTATTGGCTTAATAAATAGAAATATTTTTTTTTTAATTTCAAAATGGTCTAAAATTAAAACTAAGCTAAGAAAATCAGTTTTTAAAAATTTATTTTATCCGGGCAATCACAAATAAATTCCATGCAAATTTGGAAGCAAATTCATCGAATAGTAAACAAAAAAAAACCAAAAAACGAAAAATCGAATTTTTCATTTTTTTTTTAAACTTTAAAATGAAAACTACGCTGGAAGAACCAATTATCAATAGCTTCCCAGCAAGTTAGTCACAAAACTAAATTCCATGCAAAATTAGTAGCAAATCCATCGAGTAATTCTCGAGATACAGTTTACTAACTGAATTCATACACACACACACACACACACACACACACACAAACACACACACACACACAGACATTTTCTGGAAACCACTTTGTTTGACTCACCGAGTTCAAATATGTACAAATTAATGAAAAAATAGAAAAGAAAATTTCTTATCGGTACAATGCTTTCTCTATGAGAAAGCAAAAAAAAAAATTTATAATGAAAATTTAGGGACATAACTTTGAATGCAAAGTACATTACCTATTGTATTTGCGCCACTTTAGAACAGCCTATATTTTCTTAAGAACTGTTTATTTAAGGAGATGTAAAACTGACACTACACCTGTACTCATAAATTTTAACTGTCTATCCATTTTATTATTGAATTTCCAGAAAAGAAATGCATTGCAAATGCAGTGTAGTATGCACCATGATTATTATTTAGTTAAATCTTCAAATAAATTCATTAAATAGTTTTTAAGATATTTGGATTTCTGGTACATAATCGAAAAATTTTAATAAATAATAGTAGAACCCGAAATTTCTAGTAACTGATAAATGAATTTATTTAAAAATTTAACTGAATAATCTTCATAGTACATTCTACAAATTAATGAATTTCTCTTCCGAAAATTCGGCAATAGAATGGAAAGATAATAAATATTTATGAGAACAGGTGTAGTGTCCACTTTACATCTCCTAAAAGGAAATTATTTTGGTTCGTTCGTTTATCTACACTAGATTTGTCAAATAGACTAATAGAATTTTCGAAAAATCGATGAGCAAACAAAAATTTAGATGTTTTTTTTTACTATATTTCATTGATATTTTGAAAAAATATTCAAATATTATATTTTTAATGTTCTAATTTACATTATTTTAACATATTTTGAAGAAATTAACCAGAAAAATATATTTATAGATCTCGAAATCTGATAAACAAACCGGGGACACGATATCATCAAAAATTCGTAGATTTTCCCACACTGAAAGACTATCGGAGCAGCCTGTAACCTTCAAGGTTATGTGCTACTCTGATTCGTTACGTTTCGAGGTATACGCGCAATCGGAGTAGCAGTTACTCAGATTTGAGTTTCCCTTACGCTGATCGAGGCATATGTAAAGCGCCGATTCGTCAAAACAACGTTACACACAAACGATCGGAGCAGACATAGTTCATTTTCAGTAGTTTCTTTGTCGTTTTCGGCACACCGTTTGCACCGAACGCGTGGCGCTAGCGTAGTTAGAGAGAAGGGCAACTAGCAAGCAAAAAGTTTTTCAGTGCATATGTATTAATAGAATAATATAATAAAAAAAATTTTTGTAAAAACAGGAAATTTAAAAAAAAAAAAAAATAATTTAGCAATAAACAATTGGAAATTTATCTAATTTCTTCTATGGCTAGGAAATTTTTTAGGGGTGATCCGATTCTTCGAACATAAAACTAAAAATGCATATAATAAAATTTTTGGGCTTTCAATTAGAAGAACATGAACTTTTAAATATTGGTAAACGAGTACTGACTTTTTGATTTTTCGCTCACAAAACGAATACCACTCGAAGAATTGCTATGGTGTCAGTAAAAAATTTGCAGAAAATTCAATTATCAAGAAAATGAGAGGTCAAACGATCTGATCGGTTTATTAGAATCGAAAAAAATTAAAAAAAAGGGAAAATTTTCTGTTTAAAAAAAAAAGTAGATAATTCTATCTTTTTTTAACGAACCAAAGTTAGATAAAATCAGATTAGTTTCTACGCATTTGCAATTGAAATTTCTTTTTCCTTTTTCTTCAGGTTTATATTAAAGTTATAAATCTTTGTATACATAAATTTTTAAAACAGTTTTGAAAATTAGAAATAAAATACTATTAAGAGCAGGTCGAACTATCTGTCCTTGTCTAATAGTGTTTTTCATCACTTATATAAACACCATTGGCCGTAACGCTAAAAAAATGGCAGCCTTCGCTAGGTACTAGTATCCCTATTGAGAAAAAACATGTGTTTTTTGCACGTGTTTTTTACATGTTAAATTTGCGTGTTTTTTCATGTATTTTTTTCGCGTGTTATTTTCACGTGTTTTTTTCAGATGTATTTTTTTTACAGCTCTTCGACAATCAAAGAGCTTCTATTGTCTGGCCTCATATATCTGATGCGTCTTTGAAATTTGTTTAAGGGATGACAAAACTTGAAGACACGCCACTTACTAGGAGAGTATCAGACCTCCGGATCACGGATTTTGCTCAAACTTTGTGATAAGTTTTCAGATGTCAAAATATGAAAGGAAACAGAATTTTAGACCCCAACGCTCAATATTTCCCTAGTTACAGGCAATTAAAGAATATCACTAAAAAAGTTACTAGATTTTCAAACGCTTACAGTTCCTTAGCATTGATACTTAGGAGCATGAAACTTTTTTTAAATGAAAGCTCAAATCCTTTCGAAATAGTAGTTTTAACATGTCAAAATATTATTTTTTCTCAAAGTTATAGCGTAATAAACAGACCCAATTTCAGCTTTTTTTATTAATTAATGTTTTAAAAAGAAAAATCAGGTCCAATGTTTATCACGCTATAGCTTTGGGAAAAAATAATATTTTGACATGCTATAACTACTATTTCGAAAGGATTTAAGCTCAGCTTTCATTTAAAAAAGTTTCAAGCTCCTAGCTATCAATGCTTAGGAACAATATGCGTTTGAAAATCTAGTAACTTTTTTTAGTGATTTTCTTTAATTGCCTGTAACTAGGGAAATATTAAGCGTTGGGATCTAAAATTCTGTTTCCTTTCATATTTTGACATCTGAAAACTTATCCCAAAGTTTGAGCTAAATCCGTGATCCGGAGGTCTGATACTCTGCTAGTCAGTGATTTAAAGTCAAACCGACGTAGTCGATCATTAATAGCGATTTTTAATCACTAGGTGGCATGTCTTCAAGTTTTGTCATCCCTTAAACAAATTTCGAAGACACATAAAACATATGAGGCCAGACAATTGAAGTTCTTCAATTGCCGTAAAGCTGTAAAAAAATACACCTGAAAAATAAACGTGAAAAAAACACATGAAGAAAATACATGAAAAGAGACGCAAATTTTACATGTAAAAAACACGTGTAAAAAATACGTGTTTTTTACACGGGTTTTTTCACGTGCAAAAACACGTGTTTTTTTTAATAGGGATCATAGATGAATTTTATAATAAGAGCAAAATAATTTTATCACGTGGTTTTCAAATAATATGAGACCTACTAAAAATCTAAAATATAACTTATCTTTTTTGGTACGTTTCTCATTATTCAAAAGCTACATGATTAAATTATTTTGTTCTTATTTTAAAATCTAACCATTATACTAGTATCTAGCGGAGGCTGCCATTTTTTTCGTGTTACAGCCAATGATGTTTACATAAATGATGATAAACACTATTAGACAAAGACAGATAGTTCGACCTTTTCTCAAACGTTCATTCCAAGTTTTCATTGAAATAGCATCAAAAAGTAAAATATGTAAAAATGTTGAACGCTTCACGTCACACGCCTGTATAACTAATATATTTATGTTATAGTAAATCGTATTCGGTAGAATACCCATGGAGCTAGCTAAATGGGTATTGGGATCCTGCATTATTCCGCTCAGAGTTTGAGTATATTCAGTCAATGACTGATATACTCAAGCAGCCAATACTAATGTTAACCTCAAATGGCAACATCGCATATTTTACCAGAGGCATAAGACAATTCCAAATTATAGAGCAAATTTCGCATCATCGTTTACCACTTATTACTTAATGACATAATTTTAGTAAACAAACAATATTACTTTCTTTTTTCATGATCCAAACTATAATTCTATTAAATAAAATTTTTATTATAATCATATAGAATCTAATATTGTGAATTTAAATTATATAAGCAATGAAATTTAAGTTGTTATCATTTGAATTTTGCATGAATAACCTATAAAAAAAACAAAATAATCATGATGCGAAACTCAATGCATAATTTGAAGTTTTCTTATGTCTGTGGTAAAATATGCAGCGCTGCCATTTGAGGTATACACTCGGAAAAATATCCTTTCCGCCAAGTGTACAGCACTTCATAGTATGAAATATTAATGCATACGCCACACTAGATTAAAACGTATTGAAGAATTGACTATACACTGAAAAAAAATAGGTATGTAGGTTATAATGAAATTGAGACCCTCGTAATCTTTGTAACTCAGGGTAACGGTTGTCACTCTTAAAGACTTAGAATGTCCATGTGCACTCGGACTGACGGACAATGAGTGTCTTGAAGCAAAAAGTAGACATATTCTGAAATGCTGGCTATTATAATACGAATCAAATTAAGCATACGATGCTTTTCAATGAAATTATTATTAAATTGTAGTTGATGATTAATTAATTAAGATATTTAGTTATATTTTATGATATTATTTTTATTAGTTACTAATTTTTTATTTCAATTACAAATACTTTGTATATTTCATACACTCTAAATGTACGATAATCAAGAATATTTTAAATCAAAGATTTGCTGATTCAATAAAGAGGGGCGATCACTGATTATATAAATATTACACTTGATAACAAGAAGTATAAAAATAAATGCAAAATAAACTTCTTTTTCATTACGTATATCACATAAAACTATCTCATAATTAAATATTTATGAATTTTTGCATAGATCCTTCCAATGAATGCATTTAGGTAGGAAAATACTAACAATTACGCTGTATTTCCTTAATATAGTTGTAGATTAAGAATCTAACAATAAGTAAATAAACATGTTTTCGTAATTAAATTACAAAAAAATTATATACTAAAATATAAAAATATAATGTTTGAAACTCATCAGTATAATTAGATCAATCAACATAAAAAAAAATTGAAAATAAGCTTCTTGTAAAAAAAACAATGGTATAAAGTTTAAGCCTTTAAGTTTGACTAAATTGAATGAGTACAATATAAATGCTCGAACGTTAGAAAATATTTGGTTGTTATGCAAAACAAATGGTGTACCGAGAGCATAAGTCAAACGTTTTCTGCCTCACGGACACTGAGTATTTTAATTCGGTTAAATCAGAGTCTATAGTTGAAAATGAAACTTGCCACTTTTGAAAATGAATGGATTAGATAACCAGTGTCCTTAATTTTTTTCAGTGTAGTTTTGTTGAATGCTGTTTGGACAAGAAACCAAAGTATGTTTTTAGATGGCTAGTTAGAGTCAACGTGCTGCTACAAGTAGGCAAAACTTCTCCGCTCTCCTATAGTCAAGACAAAGACATATAAAGAAGAGTGCCTATAGCCGCACTGCTATAGTTAAGACAAAGACAGATAAAGAAGAACGCCTAGCCACACTGCTATAGTCAAGACAAGTAAGATAAAGTAGCGTCGTTCGTTCTTTTCCGTAGTTCGTCGTCATCTTAGTATAGTTGCGCTACTCAGTTTGATCCTAGTATGAAAAATTATTTTTGAATCCATTATATCCGTCAGGTGGAACACAAAAAAATAAAGGACACGTATTTTTTCTTTTACCAAAAAAATGAAAACTCAAAGAGATAGAGGCAGTTCAAATTGTACGTGACGTCACACTATTATAATAATGTGACGTCATGTATCATGGCGCTATATCTATATATATCAAAATTGCATTAACTTACAACGGCTATAACTTTTGCAATTCATCACATTTAAAAAAAACAAAAAAATACGTGTCTCTTATTTTTTTGTATTGTATCTGACTGATATAATACATTTTTTCATGAAAAGACCCAGTTCTTTACTTATGAGAATTCATCAAATAAATAGTCTAAAAATTAATATGTTATAATGTTTTTTATTTGTATTTAATCTTTTTAATGATTAATTTAATTTGAACTGAAAAAGTGTTTAAATTCAAAAAATGAGAACTTATTTCAAATACTAATAAAAAGTTAATATATTTTGTTTTATAAAATGTTGACAATTTTTTAAATTAAAATAGATTTATTTAAAGTATTAAATGAAAAATTGATGAAGGAAATGAAGTTTTTACAATTCATAAAATTATCAGAAATTTTGAACTTTCTAGTTTCAAAATTCATGAAATTTAAAAGAAATTTAAAATAATCTGAAAAGCAATAAATATTTATTATATCTTTCAATTATTGAAAATGATTGAATCAGCAAAAAATCAGTATTTCTAAAGTATACTTTTTGACTACTTTATGAATACTTTTGTATTATGATTGCTATTTCGAAAAAAGAATTCTTTATGAATACTTTTTTAATTTTTTTATAAATATTTATAAAAATACGTTAAAGAATTATTTTTATATAAATTTTTGAAAAAAAACACTTTGTTAACATTTTATAAATACTTTTAAAATATTTTATATTATCTTCAGGGCAGACATTCATGATTTCCTAAAGAATTCTTTTTTTCAGATGTGTGCTCATAGGGATATTATGGTTAATGTGATGTCGCAACTGCTGAAAAAAATTGTTGTTTTTTTATTTTATTGATCTTTTTTTAAACTTAATATTTAAACAAAATATTGTCTGCACTAATGCTACATTTATAAAAGTATTTTAACAAATGAAAAATCATTTATACTTGTTATATTTTTTGTAAACTTGAAATAATTAGATATCAAGCTTGACAAATTAACCTCAAAATATTAGACATTCAAAATTTTTATATAACTTTCACGTGTAGTATTTTGGTGGATTTCTCGAGTTGTCCACACTCAAGTTTAATCTTACGAATTTTTTTATTGTAGCAGAAAACATGGAAGAGAAATATTATTAGAAGAAAGGAGGAGCATTGTTACGACCTTAAGAAGAAATGCTGAAAAGAAATGGTTGAGTGCAAGTGTAAGTCTATGCCAGCTTCATTAATGAAAGAGAGAAAGACCATACAGTTTCTCTCTATTTACTTCACTTACATAAGTGTTATATTTGTTATATATGTCCTTTAGCCGTATTCAGGTAGAATTTGAGTCGAGAATAATGTTTGTTACTTGAACTGAAGTAGCCAAGGGTGCACCCGAGGTAGACTTCTACTTAAGCAACAAATATTGTTCGAGATTCAGATTTCACCTGAATAAATGGCTAAAGTATATAGATGATCTTATGTTCGAAGTAGGCCGTATGAGAAACTGTAGCTTAATAGTTGGATATTAATAAAATATAATTTTTTTTCCAATACTTTTTAAATTTAATTTTAGTGATGCTATATTAATTCCTCCTGAGGTATATGGAAACTCAATATGTCTCAGGAGGACATGTAAATATTGTATAGAGTCAAGCAGCGCGCGAAAGACATATGCGATGCTAATACCAATTGAGCATGCCCTCTAGATACTGATGAGAATACGGTTTACGAGAACATAAATATATATATATATATATATCTTCCTATATTATATAGTTATATTTAAAAAAATTAAGTCAGCACCTCCCTTCCCCATAAAACCCCCATGTTTTATTTATCATCTTCCCTATACTTTATTTAACTTCATTCATCTATTTAATAATGTAAATTTACGTTATTTTATGCATATATTTTATAAAAAGATGTTACCCCCATAATCCCTCCCATGATCTTCTCCATATCTCCACCAGAATCCCCCTCATGATCCCCCCATTAATAGTATATTACACACCAAGGGAGGTAAGATAAAGAAGAAAATGAAGAAATTAATAATGAAGTTATAAATTTTAGTGAAGAAAAATTTAATAAAATGTATGAACAATTAAATAATGATCAAAAAAATATTTTTAAGCAAATAATAAATAATCAACAAAAATATTTTTCATAGATGGACCGGGAGGTTCTGGAAAAACTTTCTTATACAGAACATTAATATCTTATTATATAAGTATTAAAAAAAATTTTATTGATAGCCTGGACAGGTATATCTTTAATTTTATTATCTAAAGGTTTAACGAGTCATAGAACTTTCAGATTACCATTCAATTTAAATAACATTGAAAGTACTTTTTTTAAATTTGATTAAGATAAAAAAAATTAAGAGAAATGGATATAATTATATAGGACAAAGCATCAATGATTGCTAAAAAAAGCTTTAGTAATCGTAGACACAACATTAAAGAATGTTTGTCGTGATAATAAAAGTTTTGGTGGAAAAATAATTATTTAAGGTGGAGATTTTCGACAAATTCTACCAGTATTAAAATATGGAAGAAGAAATACGATTATTAAAGAGACTATAAAGTATTCAAATCTTTGGCTTTTATTTCATATTTTTAAATTAAAAAAAACATAGGATCTAATGACGACAATTTTTTATTATTTTTATGAAATATCGGAGATATGAAAAGTTGATCCATTTGTTATTCCAAGAGAATGGAAAACTAATGATGTTTGTAATAAAATTTATAAAAAAATTAACAAAATTTCTTGTTTTTCTAAAAATGTTATTTTAAGTACACATGATGAAGAAGTGAACATTTGTAACATGGCGAATTGGCCATGTTACTTGAACTTTGCTTTTATAATACGATAAGATATGTGGCAGAAAGAAGACGTTAAATTCGCGTGCGGTTTAGACAGAGACAATGCCAGTCAAGCTAAAACCAACCCCAAGCCGCTAACCATACACGCGGTTACAGCACTTCACGATACCAGTAATACACAGCAAAGCTCAGTCGACGTGTCTAGTCTACGTATAGCATGACTCTAGCAGTCAAGTAGACGGAAAAGGCAAGAGCATAAGGAGACGCGCATAGCGCGCCGCATTAGGAAAGAAGAGTATCCATCTTGAGATGCTCATTTCTTCTGCCGTTCCCCTGCAAGTCGGTCGATTTACGATATATATAATAATTGCGCAGCAGAGTGTACAAGGCAAAGCCTTTTATGTATTCATCTTTTTTGCGTTTTTTCTTTTTTTGTAAAGGAGTGATAATATTGCGTAATTGGATAAAGCGTAGATGCTTTATAATAATTCATACATTCTTGGCTATCACGATAAATATATCGTTTCTTTTTTTGTGTGGTTTGCTCGCGTGTGTGCTAGTGACCACGTACGCTTCAGTAAATGAGCAGGGTTCGAAGGCAGGAGGTGGGTCAGGATGGGCGGTGAAACGATAAAGGATAGTAAACGGGTTGACACGTTTGTTTGTGATAGGGAGTACCTGGGCTTTATTGTACTCAAAATACTTATATCTTACAACGACGTGTAACAATTTTATCAATTATTTAAAAACTAACCTAACTTTATATTATTCTAAATAACTAACCTAATATATTTGCGCGAGATACAATGAAATAAAGATTGAATTCATTGTAAGCCACTTGACGGCGTATGTGCCCCTTGTCGGCGGCAAAATAAACGAAATTGAAATAATTGAAACTAATTTATATTTCTTTCTTTTTAATCAAGAATAAACTTCATCTTTGATAATCAATCAAATTAGACAAAACGGCAGCTAACGGCCTGGGTGGTCTACTGGGTTGATTCTGTAATCATATCATAAACAGGCAAAACGTAATATTAATAAACTAACTACTATACTAACAATAGATGGACGGTATCCTTAATGTGATCGAGCGGAACGTGGCTGAAGGCCTACGATTCTCTAATGTGCGGCGGATGCACATGGGTAGAGAAGTCTTACTTTGCTTTGTTCCGGCGACGGCAATGGGTGGGAAGCAACCTTATACTTAACTTAAATATACACGAGTACCGCGGCAACGACGGGTGGACGGTACCCTTAATTAACTCAACACTATGGTTACAATGGGTGGGGAGAAGCCTTAACATTTAGATGAATTCATCTTAGTCAAAATGTTTTATATGCAGTTCGGCGCGGTGGCTCGATGGTACATGCTATAGCGGTTCGGTGTGAAGCACCTTTAATATCAATACAAATCTATATTGAATTAATCAAGATACTATTTACAAGGTGGCCAGTACAGCGACTCGACGGTATAAACTATATAGTGTAATACATTCTTAATATTAATTCAAAGAGTCCCCCCTGTTAAGATAGTAAAATTGCCCTGTTACTTTGTTAAAGATCGAAAATAAATAGTTTTTGTCATATTTGCAGACCGTTACTCTCCTCCCCCTGTCCACAGCATGAAAAAAATGACTTTTTCACTATTGATTTTTTTTCTCCGAATCTAGTCAATAAAAAAACCCCAAGAAAATCATGCTTATAGTTTAAATGTTTACAGATCTTGTAGAATTTTTTCATAAAGATTTGATAATGCTATATAACCTAAAAGGATGGAAAAAAAATTAAAACCCTTCCTATTTTCACAGGGAATGCGGTAAGGGCCAACCCTTGCAAAAAAAACTTTTATATTATTTGAAAGTACTTGCCTGAAGTTTTTTTAGATATTTTCTAGAGGTGCACCATTGTTAAAAATGCAAAAAACTCATTATTTATACGTTTTTGGCTGATTTTAGCTCATTTGCAGACTTTTTTTATTATTATTTCTACTATAAAATTGTATTCTAGAACTTTATTTATGAATTTAATTATGTAATCAAGTCAGAAAAATAAGATTTACAAATATTCGCATCATATTTTTGCACGAATCCACATTTTAGATTAGGATTTCAAACAATTCTCTCATGAATTTGTTGATATTTTACTATTTTATATGTGATGAAATCTTTTAAATATTATATTACTTTAATAAAAGAAAATGCTTTGATGAATAAGTCATTTCACAGGTACAGCTATATTGAGCACGGTCAAAATATCAACTTGAGATTACATATGAGTTGATGAATTTATATTTAGTAAGTAAAACTTATCAATAAAAACATTAGAATCATGATTTAATAATATGAACCTTGACTTTGGCATTTTTAACACTGTGTAATCTAAATCTGCACTTAAGTCACACTTTTGCGAAAGCTATGAGGTCTATTTTTACATTGTGTAAGAAAATGTGAGCATGCGAATGTAAACAAAGACAAACATTTATAGCACATTTATACTTATATTCATCTTGCACATTATACTCAAGAGTGATTGAACTCCGTACGCATCATATGTCAAGTCTTTTATCTTGAGACTGCGATAGCAAACAATAATGTTATACATTCGCGAGAATGCGACACACGAGAATGCAACGCATAGGAGGCGATCGAACTCTAAACTGCATCATATGCAAAATTCAATCAATCTTTTCCTCGAAATTATAAGAGTATCAATAATATCATACATACGAAAGAATGCAACTGTCTTTTACCATAGTATAAAAACCCAAGAGTCTTTAGCTCGCAAGCTTAATTTCATACTTGACGTCTAAGCCTACACTTCGCCTAAAATTATTGTACTAAAGGTTAAGAAGGAGAAATAAAGATAAGTTTAATTCAACGTTTATATATATATATATATATATACATATTCTTTTATTCTCGGATACGTATCCTAAAGAACCAACGTCCTAAATTACAAAAATAAGTTAAAATAACAATTAAAAATTCATAAAAATAATAAATCAAGTTTATCAAATAAAGTTCAATAAATTAAACTTTACAAATTATCAAATTCAGTTCTAACGGTTAACATAAATTGGTGGCAGCTTAAGAGGATAGTGAAGCCAAGTGATAAAAAGTGACTAAACAAAACTCCAATCTTTTAAAATATTTTCTCTCAGGAGAAAACAGAAAAGTTTAAAAATTAAAAGAAGCCAAGTGATAAAAGACAATTAAACAAAACTCCGATATCTTAGGATATCTTCTCTCAGGAGGAAACGGAGAGTTTAAAAATCAAGAAAACTTATCTTTAATCTGGTGACAATAGCCCACACTCTTAGGAGTTGACTATCAGTAGTTAAAGGGTTCATAAAGCTACGTCTGCATCTCCAGGGATAAAGAGAGGATCATCTCTACAATAAAAGAGGACTTCTGCACCGCCAACGGTTAAAGATGCGCAGCCAACTAGATATTCAAAAACATCATCTCTTAAAACCTTCAAGTAAATCGTACAATAATTTTAAGCACACAGCGGGACAAGCCGAAAAATAAAGGCATGTCTAACTTTCTGTAACATTTTATTTATAAGTTATTTATAAGACATACAACGTCTCAAGCCGGAGCACACACGCTTGAGAGGTTGGCACATAGGAACATTACCCGCGTGTGTACTGTGATTATCGTGAAGACGATAACGATAGCATAAGATCGCAAAATACCGCACGTTCACCTGCATCCCTCTCTGACGTATCTAATAATTTTTACGATACTACCGACGGACTATATAAATTGAAAATAAAATTAAAACCCAGTAAAATAGATAGCTTATTAAAGAAATTTAAATCCAATGAAGATATAACACAATGTGATCAAGAAGAACAAAATGTAGTGCAGGAATCACAATGGCAAAAGAAAAAAGCCGATGCTTTAGAAAAACAATTGATCTTGTTGACAGAACAATTACAAATGTCAACAACTCAAATGACGGAAAACAAAAATCCACCACCACTCCCTAATGGACCACCTGCAGTTAGGGACAACAACCATAGTTTAATGTGCTTCCAGAACTAACACGGGAACATCACCTATTAATACTCGAATTTTTAACAGAAATACGGGAGTATGACGGATCAACAGATGTTAGCGCATTTATTGATCAAATTATTCGCGCATCTAGACAACTTAGCTCTGAGCAAGAAATATCAGCCCCTATACGCAAAGTAATAGCCGTTAAGTTAAAAGGAAAAGCACAAGAAGTAGTTAAGAGGAATCAAGTCACTACAGCCGTGCAACTTAAAGAATATTTAAATACACATTTCAGAAAATTGGAACTTGAGTATGACCAACTAGCCGAAATACGTAACTCCATGCGGCAAAGAATAAATGAAAAGGTAGCAGACTACATACAGAGATATAATAACATAAATCGGCGTATACAGATTTCAATAGATGGCTGAAATGACGATTTTAGGGACATGTATAGAAGTTATGAAAATAAAAACGCAATTTCAAAATTCATAAGAGAATTAAATTCAGAAGGCTTGCGCTTAGCTATTGAACAAAATCGACCACACACTCTACCCATCGCCTATCAACAAGCTTTTTACGAAGGAAAACTCCGGAAAGAAGATGAAAAACTTCGAAACAGAAGTCACAACAAGCATGATGAGATCTAGATAAATATGAAAAATATTTAAGAGATGGAAGCCATTCTAGATATAACTCAAAGAATCATGAGAAACATTCGACACCCGATAAAAATTACACAAGTGTAACATTGTTCTAAACATCAAAATGCACAAAGAGTAAATTTTCGCCTCAATGCCTCGAAGAGCGAAACGTATCTAGAGGATTCGGCGCCATGGTCTAAAACCCTATCTGACCGTCAAAACTATTGGGAGGATCAGAATCGCAAGACGCTATTTTTCTAACAGATGGAACACACTGGTATCTTTGGATGCGACCCTCAGGAACAGAAGGAGAATTATTAAAATTCCTAGTAGAAACAGGAGCAGGTATAGCATTCATTAAAGACAAAATATTGGATCTTAATACTTGTAACCCTATAGAACAACGATCAAAAGAAAGACAAACAATACAGATAGTCAACGGAAATCACACAATGATGGGTAAATGCAAATTGAATGTTTTCGGAAAATATTTTATATATCACGTTCTAGACAATAAAATACCCCTCGATGCTGATGGGCTGTTAGGCCGAAGATGGCTACAACATTATAGTACATTGATAGATACAGAAGAACAAAACATAAGAATTTTCGATGCAGAAAATAACCCTTTACAATTCACGTTTAATAAAAAACCTGTTTATGTAAATCTAGGAGTCAATCTTATAAAAATATATATAGATGTACCAGATGGAGAATACATAATAACCAATCTAAAAGATATAATAACACCAGCAATGTATACCGTACAAAATAAAGCTACAACGCTTAACATCGTTAATGAATCGGAAAAGGAAATAAAAATAAATACTGAGATAGAGATAGAAGAATTTCAAGAACAGAAACAAAATATTTATGAAACAATTTTTCTACAGAAACAAGTATTTAACAAACAAACATTCATGACAGTAAAGTATCATCGTGACAAACTTATTATAGACAATACGCGTACATCACATTTACCGAGAGAACAGGCATTAGCAATACAAACATTCGTTAAAGAATATAATGATATCTTTCAACTAGAAGGAGATAATGCACCATCACTCAAGAATATGTATCACCGTATAGATTTAACAATAAATCAACCAGTTGTTTCAAAATTATATCGACACCCATTATCGTTACATAAGGAAATAGACAGACAAATAGAAAAAATTGAAAATGAAGGTATTATAACAAAATCAAATTAGCCTTTTGCATCACCTGTTTGGTGTGTTCCAAAGAAAATGGATGCTTCAGGAATACAAAAATATAGAGTCGTGATAGACTTTAGAAAATTAAATGTATACACACTTCAAGACAATTACCCATTGCCGTCAATAAATGAGATCCTTGATAAATTGGGAGGATAATGATGAGATACTTTCCTGCATTTGACTTAGCCTCAGATTTTTATCAAGTACCAGAACACAGAGAGCGTACTGCATTTTCTACTCATAAAGGACATTGGGAATTCAAACAAATGCCAATGGGCTTTAAAAACGCACCTGCTACATTTTAATGGATAATGAATTTAAAATTACAAGGATTAATAAACACTATATGTTTCGTATATTTAGATGACATTAAAATATACTCAAAAACCTTTGAAGAACATTTAAAGAACTTACAGATATTATTTCATCGACTTAGGATTGCAGGCTTAAAACTGCAACCCGATGAATGCGAATATATAATACCAGAACTAGAATATTTAGGACATCTCATCACAGAGGAAGGAGTATACCCTAATCCAAATAAATTAGAATGTATAAGAAATTATAAACAACCTTCCAATCAAAAGGAAATCAGACAATTTCTGGGATTATGTAGATATTACAGAAAATTTATTAAAAATTACGGTAAAATTACAGCATCTCTTAATAAATTAATGAGTAAAAATGTCACTTTTAACTTTGATAGAAGGTGATATAATATATAACAATACTGATAATCAAGGCATAAAACAAGTTTTAAAAGAAATACTGTCTAAGTACACAGAGGGACAAATATTGGAACTCAAAGGTTTTAACAGAAAGAAATTCTTCGATGCTACAGACCATTTAAAACTATAGCAGCCAAAAGAGGTATATAGGAGATAACACTTGTATACTTTTGGACAGAAAAAGAACATAAATATGGAAAGATAGGAATTGAACAAGCATGTAAAGGAGACATTATACTAACCCCAAATGAAAAATTAATACGATCACCAATAAATTATTTGCGTTGTCATTACCTTAATTATAAAGAAGAAATTATAGAATAAAGAAAATTTGACGACGCTTCAGCCCAGGATTTATTATCGAAACTTGCTCGTTGCCCAAGAAGAATACGAATCAAGAGTCTAGCACAGACTCATTTGTATTGTGAAAAGACTAGAAAAATGCTAGAGCCCATTGCGAAGCTCATTTGGCTTATGATACAACTATGTTCCAGCTGCGTAAATATTGTTGGGAAACAAAAGCAGAAGAGTAAGAGGTTAGAAATTGGATCGACACCTGCGAATATTGTGCGCAAAGAAATTTCAACAGCAGATTTAAGGCCCCAGGCACTATCACAAACGCGCCAAAAGGAATCAACGAATTATGGTATATAGATCATGATGAAGAAAAGGGAATAAAATTACTTTTTATTATAGAAGCGCTTTCACGATATGCTAAAGTTTATCAATTGAAAAATCTAGATCAAACTACGCAATCTATGGAAGATTTAATGAGTGAATGAGGTATACCAAAGAAAATAATAAGTGACAACGTTCTACGTTTACATCAAGGGCATTTCAAAATTTATTAGAAAAACATAAAATAGAATATATACCAACAACTCCATTACATCCACAATCAAACGGTATAGTAGAAAGGCTTATAGGGACCTTAAAGAAAAGAATAATTAGTGCAGTCTCGAACAATAAAAGTTTTACCCAATCATTACTGCCTATAATAGAACAATACACCCTTCTACAAAATATATACCTTATGAATTATTCTTTGGACGAATCTTACCTAAAGAAAGTTGGAAGCATGACAAGTCAAACTCACTAAATAAACGACTGGAAGAAAATACAAAGAAAGCAAAAGAAGCAAGAGAAAACATACAAAGACAAAAAGAAATGAATAAAAACCCAGTAGATAACAGACAAACTTCAAGAACCAACCCACGGCCAGGGGATAGGGTAAATTTTAGAACATCGCGCGGATTTATAGGGCCAGCAACAATTCTCACAGTCAATAATGAAAGTCATACCGTCCAGCTTTTATCTAAAACTAAAATTCTCAGGCGACATTTTAATGAAATCACGCTTATCTCAAATCCCTTCTTTGTTACAGATGGAATCGATAAACATATTAACAGTACTGTAGATTGATACATTTTATCACTGCAAAGCAGACATAGAAATTACACCAGCTAATACACCAGTATTACAGAAAAATTACGGAACTACTTATGTGTTCGAAGATATTTGGACTATTGATAATTACATAAATCTTACATCCCTTATACAAAATGAAATAGACATGGAAAACAGATTAATAAGAATCAAAGAAGTATGTAATAATGTTCACTGTACCACAAAGATTTCATAATGCATTAAAAAAAACGTCTAAATAAACTATTCGCAAGATTATCTTTATTTTTACATTCAGAGCGCAACAGAAAGAAGAGAGGATTATTCAACTTTGTAGGAACAGCCAGAAAATTCTTATTTGGTACCTCAAATTCTCATGATGCCGATTCTATAAATCAAGAGATAGACAAGCTATATGAACATATAGAAGGCTCGCTAGTAGCAATTAAAAATCAAACATTGTATATGAAAGAGACCTTTGATTCATTTACAAAAGAATTCTATATATTTAAAGAAAATGAAGATAAATTAATAAACTGGAGTCTTGGAATATCAACAATACTTAACAGTTGTTAAGCATTGTTAACAAGGCAATCAAATTGTATTACTTAGTCTATAAGAAATTGATGCATCGCTGGAGGAGTACGAGGCCTATATAACAGACCTATTTAATTCTATAATTATAGCAAGAAATGGAATATTATCACCTGCATTATTAAAACCCGAAATTTTAATAAATGGTCTACAAAACTTATATAAAAAGTAGCAATACGATGATATGTTAATAAGACCGATAATGAAATAGTATATTACGTTCCGAGGTACGGAACAGGCTCATTACATGCGCGTGTAACTTTGCTTTGCGAGGCGTCAGCCTCGCAAAGCAAAACACGCGCATATGATGAGCCTTTTTCGTGCCGAGGAGCGTATACGATTTTTCTTCATGCCCGGCCGGAACTTCACCATCCCAAAAAGATAAAAATTCATTTTTAAGTAAAAAAATACATCGAAAACGACTTCTAGTGAAAAGTCATTTGATGCTTTAGTTTGTTGTAGCACGCATGCGCAAGCAACTATAGTATACGTTGAGAGCGTGAAAGAGAGAGAGAAAGAGAGAGAGAATCGCAAATAAAAGTCCTATAGCGGTTAACATAGGATGAACAATTCGTTTTATTTAACAATTCAAATAAATAAAACGTGTAAAGAAACAAAAAAAAGAACATAAATATTTAATTATTTTATTGTATTTTTATTTTTTAAGTGTCTAAAAGCGTGTTGTGAGTGTCGTGAAAAAAATATCGCGAGTTAAAAAAAAATTGTGTATGCATGAAAGAAATGTGAAAAAACGGAACATGTGTATCCTATGGCTGATAACATAGGATATACAGTAAATATTCTAATGATAATTCATATAAAAAAAACGTGTGTAATTATCATGTGTGTGTGTATTTCATAATTTTAACAGTCATGACTAACGATGTTTGATGTATAATAACAAAGGTTAGACATACTGAGTATATATAGATATAGTCGGAACATGCAGCAGACAGTGAAGCGACCGAAACTGTTGTAGTATGAAGGTGCGCAGTGGCTTCTGAGCATGTGACTGTAAAGAAAATCACAAATGTAATTTGCCCGTTCCCTGCCGCACGAGAGGCACTTTTAGGCGAAGTTCCGGCACGGGTATGAAGGAAAATTATTTTTTAATATTACAAGTTATGATGTTTACATCATATATTAAGACAGATGGACTCGCAATAGTTACTAAATATCCAATTATCCACAATGATCCGTACAAAATCCTTAAATACGAACCTCTACCTATCGAAAGATGGTTTGGAAACACGGCAATATTAGACATAGCCAATCAATATGTACCAACAACCTATGGCATATCAAAATATACGACCTTATCGAGTATAAATGACTGTAATCAACTTGGCAATGCAAAAATATGTAAACTACAAATTTTACCTAGACTAATTGAGTTATTATCCGCCTGCGATAGAATATTATTAAATGACACGAGCAAACGTAAAGAACATTATTTCTCTTTAACTCATGATTTTGTAAAGCGTATAGAATATGATAAATTTTATATTGTACCTATAAAAGAAATGTTATTCAGCGTATTTTGTGAAAATTATAAGAAAGATATAACGATATCACAAGCTAGTATTGTAAAGCTTGATGATAAATGTTTTATATCAATTACTACATATTATTTACATACTTCGCATGATTCTACTACATATACAACCACACTTTTAAACTTAACACTTAATAAACTATATAAAGATAATTTGAATAAAACTCTTTCTTTATTGGCGTTTTCAGAACATGAACTCGGTAGCCTAAGAAGTCATGCTTACAACCTAGAACAGATACAAGACGAAATTGAAAGACTAACATTACAAAGACGAAATCATTCTTTCATTTCAACTGCAGTAGATTATCTTCATTATTCGGGATACGTAGCTCTCTCTATGATTGCAGCCTTTATCGGGTATAAGTTAAACATACACAAAGTAATAATAATAATAATTTCTTATCTTCGGGCAAGATTAAATAATTTTTGCTGTTGTCACACAAAACGACTCGAACATACAGTAACTTACAACCATTGTGCCAACATTACCACCGCTGCGAACGTTTTCTCAATACAACCTTCAGTATCCTCTTCTTATACACCCAAAACTCACCTGATTTCTCCATGATTTGACAATTTACCGTAATTTTTTCGGAACGAAAAATTTTAAGGAAGGGCGTGTAAACAAAGACAAACATTCATAGCACATTCATACTTATATTCATCTTATACATTCGCAAGAATGCGATGCATAACAGGCGATCGAACTCTAAGCTGCATCTAATGCAAAATTAATTCAATCTTTTCCCCGAAATTATAAAAGTATCAATAATATCATACATACGAAAAAATGCAACTGCCTTTTACCATAGTACAAAAACCCAAGAGTCTTTAGCTCGCAAGCTTAATTTCATACTCACCGTCTAAGGCTACGCTTCGCCTAAAATTATTGTACTAAAGGTTAAAAAGGAGAAATAAAGATAAGTTCAATTTAACATTTATATATATATATATATATATATATATATATATATATATATTCATATTCTATTATTCTTGGATACCTATTCTAAAGAACCAACGTCCTAAATTACAAAAATAAGTTACAATAACAATTAAAAATTCATAAAAATAATAAATCAAGTTCTTTAAATAAAGTTTAATAAATTGAACTTTACAAATTAATAAATTCAGTTTTAACGGTTAACACGAGTACATTGAAATCTTGTTTACATGTGCCATATTAATATTACAATATTGAATATATTTTTGTTAAAATGCGCATACTATATGCGCATACAAATATAGGTACATTTCAAACACATAGATTTATAATAGTTATATACGTAACTTGGGAGTACGAAGGATGAATACAGGCGAGACTAAAGTGTTTGTCGCTTGAGTAGCAGTTGGTCGAGGGCGCGCGAAGCGCGCCCGAGACTGACTGCTGCTCAAGCGACAAGCACTTTAGTCAAGCCTGGATTCAGAATCCTTCGTACTCCCAAGTTACGTAGATAAGTTTATGTCGTTGGTAGGCCGTATGAGGAACTATAAAAATGATTTTTCAAAATTAATGATATATGTTTTATTAAAAAAAGTAAATAATGTCATTATTTACTTATTCATTTTACTTATCAACTGTTTAACTTTGGAAATTTGTTTAAACAAAACATTCTGTAAAGTTAAGATTTTTAGATGAATTTGTATGAGCATTGACATATCTAACGACATTCTTTTGTTTTCACTAACCTACGAATCGATGTCACTCGCGTCATATACGGCCATGCTGTGCGATATCTCGATCTGTCAATACTCCCTTAGGGAGTATAGAGCTGTCAATACTCCATAAGGGAGTATTAACAGAGAGAATATCGTCGAGATATTAGTATGAACGTATGCAATGCCTATACAAATTTAGCGTGGTCTATAGGTATTCCACCGAATACGGCCTACGACGACATAAATTATTATATACTTGAGTTTCTATCTAGTGTACGTAAAGAAATCATTGTAAATATTATTAACTAATTTTATCAAAGTAAAAAAGATCTACTATTATAAACTAATAAAACTACGTACTTGTAACTAGTAGAGATTGTTATAGCCAACATTAATATATTTAAAATAAATTTGAATGTAAAAGTATTGCCACTGATTAATAGCATCATTTAATAAATAAGTAAGTGCATTAAAAATGTTGAATATTCATAAAAAGTAAATTATCATTCTATTTTCTGATTTTATTCGTTAGAAATAAATACTTACCTAATATATAAAATTAATAAATATAGGATTTTATTTTTTATACTAATATTCGTCATACTGCTTCAATACTAATATTCCTTATTTTATTTACAGAATATTTTACATGTTACTTTTCTTTAGTGATGACATAGCGTTTGACATAATGTTTTTTTATGGCTCGAATTCATAGACCCAACTCGAGTCTAAGGCTAGAAGTTATAGTCGTTACTCAGTTCTCAAATATTCTATCCTTGTTCTTCTTATAGAAAAAGGGTAAGAAAAACATAGATAGAATATCTGTGAACTGAGTAAAGACTATAACTTCCAGCCTATCGATTGTTACTTGAGTTACGTTACTTAATTCGTACCTATGTCAATGGAGATAATATAAAACAATAAATGACATAAGTGCAAACTTTATTTATAATCTTTAAGACGATTGCAAATGTCATAAAATAATTGCGAATAATATGCGCATTTTAACATAAATATTGTAATTAATATTGTATTATTATTATTATGTAATTTAATATTGTAATATTAATATGGTACATGTAAACAAGATTTCAATTTACTTGCGTGCTCACATTTTTTTACACAATGTAAAAATAGACCACATAGCTCTCGCAAAAGTGTTACTTAGGTGCAGATTTAGATCACATAATGATAAAAATTCCAAAGTCAAGGTTCATATTATTAAATCATGATTCTAATGTTTTTATTGATAAGTTTTACTAACTAAATATAAATTCATTAACTCATATGTAATCTCAAGTTGATATTTTGACCCTACTTAATATAGCTGTACCTGTGAAATGACTTATTCATCAAAGCATTTTCTTTTATTAAAGCAATATAATATTTAAAAGATTCTATCACATATAAAGTAGTGAAAAACCAACAAAATCACGAAAAAAGTATTCAAATACCTAATCTAAAATGTGGGTTCGTGCAAAAATATGATGCGAATATTTGTGGATCTTATTTTTCTAACTTGATTGCATAATTAAATTCATGAATATGTTCTAGAATATAATTTCATAATATAAATAATAATACAAAAAGTCTGCAAATGAGCTAAAATCAGCCAAAAACGTCCAAATAATAAGTTTTTTGCATTTTTAACTATGGTGCACCTCCAGGAAATATCTGAAAAACTTCAGGCAAGTACTTTTTAACAAAATACAAATTTTTTTGCAAGAATTGGCATTGTACCGCATTTCCCGTGAAAATGGGAAGGGTTTTAATTTTTTCTTCCATCCTTTTAGATCATATAGCATCATCAAATCTTTATAAAAAAATTCTACAAAATCTGTAAGCATTCAAACTTCAAGCATGATTTTCTTGGGGTTTTTTCATCGACTAGATTCGGAGAAACAAAATAAATAGTGAAGAAGTCATTTTTTTCATGCTGTGGACAGGGGGAGGGGGATCGCGGTCTATGCGGCAAATATGACAAAAACCATTTATTTTCGATTTAAAAAAAAGTTACTATATCAAACAGAAATTTCAGGGACAGGGTAATTTTGACTATCTTACGGGGGCTATCCTTTATATTTAAATCGATCCAGTTATTATTTGCGAAACGGCCAGTATGGCAGTCGGATGGCACGGACTATGATAGTATGGTGTGAAGCACCCTCAATACTAATACAATCTTACATTAAGTTAAACTAATCTATTATTTACAACGCGGTCGGTACAGCGAGATGAAGTACAGTTGCAGCTTAAACCGTATTTGATTTAGGCAAGCGTGCTCTCTACGCTAAAATCAAAGATGCGTTTCCATTCGCATTTGAAGTCTATATAAGCGAGCGCACTATATAAAGGCTTTAGGGCGAGAGAAAGAGAACGAGAATTTTTAGCCAGAGCAAGAACTCTGGGCAAGACAGCTGCTACTGTTGTCTCTCCTCTCTCTCTAGGCCAGCGTGCTCACCAGGCGAAGAAAGAGAGAGAGAGAGAGAGAGAGAGAGAGAGAGAGCTCAGTATGCAAAGCTTGTCTCTTCGTTGAGCCTTGTCTCTTATATGCTCTGAAGCTTGCTATTCCCATTGCAGTAGCAGCGTCATGTAGCGGCTAAGCCCTAGTCCTACCGTACTTGGTAGTAGACTTCGTTTAGACGAGAGTCCAAATGCGCGATAATCGTCGCAATATATATATATATATATATAGTGTGTGTGTAGCTTGAGCGAAAGAGCAAATCGTTCTCATTGCCATTAGACAAAGCTAAAACATCAGTAGAATTATATAGCTTCTCTACATATTATATAGCTTAATATGGTTTTAGCTTTTTTGCACACATAAAAGTACATCAATACATTTAGCTATTTCTGTCTCACAATACGTAGTCGTGCCACACAGCCTGTGAACTAATTGTTGCTTTGACTGTGCTATGCAAAGCTGCCCTTAGCTTGATTTTTTGTGTGTGCTATATACTTGACTAATGTTGATAATAATTATAAAAATTTTTTTCTTGATAGCAGAAAAATTTAATCTACTGATTTTTTTATTCCATAGTAAAAAGAATTTTTTTTGTTTATTTTATTGTTATTGTACCTAAACTTACTTACAAAACTAAGTAGTTTTTGTAAGTTTAGAGCAATCATTTCACGACTACGTAGTGTGATATCATACCATATTTAGGTATATATGTCTGTGTTAGTCCAATTGTGTGCATACCCTTGCAGCTCATATCCTTTTAGCACCTTACCAGTTTAGCACTATTCCTTTAAGCGACGGCATCTTAAGCAAGCTGGTTTGGTAGTATTTTATCAAACTTGCTTATAACTCTTATCATCTACTGTGCGCTCTCTCATACCCACAGCAACGTGGTGACTGTTCCGACTAGAAATAACCATCGACTTATATAGCTCATTGTATCCAGAAAATTTTTAGCTTGACTTTAACGTATTTTTTGTCTTTTTTTTTCTTACGAATGGAAATTTTTTTTTGTTTTTCGGTTTACGTAACTATTTTTTCTTCTTTCTGAGATTGCTAATAGATAATTTTGTCAGCTACTTTGAGATAACATTTTTTTTCCTTTACACTTGACTTAAAAATTTTGTTTTGTAACTTCTCTTAATGGTAAAGATGTTTTTTTCTTTTCCATTTTCCTTCAACTTTGATGTTTTTTTATATCTACAGCATTTGTTACTTAAATTTACTCAACGTCCTGCATACATAGTTTTTTTTGCTATTGCCGTGCGTTACGCTTATACCGCCTGATTATGAGATAATCATTGTGAGTAAAACTTTCTGCTGCATCGACGTTGTCTGCTTTTAGGTTTTTCCTTGTATTAAATAGAAATTTCATTAGTACATGCTGGCTGTGAATTAAAAAGTTTTTTTTCTCGTTTTGTTTGGTGAGAAATAGAATAATAATTAAATCATTTTGCATACCACTCTTAGACAGCTTAAAGTTTTGGTTTAGTTTGATTTTTTTTTGCAAAAATAAGTTCTTTGTGTGATATATAAAATTTTTTCTGTTGCTTTTGCTAATAAAATTTTTTAATGAGGAAAAAAATTTTTTTTTTGTTAGTTAATATAAAATCTGCTTGTGTAGCCTGTTTGAAAATCTAAACGTATGAACCTTTTCTTTAATTTAACTAATATTTAACGAATACCGTTATCTATTTTTAAGCCAGAGCTAAAATTAAAATTGCAGATAGTTATCTAACCTCCTGAAATGAAACCCCACGTATTATAGGTTTAGTAGTGTAGCCAGTCGACATTTAAACATGAAACCTCTCTTACTTCCTGATGAACTCTGTTGGAATGACCCTCATTGGACGGGGAGCGAGTTAGCTATAATAGTGAAAAGCATGTTCATGGATCAAGCTTGTGCTTATAGTAATCGGGGTCTTAGTTGAAACGGGACTATAAATGAGTATAAGAACCGTATCTTCCAATATGAGATAAGGCGTCATTTAGAAGATAGGGTAGCCGATTGGCTGCCAGAAGATGAAGACATGGTAGAAGTCTCGCGATTAGAATGCAACACACTATTAGTGAGTAATTCCACGCTGTCGCAAGAAGTCCAGCAGAATAATGGGCAGGCTTCATTCGAGGCCAAAAATGACAATAGGCCATCTCCTCGTTTACTAACCGGTCAGACCTAAAAAGTCTATCAAGATCCAATGACGATGATTCTGCAGGATGAATCAGTACCGGGAGAAGCAACCGACACTTTAAATTTGACAAGCTCGGCTAGGCCTCCAGTTCATCCCACACCCCCAAATTCCATGTAAACTCGGGCGAAATCAACACAATACCCGATCACATCAACCCATAATCACGTGGCAAATAAGCCGACTTATTTAAATAGTATGGAAATCACCCAACCAGTTGGGCACGGAGCTATTCCAATGATAACCGTGGCTCCCATGTTGATTACTACGGCAGTAACCAGTAGCAACACCACCTGTCCTTTGGCCACGCATGTAACTACTTTTGAACCCCTTCAAGCTCATAACGTAGGTATTGCCACTACCACGTCCACTAGCCGTCTAGCTCCTTGCAGCTTTCTTCTTCATCCAACTCCCACCCCATGTGCTTGCACCCGTGTTCATAGCCATATTCCTCCTACATCCTACAGTTATAATCCTCATAATTATTGTCAACTTGCACCAAGAACATCACCCTGACCCTTTTACCCAGTAGCATCAGCAACACCCCAATCTCAAACACCTATCTTCGGGCACCCTGACGATGGATGCCTCCATATTTTACAAGGACAAGCAAACGAGCTAAATCTTTGCCAACTGGCACATCTCTTTTAAAGGAGATAGGAAAAAGGACCCGAAATCCTTTCTCAATAATTTACAAGGGTGTCAAGCAGCTTATGGATTGACCGTAGACACGATTATCCGGGCGCTGCCTACTGTACTTGATGAAGAATCCTATTATTGGCTTGGAAGGGAAAATAAAAACTGGCATACGTTCGAAGATTTGGTATAGGCTTTTAGTTTGCAGTTCTGTATGGAAGATTTTCAGGAACATCTGAAAGTAGAAATGGAAAGGCGAACACAAGGTTCTCAAGAAGATGTTAGCACATATCTCTCTGAACTAAGACACCTAATGGACCAAATTCGACCGCCGATGAACGTTGAAGAACGATTAAATAGAGCGTATGGGAATTTACACCCTAGTTATAGACAACGGATCTATCGAGATCAGTTTAGGAGTTTTATGGAATTACAGAAACAAGGTAAAAGAGAAGAAACTCGCAGAGCCCAAGATGAATCATATAGGCCCCCTCTAGTCCCGAAGGAGTCCTTGTTTCCTAATACTGCATGCACAGGGGCTGAATTATCACGGTTAAATAAAACTGCCTCTATAGCTACCGATAGTTTCGGAGAAATTCCGAATTATGATGACCCCACGCTAATATTAGCCCCCGTTAATATGAACTGCACTACTTCCCCTTTAGCTAGGCTCTCAGAAGATAAAGAACCAACTAAAAACGAGAGTTCCAAAATCCCCCGAAACCAGTTAAGAACCAAGGATGACGTTACTCCAACGGAGTAGAAAAGAATAACCAGCGTAGCCCTAATCCTCAAGCCTAACCAGCGTATGATAAAAGCCAAGCCAACCCTTAACCTCTGCCGGCGAGAGAGGGTGTTGGAAGGAAACAAAAGAGCCCGTGCTTTGGATACCCATCCACCCAATGATACATGTCTTTGTATTTATTGCGAAAATTTAGAACTTATGTTGATAGCTTTGAAAAATTACAATACAAACAATAAATATGACATTTAAAAAATTAAATCAAATATATTTTCTTCTTTATTTTGATCTAAGGATGATATGAAATGTGTGCTGGGAGACCGTGAAAAATGCCCAATTAGAGAAACTATTGATTTAGAAATGATTTCCTTGACGGGAGAAGATCTTTATGAAGAAATAAGTTACAGTATTTGGGAAAAATCAGATTTACTTTATATAACTAGTACCATTGAAGACTTCTTGATACAATTAAGAAAATATGCTCTCACCGTGAGTACTCATAAAATGATTAAAGAAATTCAACGTATGGCTATTCGAAAGGCAAAAATTTTAGTAAAAAAATGCCAGTTCCAATTAGTCATTCACGTAGACTTTGCCGAAAATTGGACGGTCTTATTACAAAATGAAGTACAAAGCTACCACTGGAGCAAAAATCAAATATCGATATTTACATCGGTATGCTATTTTGGAAATGATTCGATGGTCAGTTATGTCACAGTTTGTAACGATACGAAACATGATTCTTCTCATGCTTTAATGGCTATAAATTCAATTATAGAGAATATAAAGCAAAAACACACTCTGCAAGAATTAGAAGAAATCATAATCATTTCGGATGGAGCCGCCAGTCATTTCAAAAATAGATACCAATTTTACGAGTTTAGAAATTCAAAAGAAAAAAGAAAATGGTTATTTTCTGCAACCGGGCATGGAAAAGGTGCATGTGATGGAATAGGAGGTATAGTTAAACATTATGTCACAGTGCATAATTTGTCCAAGCAAAGTGCAGAATTTATTAGAAATGCAGAGGATCCCGTAACTCATGTGTCACTGTATACTCTATCTATCAACATTCTCCTTTTAAATAAAGAATAACAAGAAGTTTTCCGACAAACGAAAAAAGTTGAATGGCAAGAAAAAGCAGAAGAAGTCAAGGGAATACAAAAAATTCACTGCTGGAAAGCTGAACAAAATCTTGTGTTCACTTCTAGAACTTCATTGCATGAATGGAAAAATATAAATTTATAAATTCAAACTGAATAAATAATTATTTATTTTTAAACACATTTTCAAAATTAAAATTGCTATAACTTTTGTTCTAATTGACCAAAAAAGTTGAGTAATGGCTCATTCTGAAGGTTTTAAATTACGTCAAATAGATGTTTATTTCATAACAGATAGACCAATTTTTTTATGCAAATTCCTTTAACCTCATGAAGGTCATTAGAAAATGAAAATGCCAATTATGAAACTTTGATCATTGCAAATAGATGAGTTAAAAATTTTGAATGAAGTGATCAAAAGATAATCTAATTTATTACGTGCGAAATTGAAGATCTTCGCTTAAAATGTTAGCTGCTCTACACAGAAAAACATTTTCACTGGTAAATAAGATACACTGAAAAAAATTAGGGACACTAGTTATCCAAACCAGGCATTTTTGAAATTATTTGTGACTGCCAAAAATGGGGAAATTTTAAAAAATTGATTTTTTTAGCGTATTTTTAATTTTAGAGCATTTTAAAAATTTCGAAAAAGTAATTTTGAAAAAAAAATGGTATTTATTTAGCCAACGAAATCTCGAAAACAACTCGATATATTTGCTTCAAATTTTGCATACTATCTATTATTTTGTATAAATAGGCGGGAAGCCATTGAAAATTGGTTTTCATAGTGTAGCTTTTTTTAGAGCCAATTTAAGAATTTTGAAAAAAATTTTAGATTTTTATTTTTTTTGTATTTTTTGAAAATGATTCGATAGCGTAAACCATAAGATGAATTTCCTCCAAAATTTTTATATAATCAATTTGCTATTGTCTAAGAAAATAAGCTTTGGATAACTAATTCATGTAGTGTGGTTACGATTTTAGAGAATTCTAACAATTTTTAAAAAAATATCGATTTTTATTTTTTTATTTTTTTTTAGTTTACGTAAAGTATTTGATAGATTTGTTTTAAAATTTACAGGAAAATTATTTGCGACTGCCAAAAGAAGAGAAATTTTCAAAAATTGATTTTCCTAGCGTAGTTTTAATTTTAGAGCATTTTGGAAATTTTTGAAAAGAAAATGGTATTTATTTAGCCAACGAAATCTCGAAAACTACTTGATGGATTTCCTTCAAATTTTGCATACTACCTATTATTTTGTATAAGTAGGCGGAAGGCTATTGAAAATTGGTTTTTATAGCGTAGTTTTTTTTCACGGAGTCATTATAAAAATTATTTTAAAATTTTCGATTTTTTTTGTATTTTACGGAAATTACTTGATGAATTTGCTTTGAAATTTGCACGGGAATAATTTGCAACCGCCAAAAGAGGGATGACTTTTAAAAACCAATTTCCTTAATGTAGTTTTGATTTTAAAAATTTTTTTTAAAAGTTTTCATTTTTAATTTTTTTTTCATTATATGTAAACTTTTGATAGATTTGCTGTAAAATTTGTGTATAAGTTATTTGCTACTGGTTTATAAAACAAGCTTTTAAAAAATAATTTTCTTAGCGTAGCTCTTTCATCACTTCTTTTGATTTCTGATTTAACTCTTTCACTAACTCTTTTCTTACTTCCTCACTTCCTCTTTGTCCTTCTATCTCATATTCATCCTCATTTTTACTCTATTTTTATCCATCTTTGTCTCTCTTCCTATTTCCCTATTTCCTTCACTCGCTCACATTCACTAATTTTTCATGAATGGAAATTGTATTTTACATTGAAATCACATTTAAAAAAATTAAATACTCAGTGCTTTAAGTATCACACTCTGCGGGATGCCATCCTCGCCGCAAGCCTGTGATGAAAAATGTGAAATCGCAAGGATTACATTATTAATATTAATTGGCTTAAAGGCAAAACCACTTTCACTACACTCAGAAAGAATCCTTTTACGTTCCGCAGTATCATCGTGTGGCGAGACCGACACCCCCGCAAAATGTGCATTAAGTCCCCTTGAGGTCCGGACAGGAGTCCCAGGTCTTACTCCTTCCAGACATTACCTCCAGCAAGAGCATCGAATAGTCTATTATGATAATAATTTGTTTTAGCTTGTTCCGTCCGTTTATCTATTGTTTTACGCAGCTGCGAAAATTCGGAGAGATATCGCTCGTCCTTCGTCCGTTTAAATCTACGATACGTGGCATCTCTCTTGTGCCGCATCTGCGACAACTCTTTATCAATCCTAGGAAATTTATCTTTACCAATTTCAAGTGTTTTTAGTGGCGCTAGATTTTGTATTGCCGCCGTAAGGTTGTCACAGAGGCAGCCAAGTGCAGATTTTGGGTCAACTGTACCGACTGTAAATGGCATCCAATCACAGCCGGCCAAACTCTGTACCAATAAGTTTGGACAGATATCTTTGCAATTTCTATACTTAATTATTTTATTATCTGTCTTGATGTGATGACAAGAAATACATACATTAATTAAGTTGTGCCGACTGTGAAAATTCGCCGGTAAGTTGCGTGCGTCAAGTACTGTGTCATTATCGTCAACAAGAATCAGGTCAATCCACGTGTGAGACGTTGGAGTGTGATGCGTGGCACCATGCTGAACCAACTGTAACGAAAGCTCAGCCGACAATTTATTAATAAATTTGGCATCACTGCTCTCACGCAGGAGATCGGCATTCAGGTCTCCCATTATAATTTTATGAGAGTATTCGGAAACAAAATTTCTCAAGTTATCCAAAAAATCGGTAGTTTTAAAAAAGGAAATTGCAGGAGGTGGATAAATAACAGAAACCAACACGGCTTCGGAGCTGCCCAATTGCACGGAACAAAAAATATATTCAGGTACCTCCGGTTTACCTTCACTATGATTAGTTTGAGTATCCGAAGTAGCCAAAATAGTGCACTTTAAATTGTCTTTAATATACAAAGCAACTCCTCCACCATGCAAGTTTCTGTCCTGTCTGAATACTTTATACCCTTTGACCCGAATGACGTCATCCGAAACAGATGGACCCAGCCAGGTCTCAGCCACTCCCAATATGTCACAAGAAGGACCATCACTTAGAAACTCACGTACCTGCCCAATGTGAGCCCTCAACTAAGTCACATTCAGAAAGCACGCTCGCAGTTCACCCCTCCTCCCTGTACGACTCTAAGAGGAGGCCCGGTGCAGTCATTGGGGAGAGGCCACACTCGACGTTACTCCATTATTTGTACTTAATAATTGATTTGTCGATATATTTCGTTGATGTTCAGAGGCTTTATTACTATCACATATATTATTATTATTGCACTTAATATTGGATGGAGTTTCAGAATTTACATTAATTACATGCACACCGTCTTTTAATTTCTTACTTTCTGTCAATAAATTATCTAAATCATTTTCATTAAAAAATTTGTGAGCTCTCTCCTCTCTCTCCCTCTTCACCAGAAATTTACCATGTCTGTGCCAAACAAATTTAAAGCCTTTTTCTTTGGCATACTTTTTTAACTTTTTAAAATTAACATATTTTTCTTTAGGCAAAAATTCATTAATAAATCAAGCCGTGGTGTTTGATGGCTGGAAGACTGCCAAGGAGGGAGGGATTAAGATCCGCTGTCGAAAAACCAGTGAATTGTCGTTTAGCCTCAAACACCTTATGCACCAGGTTCTCCTCAGGAAGTCTAACCAGCAATGAGAACAGACCCCCCAGGCCACCATTGATCCCACGATCTGTAGACACCCCGTTTACATCATCATATTTAGCGATTTTCTTAACTGAGATTACATTTGTACGCTTGATTGCCGGAAGAATAGTACCAAGAACGGCACAGGCGTAATCGCCCGGCCCAGCATTAACTGCTGAACAGTCAAATTCGCCAGAGATCACCAATGTACCGCTTACAGAGCCACACTCCGTCTCAACTTGACGAGGTGCCTCCTCACTAATTACAGTATGAGTGTGTGGTGTTTGTGGCATTTCTACAGATTTAGATGTGTGTAATGTATGCTCCTTTATTCCCGTCAGATCCGCGACGGCCTGCGCCACGCCAGCTACCCCGGTTGTAAGGTCAAAGAAACCCTTGTCCACTCCGTGAAACTCGTTATTAAGAAAAGTTTAAATATTATCAAATTCACAACTAATTGTTTTATTATACGTTTCAATTTCATTATTTAGAGCGGAAAAGAAATTCCTTTCCGAAGTGACTATTATTTCCCTAAGTTTACGATTTTCCTCTAACAGCTCCATCTGCCCAATTTCTAATTTTTTAATATATTCATTGTGTGTATCAATTTTGGACACAATATCCCGCAGGCCTTTGTCAAAATTTTTAACTTGGCTCTCTACAGCCAAAAATCGATCAAAAGAATTTAATATTGTGTCAAGCCTGACAGATAGTTCGCCCTCTAGAGCAGATACAGCTGCCTGCAATGAGGCAGAATCTAAGTCACTTTGGACTACATCAGAATTATTTTTCATAAAATTATTACTATTATTATTATTACTCGGGACAGCGAGCGCAGCGCCACCTCCCAATAGCTTATCAGATAAAGGCATACTTATTCTACTTCTCCCTCCATCCGCCGTGGCACCACTGTTGTTGGACAAAGTTTGCGATGGTAAAGTAGTTTTCACTCTTTCAGGCTGCTTCTGTGAGGTGTTGACAGATGTCACTTTCGAGTCAGTTCTTGATGGTGTTATATTTGACCAATAATGAAATTAATGTTTTCATTAAATTATTTAAAATTCAGTAATTTAAAATCATGAGTATAAAAATGAGAATTTACTGTATTTGTTCTTTAATTATACGTTGCATTTATAAAACAGGTGTTATATCTAGCAAGAGGTCACGTTTCTCCGTCCTTCTCTAATCAAAGAATACGCTTTTTGCAAAAACTAATAATTTTATCAAAAAATTAAGAGAAAGCCGCATCTCATATCGAAAAAAGCAAAATTTTTTTTGATTAGGAAAAATTAATACTATTGCTCCATTTTCAAGAAAACCTTGAAGAACCAAATTGTTACCCTAATGTTTTAAGTTTTTCAAGGTTCACTTGAAAACGGAGCAATAAAATCAATTCTTTCTCATCAATTAAAGTATTGTTTTTTTTTTTAATACTAGATGCAGCTCTCTCTTTATTTTTTGCTAATATCATTAGTTTTCGTTAATTAATCAATTCTTCGATTAGAAAAGGACAGATATACTCAACCTACTCTTAAGAGGAGGCCGTATAGTTCTGTCTTTGTCTAATCTAAATTTTCGTTATTTTTAATAAATTAAATATTGTTATACAAAAGTAAGGGTATAGCCCAATAGATTTCAGGACGAACAAACTATCCTATTATATGGAAAAATATAAAATTTCCATCAATTTCCAAGTGAGGTCTGAAACGGAAAAACAGTTATCAAATTCAATTGTTTTCCCGTTTCAGACCTCACTTGAAAACTAATGAAAATTTTATATTTTTTCATATAATAGGATCGTTTGCTCGTCCTGTAATCTATTGGGCTATACCCTTACTTTTGTATAACAATATTTAATTAATCAATACTCACGAAAATTTAGATTAGACAAGGACAGAGCTGTACGGCCTCCTTTTAAATGTTATTTGCGATACTCACATTTGGTACGAAGGTTCAGCACAATAACATGTAAGACGTTGAATTTACGGTGTCGAGACGCGATTTTCAATACGCGCACATCATTTTCCACGGTAACTTTGAAAATATAAAGATTGCACGTGCGGAGACTGAAAAAACAGGTGCCAGCTGCATCTTTTGCGTATCGACATCGCGTTTTATTAGATTTGTCATTTTAGCAATATTGTTTTACGGTAAAAAGGTTTTTCTGTGCATACGGAAATAATTTCTGTACATAACTGTAAATAATAGTAAAAAATTGTTAAAAAATGTCAGAATTGAGACATAAATAATAGTTATTTACAGTTATTTACTATTATTAATATTTTGTTATAGTCATTTACTATTTCATCATGAAGGCTTACTTGTCTTAGATGGCAAGTAAGTTGAATTAAAAAATGAATAAAAAAATTAATCCGTGGTGTGTCTATTGGCGTTGCGCAAAAAAAAAACTGTCTTACCGAAAAAAGAAAGCAAAAAGGCATGACTACTGATTTCTCTCCTCTGGTGCGTAAGAAATGCACAAAGAAGGAAGGACCAGTGACTGTAAAGTACTGCCACCCCCAATATACGTGTTACAATGGAACATTTACAATGATTCATAATTATTTACAGCTATTTACATTTTCAAAAATGTTTTAAATTGTGAATAACTTAATGTTATTAATAATTATTAATAATTATTTATACACTAAGAAAAAAATATGATTGTATCAACTCAACACGGAAAAGAGTTTTCACCTTAAAAACTAGTGCTAAATAATAGAAGGTTAAAACTGCGTGTTTTATAATGAAAAAAACCATGACAGTATCATTTTAATCAATGCTAGTTTTACTATTTTACCTTCTAAGGTCCAGCACATTGATTTTCAATGATTAGCACGGTTTTTTCCAGTGCCAACATCAAAATTTAAGTTCTGCGCATTAGCAGAGAAATTCTAACGACTAGCACGGTTTTTTTCAGTGCCAACATCAAAATTTCAGTTCTGCGCATTAACAGAGAAATTCTTAATGCATGGTATCAGTTTTTTCAGAAAATCAACTTATTGCTATCATAAATAATCTTTCAAGTCAGTTATATTTTATTTATTTATACATGTATGTATGTATATATATATACATGTCTGTGATAACATAATGACAGAGTTTTATGTTCAAAGTTCAACAAGATTTCTTTTTCAAGAAAACTTATTTAGTTATTTTAGTACGAAATTATACGTGAAAACTGGTCGAAACAAACTTGCAATTTTTTCTCATTTTTTTTATGTAACTTCTCATAAAAGTAACATAGAATATTTAATATTTAACATTTAATATTTTTTGTATAAAATTATCCATTTGGCACTTATTTCCTATGCAATAAATAGAAAAACTTTTGTGTAAAACTTCACAATCGTGCACACTGCTACAATCGAAAATTCGTATACACAAACATACACCAGCGCCGTTATTTAACGTGCTTGGCACCCGAAAAAACCGTGCCAAAGGTGGCACTGTAAATTCACGCGTCAGTTATCGAAAATAAATATTTATAGCACTAAAAAATACGACACTGGTATGAATTTTATTTGTGCTGTCAATAGAGCGAAAAAAATTAATGCCATTCATTACTTTAGAACACACTAGCATTGGAATTTAAACATCTAATCGAATTTAGCATTAGTTTTACCGGTGAAAACTTTTTTCCGTGAATCCTTCTGTTAATATATCAAGATGAAATATTCTATTCATTTAACAGACGAGTTCTGTTAATTTGATGGAATCGTAATATTGATTCGATTTCAAATTAACTTTAATTCAACAGTGAAGTAAGTTAAAATAGCTGTTACATTTTATTGTATCAAACAAATAAGTTTTAAGGTGACTTCGGATTTTAGGTTAGGTTTTATTTTTGAGTTTACAAATTACTCTTTCAATATGTAAAATTTTTCAGATTTTTTGATTTTTCACCATTCTACGGATTATAATAAATGGTGGAAAATTAAAAAATCCAAAAAATTTTAGAAACTGAAAGAGTAATTTGTAAACTACGAAATGAAATTTAACCGAATTTCCGTAGTCGCCTTAAGAGCAGGCCGGATTCGCTGTCCTTGTCTAATTGGCATTTTTGTTATTTACTCAAGTTTTAATCGGTGTATCTTCAAATTAAAGGTCGAGCGCAATAGATATTATTATTATGAACATCTATGCACAAGAAAAAAAAATTCTACCGCTTTGTTTTTGAAGAAAGTAAGGAACGCGAAAATATTATAAACATAAACTTTTACTTTGGCGTTCCTTACTTTTCTCAAAAACAAACCGGTAGATATTTTTTTTCTTGTGCATAGATGTTCATAATAATAATATCTATTGCGCTCGACCTTTAATTTGAAGATACACCGATTAAAACTTGAGTAAATAACAAACAACTCAATTGTTACTCGGTCGGTATCAGGTTCTACTCCGGCCTACCGTTAAAGATGATAAAAACTTTTTCATTCATTTGAAGCTCACAGCTCACAGAGTTCCAATTTCCAGATATTAACACACATAACTTATATTATAACAATGATCATTATTCGTTTCTTAAGTGAAATTTTTTAACATTTTCTTAGATATTTTATACATTACACTATTGATATTTACAAATAAAATCTAACATCGCTCGCTAACAAACTATACACATCGCATTGCATTTATACATACAGCGGATAAATTCATTTGGTCTTATGTACTAACTGACGTACAGTCTTACCACTTGCGGGTTACAAGAAATACGCCATCTATTATTATACTATCGAAACGTAACTGTATTGAAAAGCGGGAGATTTCAAAATACTTAGTGAATAACATAAAAATCTTTATAAAATATCAACGAAATAAATGAAAAATATTTTATTTTGACTAATGTTTTTTTATGTTAACTATTATTCAATTATATCAACAGTAGGGCTGTTGATATAATTGAATTGAAATATTTGTATTGAAATAATTCATCAGTTAATTTAAGCATGTGCATATTATTGGTTCAGTTTATAAAATTTTGTTGAAATGTAAGTCAAACTTTTATTTTGACTTACGTTCTTTTTATTTTAACTGTTATTCAATCATATCAACAGCCGTGCTGTTGATATAATTAAATTTAAACATTTGTATTGAAATAATTCATCAGTTAATTTGAGCATGCACATTTTATTGATTCAATTCATAAAATTTTGTTGAAATGTAAGTCATACTTTTATTTTGACTTATGTTTTTTTATGTTAACTGTTATTCAATTATATCAACAGCCGTGCTGTTAAATTGGCAGCACGATCGTAATTGGGCTATTTTAACTGCACAGATTCTGTTAGATAAAAAAAATTCAGTCAGATTAACAGCAGATCTGTTAAATCAATAACAGTTCAGTTGATCTGATGAAATTTTTTTCTCCGTGTAGTTATTTACAATCATTTATAGTTTTTCACTATTATTTACAGTTATTTACAATTATTTACAGTTTTTCATAGTTTCATATAATTATTTACAGTCATTCACATTTTCAAAAGTTTTCAAAAATATAAAAAAATAGTATAAATTTTTTAAAATTTTCGAAAATGTTAATAGCTGTAAACAACTGTAAAAAAATCTATAGATAATCGTGAATAAGTGTGAATGGTTGTAAAAATAGTGAATAAATGTCAATGATAGAATATAGGATTAATATAAGGCGAGCAAAGAAAAAGATTTTCTTGAATCATTAAAATGATATTTATTATAGATTTCGTCTTGAACACCTCTCTATAAATGTAAAACATGTTGACCGTTCGGGCACGACAAACAGAAAGAATATTAGCGTCAAACGATTTTTATAAGTTGAAAAATATATGTAATTTGAGGAGTAACAACATATCGCAGGCGCCAATATTCTATCGCTCCCTTCCGCATACATATGTTGTGATTTATTTATTATAAGATACAATTTTATTCTTGATTTAAATAACTGTAGATAAGATTATTCTAATCTTGTTCATTTCGCTATTTGATTGCATCCCGTCTTTATCAGTTATTTCCTGTGAACAAAAAAACTTAACAGTAAAGTCAAAATTTTAATATTTTAGTTACCAGATAAAGGTTTAGTAAAGATATCGGCTATTTATTCCGATGAACCATTTATCTTTTTCCTATAACACACCTTTTAACAAGAAGTTTTTATATTTTAATTATATGACTCCCCTACTGAAAAAGTCAGATGAGAAATCAAGTGAGATCTCAGCTGAGATCCCGTGCCAAAATTCTAGTTGAGATCCCATCTGATTTGTCATCTGATTTTTCATCTGCCAATTCATCGAAAGAAGCTAATTTTGGGAAATGAGACGATTCCAAACTTGGTAATACAATAAGGATAGTTTAGTTTAAATTCGACTATAGTTTTTTAAATGAATTTTTAGAATAAACATGGTAATTTTATTAAAACGTTTAATATAAGTTTGAAAAAAGTATTATAGTTCTTTATTTTGAATTCTGAAGAGAATGTTTTTATTTAATCAATTAATAAATGTTTCGCAGACGTTTTAAATTTAAAACACATTTAAAATGTTGAAATAAAAACTTTCAAATAAATTTAAACCAAATTTTTAAAATACATTTGCAAAATTCATATAAAGTTGATTTCATAAAATATTTACCGGCGGATGGTCAGCCACTTCTGTGACCAACAATCAACCGATACCTAGTGTGGTCGGATTTTTAAGAGTCGCAATTTAAATGGCACATAAACTAATTTTCTTACAGAAAAAAAAGTCAGAGGTACCTGGCCGGGATTCGAACCCTTGCCCTCCAGTATGGAAAGCAAGAGCCTTATCCGTTATGTCAATTAAAAGTTTAATTTAAGTACTAAGAATATTTTAACGTTAAAATAAAAATTTTGAATGAATTAAATAAGATTCAAAATCTTTTGTCAAATTTTATATGAAATTAATTTTATGAAAATTTTAAAATTTAAATTCATATAAAACTCAGCAAAAGACTTTTCATTTTAAAGTTTTTATAAACTTGATTTTATAAAAAATTAATTTTTTTTTTATAAAGTCAAGTTTATATCAAATTTTAAAAAAGTATTTTAAAACTTTTTTTAAATTCATTTCCATGTATTTTTATTTGTGGATTTTATATAACTGTTTTATTTTTTTCATTTCCTTCTCTTCTTATTCTTCAACCCCTGCCATATGTTGTCTTTTTCGTCTACTTGAAATATTTATAAATATACACTGAGCAAAGAATTTCATTAGATTAACTGAAATGTTATTGATTTAACATATCTGCTGTTAATCTGATAGAATTCTTTTGATCTAACAGAATCTGTGCAGTTAAAATACGAATCGTGCTGCCAATTTAACAGCGCGCTTGTTGATATAATTGAATAATAGTTAAAATAAAAAAAACTTAAGTCAAAATAAAAGTATGACTTACTTTTCAACAAAATTTTATAAATTGAACCAATAATATGCACATGCTTGAATTAACTGATGAATTATTTCATTACAAATGTTTCAATTCAATTATATCAACAGCCCAACTGCTGATATAATTGAATAATAGTTAACATAAAAAAACATAAGTCAAAATAAAATATTTGTCATTTTTGTCGTTGATAAATTTATTTTATAAAGATTTTTATTTTATTCAATAAGTACTTTTGAATCTCCCGCTTTTCAAATCAGTTACGTTTCGATAGTATCATAATCTATGTCCTCGTAGGCCGTATTCGTGTCAGTATGTAAAGAGCATGCTAAATTTGTATTAGCATCGCATATGTCTCAAAAGCGCTCCTCGACTCTTTACAAGATTTATATGTCTTCCTGAGACATGTTAAGACTCAATATATCTCAGGAGAAATCAATATGGCATCACCGATCCTATTATGTTTCGTTCAATATGTCAAAGAGCAATCATATTGAATGTAGGTTAGTGAAAAAAAATGACTCGCGCTTCGACAGCAGCTATACTCATTACAAAATGTCAATCTAAGAAACAAAAGAAAAAATCAATAGAACTAAAATTTTATTTTAAAAGTATTGAAAAAAAGATTAATATTTCCAACTAATAAGTTATAGTTCCTCATACGGCCTACTTTGGACATAAAATTGTCTATGTCCTTTGGCCGTTTATTCAGGTGGAATCTGAATGCGGCCAAAGGACATATATAACTAATATGACGTATTCCTTGTAACCCGCAAGTGGTAAGATCGCTCATCAGTCAGTATATAAGAACAAATCAATTTATCCACTGTATGTATAAATGCGATGCGATGCAAATCGATTGTTAGCGAGTTATGTATTAATAAATATTTGGAAATTGGAACGCTGTGAGCTGTGAGCTTTAACTAAATGAAAAAGTTTTTATCATCTTTAAATTTTATTTGTTTGATAAAATAAAATGTAACAGCTATTTTGACTTACTTTGCTGTTAAAAAGTGAATTTTAAATTGGGTCAATACTACAATATCCATCAAATTAACAGAACTCATCTGTTAAATAAATAGAATATTTCATCGAGGTATATTAACAGAAGGATTCGGTTGATACAATCATATTTTTTTCTTAGTGTATAAACTATATAGGAAGAGAACGGTAGAATGTTATCCTGTTGTCTCTCGAACACTTGTTCCAGATTCCCTAAGCTTAGGCCGATATTGTTACTGAAAAATATTTAAAAAATTCACAAAGAATCATCTTTATAAATGTGTGGGTGAGAATAAGAGTGCCATAGGTCACATTTTCAAAAAAATTTAGTTAGCGATACATTTTATTTTTTTAGCATTAAAACAACTTATTTTCGAAAATAAAGTCTTTTTTTGTATTTTTTCTTCAATATTATGAGCACTGTAAGAAGGGCACTTAACAGAAATGGAAGAGGGTTAATTATGAAAATGGCATAAGTCATATTTTAACCTTCAGATGGCCGCAACGCCAATATATTGGCGCACCCCCTGATCGACGCTTTTCCTATTAGTACGAGATACGGTATTAAAAATATATACCCTGACCTGATATTTGATAATGACAAAGATTATATGTTAGATAGTACGCACATTGATAAGACGAAAATGCGTTGCCTAGTTAAATCACGGGCCAATATTGTTAAGAGGCGGTCGGAACCAAATCGGTGACTTAGTTCGGTGCTTGTAATAAATGCTTATAATAATTTTTTCATCTATTAATATGGTAAAAATATAGTCATTTCCTCTAGTCATGTATATAAAGAATAGTTTAAAATAGTTAAAGCCACAAAAATATACAAAATATTGTTATGAAGCGAAAAATGCCACCTAACAATCGACACGACAGTTTTTTGCATGCGGTATATGTCAAGTCAGTTTGATATTTGTAATAAATGCTTATAATAATTTATTTACTTATTCATATGGTAAAAATATAGTAATTTCCTCTAGTCATGTATATAAAGAATAATTTGAAATGGTTTAAGCCATAAAAATATACAAAATATTATCGTAAAGCGAAAAATGCTGACTTGATATATACCGCAAGTCACCGATTTGGTTCCGACCGCCTCTTAAGGGAAATCCTCATACCGACATAGGGTTCTACCTTATCTACATTTAAATTATGAATTTTAATAAAAATTTAATTATTCATGACTGAAATTCGTAGGAGAGGCACATTCTTAACATGCCAAAGAATTTATTGCAACGTTAAAAGACAATATAAAGGTAAAAATAAAGGCGAAAACTGCTTAATACGATTAACTTTTCAATGTAGTTATGAATAATCGTATTATGCAGTTTTTGTCTTCATTTTCACTTTTATTCTGTCTTTTGACGTTGCAATAAATTATTTAGAATGTTAAGAATGTGCCTCTTCTATGAATTTTAGTCAAAAATAGTTAAATTTTTATTAAAATGCATAATTCAAATGTAGATAAGGTAGATCTCTGTGCCAGTATGAGGACACCCCTTAAATAACATTAACTATAATTAACTTTTTCCGATAAACTTCCTTGATTTGTTATTGATAAAAATCGAGTATTAGTCGAGAGAATGTTGCACAAAGAATTAGAAAAATATAGATTGCCTACTTTCCCTTTAGTAGAACTGTAAAGTTGCCAGGTACAAAAAAGTAACAGGCATTATTAATATACCCTCATAAGTTATTCAATTGAATTTTTTTCTTAATGGAAGGTTATTTTATTCTCTACCTAATAGTATTAGCTTGCCTTATCAAAAGTGTGTTACATCCACGGTTGCCTAAATTTTAAATGTTAAGTTTGAATCTCACATTGCGTTATAAATAATCGTGTTCTTTACGGAAAGCAGATTGCAAAGTTAAAAACAGTACACATATCGTTATTTACAAAGTCTGTACGATCTTTGACGATACTGTTAACTTTTTTTCAATGCGCACGCATACTTTATTTTCACGAGTTAAGTTTGTTGATATTAAGAACGCGCGTGCATTGTTTTTGACTACACTCTTTTATTTTTTTCAATTCACATGAACATGCAATCTTACTTATTGTTTTTAAGCGCGTGATTCTTTTTCCGAGTACGCCTTACGTGAGAATACTAGTTAATATGATTAAAAATAAAGTAGTGTTTTCACTGTGGTTTGAAGGATTCCTTTTTTAATTTTAATAATGAATCATTTAGGAAATTTTTTTTAAAGTTATTGTTTCGGCGAGAAAAAAACTTTACATGAAGTGAAGTTAGGTTGTGTTTAGATTCGATTAATGATTTCGGTTATCATTCATCTTATTATAAAAAAATAACAGTTTTAACAGGGAGCCAAACTATCTGTCTTTGTTCAATAGTGTTTTCCATCATTTGTATAAACATCATCCATTGTATCAAGAAATAAATAGTAGCCTCCGCTAGATATTAGTATAATAAGTAAATTTTGTAATAACAATCAAATTATCTTACGTCTGTAGATTTTTAATAATATGTGACCTACCAAAAAATAGGTTATATTCTAGTTGGCTTATAGGTCTCATATTATCCAAAAATCATGCCATAAAATAATTTGATTGCTATTACAAAATTTACTTATTATATTAATATCTAGCGGGGGATACTATTTTTCTCTTGATGCAACTTATGGTGTTTCGACAAATGATAAGAAACTCTATTAGACAAAGACAGATAGTTCGGCCTGCTCATAAGCAAGAAATATAATGAAGAGTTCATACAGTTTGGCAAGAACTTTAAATCAAATTAAGAGCGTATTTTTCACCGGATCGGAATAATATATTTCTTTTGTGACCAGATATATTTTCAAATTGTAAAGTATATATTTATATTGTATTATAATACTAACTAAATACTCGATGTACTTTCTCATAAATAATCTTTCTTTAACCTGGAGGTCATCTCGGACACCTGGACATCATCTCCAAGAAATGACTAAAATTTCTATATTTTCAATTATAATACTAGATATGCATAATACTAGGTGAGATAGTATTATAATTAAATATTCAGAAATATCAGTCACTTCCTGCATATGATTTCCAGGTTGACGTAACATCATCTACGAAGAAATATAACTAATAATGAAATTAAATATTCAGAAATATTCAGTCACTTCCTGTACACGATGTCTAGGTAGTTAAAGTCAACTCCAGGTCGACATAACATCATCTGCAGGTGAGTGCAGCTGGTATTATAATTGGAAAGTAAGAAATATCAGTCGATTCCTGTAGATGATGTCCAGGTCTCTAAGGTGATCTCTAGGTTGACATAACGTCACCTACGAAGAAGCCCAGTTAGTATAGTAATAAAAAATTTAGAAAATCTAGTCACTTTAAGTAGGTGACATCCTGAGGTTAAAGTAGCCTTCAGATTAACGAAACATGATTTATGAGAAAGTGCAACTGATATTCAACTAGCATCAGAAAAATTAGTCGCTGTGACACGTAAAATAAACGCACTTATTTAAAAAAATAACATTAATAATATTGGGAATTCAAGTAGTGTCATTATAAAAATTGATTCTAGTCATTAAAAAAGAATATTCCAGGCATTAAAAAAAACACTAATAATAATACCCGAAATATTGATACTATCATCAATTATAATAGTAATGGAACGATTTTTCTTGTTTCTATAAAATTTTAGAATTAGTTTTTATGATGAAAACTTTTTTGCATTTTAGGTTTAGAAAACATGCGCAGTCACATGTTCGCAAACATCACTTTCTCTTTCTTTCTGTGTATTTAGGCGTAAATGCCACAATATAAATTTTAAAATGAATATTATGTGGATTAATTAAACTAAATTCTAAAAGTTTAAACTATCTATTTATTATATATTAATTTTAATTATCAACATACTAGTTGTAACGAGGATAGCAAATTATACATATACTGTATGTCAGTATACTTCTGTCTCTCTCCTCGTTGTTAGTCGCACAGTACAACGTATGTTTCGATGCTTCATGTGCGAGAATAAGAGTGGAACAGAGAGAGTCTGTGTCAGCGGCTTGGATGGATGACTGTAGAAGGAAGCGCGTGCAATGCATGACGGGTAGACTTAGGCAAGAGAAGGAAACGAACGGGTCGGTTAGAAAGGATTTAGCAGCCATATTGTGCGTTGTGCGAGCTCGTGCTTTGGATAGTTTTCCGTTCTTTAGATAGAAGCATTTTGGCTGATGTAATTAATTCGTGTGACTCTGCTTCGAATATTGGCTTGTTGAGAGACATTGAAAAGCAGATCTTCTTGCTAATATAATCGTCGTGTCGTGTACAAGAACCAAGTGGGTTTGCCGTAATTCTGCAGAGAGATCGGAGCGTCCTTGTAACGAGAGCTGCGATAGCCTTGAGCTGCACCGCATATCTTCGGTGCCGCTTTTGTTGAATCATCGATTCGTTTGTGTTAGAGAGGATCGTTGGAAAATCTTCGTGTTCAACGACCGATAGAAAAATGTAAGTCTGCAGACTATCGTATTGCGTTTTATTATTAAATACGTGTATGCGATATATGTAAAAATATCGAGACCGTCGTGTGCGCCGCGTCATATAGAATAGGGTAGCTTAAATTAACTTTTGTTTCTTTTCGTGAGATTTACTAAATTTTGTATCTAATAACTATCATTATAAACTTATTTTGGTGTACTGAATTTGTTTGTCATTTTGAATAAATTAAAGTAAAATTGAAGTTATTTTGAATTGTTACATAATATTATTTCTCACTGATTAAAATCGTGTTTTGTCTTTATATGTTAAACTTAATACACTTGCTTTGTTTTGATCTACGATATTTAACAGAGTCTTAAGGTACACGCCGTGGGTTTCGTCGTACCAGACGTCCGGGAGGCAGAACTTCTAAGGGAAGTTCTGCAACAGTATTAAATATTGCTTAACTGATTTCTATTGTATGAAAAAGACAGTCATAGTTGATCAGTGACGATGTACGAGGCTGATCGTCTCTAAATCAAAAATCGGTTATTTAACGGTGAGTGCGTATGTACTTGAAGTAAGTACATATGAAACCCACAAATATATTTGATTAGTTGATTTAAATATATTCCCCGTTACATAGTATATGTGCACGAATATAAGTCAATATACAAAAATATATATCTATTATTTCACTATCTTTCTATCAGTTTTTGATTATATTTATTGACCAAAAAAATGGTTAATAAATGATAAATAACCATTTTTAAATGGTCTATTTTCTACCAGGGATGAGGTGAGTATATATAATTTTGTTTCTTATTTAAGAGTAGGCCGAATTCGCTGTCCTTGTCTAATTGAGATTTTTATTATTTACTCAAGTATTAATCGGTGTATTTGCAAATTGAAGGTTAAGCGCAATAGATATTATTACAAATATATATACACAAGGAAAAAAAAATCTACTGCTTTGTTTTTGAGAAAAGTAAGGAACGCGAAAATATTATAAACATAAACATTTACTTCGGCGTTTCTTACTTTTCTCAAAAAACAAAGCGGAAGAATTTTTTTTTTCTTATGCATAGATGTTCATAATAATAATATCTATTGCGCTTAACCTTTAATTTGAAGATACGCCGATTAATACTTGAGTAAATAACAAGAACCTCAATTGTTACTCAGTCGGTATCAGATTCTACTCCGGCCTCGTCTTAAACAAGCAATTTCACGCACTCTCGTTGACTACGTGGTAAAACCATTTGCCAAATATTTGTGAGTTACTGTTATGTAATATTTCCAAGTGCCTACACTCTCAAAAAATTGGGACCAACGAATGAAACCAAGCTCGTCAAGACTTTGTAAGTATTGAGTAATGTTAATTTGTGAAAATATTTCGTACTTTGAGTTTTTTCACTTAAATGTATCTAGGTGGAGCCAAGTATGTCCATAACTGACATGCATTTCACTGAAATTGAAATTCTTGATCCTACTCTAAACTTACAAAAGGTATTAGAACCATCATAATAAAATAAGCTTTTGCTCACGGCTTCGCTTGTGTATTGTGAATCGTGTTATGCCAAATGACAGTCTGCAAGTTTTTTCCTCACAGCGGTAAAAATTGGCATCCGTTTTTAATACATATCGTTCCTATGATCGGTAAAATCTTCTTACAGAACTCTCGACATCCTTATAAGTTACATGAATAAGCGTACACAATGCTTCTCTGTTACTCTTTCACTGCTTGCGCTTGAAACTTGACATTTAAAATCTAGGCAACCATGGATGTGACACATTTTTGACAAGGTAACCTAATACTGTTAGGTAGAGAATAAAATAACCTTTCATTAGAAAAAAAATTAAATTAAATAACTTATGAGGGTATATTAATAACGCCTATTAATTTGTTTGCACCTGGCAACTTTACAGTTATACTAAATGGAAAGTAAGCAACGTATGTACCTGGCAACTTTACAGTTATACTAAAGGGAAAGTAAGCAACCTATATTTTTCTAATTTTTCGTGCAATATTCTCTCGACTTATGCTCGATTTTCATCAATAACAAATCAGAGAAGTTTATCAAAAAAAGTTAATTATAGTTAATGTTATTTAACAATATTATCCCAGGATTTAGCTAGGTAACCCATTTGCGTTTTATCAATGTGAGCAATATCTAACATATAATCTTTGACATTATCGAATAACAGATGAAGGCAAATATCTCTTATATTGTATCCTAGACTGTATGATCAATCAGTAATAAAAGATACTTTTTTACCGGTTTTCTATGGGCGATATACCACCGTAAATCCCGGCCGTCTAAAGGTTAATGGAATTTTAATGTAAAAACCCATTTATCGTTTGAAGCTGTTCTAAATAAATTTTAAGTTTTCGTATACATTATTTCATAGCCTTCAATAGAGGACACATAATATAAATATGCTGTTCCGCATTTCTGAACAGCACAAACATGTTTACATTCATAAATAAGATTGCTATGTATACTAAGGTTAGCAGTAATCAATTAAGTTATAGTAATTTATTTGTTGTATTTCATATAAAGTAGTAGGTTTAAAGTATTTCCAAATGACATAAGTATTTAAATAAATTATGTCGTTGGATAATAGCTCTGATTATATTCCAAGTAGTGATTCAGAATCACAAAATAATAAAGCGAATAATGATTTAAAAAAACAAGTCGCTTGAAAAAATTAGAAAAAGACAAAGGAATCCTGAAAATTATAGTCAATAAAAAAGATATCTTATACTTACTTAAATTTATGACACTAGTACATCATAATTTTTTTAAAATCTTACTACCAGTACAAATAATCATATTACCTTAATTTCTAAAGTATCTGATATGGAATAAAATTTTTGTGTTATTACTGCGTTATAGTAAAATTGTGTTATTTTTATATAGTTAATCGATTAATGTTAAATATTAAGAACATTTGTGAAATAAGAATTATAAGAAAAAATGTTTCAATCTATCATATACTTATAACTTTAACATCGAAAATCTCGAAATCAGAGGTATGTGACTTATGCCACTCTCATTCTAACCCACACAAATAATAATTATAGAAATAGAAACTAAATTTATTGATGGTATGTGGTACCAGAGCTATAAGTGAGAAAATACTTTTTTATTTGAAATGATCAACTAATTGAGAATACTCGCACCAGTTACTAGTTACAGAGCGAGTAACTGGTAAATGGTCAGACCAGCTAGCATTTACTGGGTGAGTAAATGAAAATAGTTAGACTATTCACCAATTACTGGTTGAGTAACTGGAAATAGTCAGACCATCTACCTGTTACTGGGTGAGTAACTGGAAATGATTAGATCATTTACCAGTTACTGGAAGAGTGACAAGAAATGGTCCGACTATTTACCAGTTACTAGGTGCGTAACTGGAAATCGTCCGACTATTTTCAGTTACTTACCGAGTAATTGCTAACTGGTCCAACCATTTCCAGTTACTCACCGACTAACTGGTAATCGGTCCGACCATTTCCAGTTACATACCCAGAAACTGCGAACTGGCCCGCTTGCTGCCAACTGATTCGACCATTTACCAGTTACCAGAGTTATAAATAAGAAAATGGGTTTTCATTTGAAATGGTCAAGTAATGAAGAATACTTGTACCAGTCACCACTTTCAGAACAAGTTTCTGGTAAATGGTCTGACCTCCTATTTACCAGTTACTTGCATTCTACCAGTTAGAGTGCAAGTAACTGGTAAATAGTCTGACCATTTACCCGTTGCCCAGCCCGTAATTGCTTCTGTTGGTCTGCGTTACAACCGTTGGATTTTTGTTGAACAAGCATTAGTGATTGTTATTATTAATAACTGGCGAGGAAATTGGGGTTAGTAAAATATAGGATTGCAAAAGTTTCCAGTTACTAGTAAGTGGTAACTGGTTCGGTCATTTACCAGTTACTAGGCAGGTAACTTGAAGATGGCCGGACCAGTTTTTAGTTGATGTGTAACTGCAAACATTTGTAGCCCTGACTACCGTTAACGGTTTCATTATTTACATTTTTTTAAGTTTCAAAAAATTTTTGAAACTCAAAAAAAAATGTAAATAATGAAAAAAAATTAATTATGTTATAGTAACTTTGTTTTTTAGAATTATTCTTTAATTATCAAATTGTAAAATTTATTTTATTTAATACTTTTTTTCAAAACATTTTTGAATTTCCCTCCCTCACGTTGTCACTTTTAGTGTAACGCCGCTTTCTTAGGTTAACCTCAAAATGTATCATGGATAACAAGAAACATTGTGAGGATATAGAATTGAACAAATTAAAAGAGAAAGTAAAATTTTTTAAACGAATATAATAGTTTCAAAGAATAAAGAAGAAAATTAGTGGAAAAAAATAAAGAGGAAATTTTTTATACTTATGATCACGCACAAATGCATGTGTTATTCTATATGTTCAAAGTGCAATTTTTCTCCTTACCTGAATTTCACCTAGAAATTCATGCAAAATGCATGTCGCCATTCATAGTATTTCTAGTTGGATTCATAAATTAGATTCTACCGATATTGAAAAATTCTAGGCGAAATTCATGTGTGAACTCGGCATCGATTCTACAAGAGTAATAATGAATATAAAAAAATACAGGTGATATATAAAATAAAAATATAATCATATATATAAACTAGCTCGCCACAGCAGCCCTTCCGGCCGCTGTGGCTCGCACTTCGGTCCTTTCAGAGCTTCGCTTCGCTGAGCTCTGAAATGCGCTCGGGCCTTGCATCGCTTCGCAATGCAAGGCATGCGAAAAGCTCCGCTTCTTGCATATAAGGCACGACCGAAAACACTCACGCTTCGCGCTCGCTATTTGATATTTACAGAATATTAAAGCAAATCATTTACAACGGCAAAAGCATTAAAAGTTAATCTTAAACAATGCCCCGTTTGAATTATTCAGATCGGATAAAACCTCGTCGAGAAAATTCATAAACTTGATTTCTTACACACATACATCCATACATACATTTTAAAGAAGTCTCGTAATAGTCTTATTTTGCTATAAAAATAAGTTTTTTTATCATAAAATAACATATTTTGAAGGGTTACATTTTTCGCGATGTCGAAAATATAAGGCACTTCCGTATAGCAGTCGTGCCTAAAAATAGAAAAAAAAGTTTAAATAAATGTAAAATATCAAATTTGTGAATAATAGAATAAAGTTACTCACAAAAATTAATTATTTCCGATAAGTGTCAGTGATGTAGAAATTAATCGATAGTGTTTATTATCATTCATATAAAAATATTTACCAAATTACTTGTTAATGGAGAATTTTTCAGATGTATGAAATAAATGGAAAAAATGTATAATGCTTATAACGAACAATAAATACCATTGTTTGTTATTAGCATTTGGTCGGACCATTTACCAGTAAATGATGGTAAACTGGTAAATGGTCGGAGCAGACTACATAGCATAAAATATTTATGAAAGCTTTCAAAAATATTTGCAAGAAAAGAATAAAAGATTTCAAATATCTTTCAATAAAAGATTGTTGAAAGCCCGCTATGCCTGCCTGAGAGACTATAAATAAATATTTCAATGAAAGTTTTCTAAAAGATTTCCACAAGATTTTCTAAAATATTTCAAATAAATATTTAGGAAATATTTATGCAATATTTTGAAGCAATATTTGAACAATCAAATAAATCTTTCATGAAAGATTTATGAAAGATTTCCGCAATATTTACGGTAATATTTCAAGAAAATATTTTTGAGAGATTTCTATAATCTTTCATTGCAAAATTATCGCAGTTTTCAAAATCTTTCGTGAAAGATTTATGAAATATTTCAACAATATTTACGAAAATGTTTCAAGGAAATCTTTCTGAAAGATTGATGCAATATTTCATTGTAAGATTATCACCAGTATAAAAATATTTCATGAAAGATTTATGAAATATTTCTCCTTTCTTTCAGAAATATATTTACTGTACATATCGATGAAATCTTTCATTAGCCTTTTGTGAAAAGTTTTAAACAGAAATGTCGTTGAAAGCCCGCTATGTCCGCCTGAGAGACTGCAAATAAATATTTCAATTAAAGTTTTCTGAAAGATTTCAACAATATTTTCTAAAATATTTCAAATAAATATTTAAGAAATATTTATGCAATATTTCGAAGCAATATTTAAACAATTGAGTAAATCTTTCATGAAAGATTTATGAAAGATTTCAGCAATATTTACGATAAAATATTTCAAACAAATATTTCTGAAAGATTTTTACAATCTTTCGGTGATATCGATATATCATACACACACACACATACACACACACACATACACGCGCGCGCGCTCGCACATACATACATCTATATTCACAATAATTATAATTTTCATTTACATAATACTATATTATATTTTAACACATTATACTTCCACATGAAATACAAATCCGCATACATAATTTTACATTCACTTATAAAGTCGCATTTATATTCAATAAGATAAGCGCTGCTCATGTATGCACTAATCACAGCTTTTGCCTTATATAGTAAGTGAGGTATCCTCTTGCCACTTGGGGACAAAACGTGCATTGAACGCGCGTTCTCCTATCGGCATGACTAGGAAACTCAATCTTTGCAGAAAAATAACTCCTAAAGATATTTTATTAAAAGATTTCTAAAATATTTTAACCAGATTTTCAAATCATTTTGAATAAATATTTACACAATATTTCAAGACCAGAGTTAAGCAATCAAATAAATCTTTCATTGCAATATTGTAACTATCATAGAAATCTTTCATGAAAAATTTATGGAAAATTTCAGCAATATCAACAGTAATATTTCGGAAAAATATTTCTGAAATATTACAACAATCTTTCATTGCAAGATTATTAGAGTTCCAAAAATCTTTTATGAAAGATTTATGAAAGATTTCAGCAATATTTACGGTAATATTTCAAGAAAATATTTATTAAAGATGCACAATCTTTCATTGCAAGATCATCACTGTTTTAAAAATCTTTCATGAAATATTTCAGCAATATTTACGGTAATATTTCAAGAAAATATTCATTAAAGATTTCCACAATCTTTCATTGCAAGATTATCACAGTTTTCAAAATCTTTCATAAAAGATTAATGAAAGATTTTAGCAATATTCACAGTAATATTTCAAGAAAATATTTTTGAAATATTTCTGCAATCTTTCATTGCAAGATTATCAGAGTTACAAAAATCGTTCATGGAAGATTTATGAAAGATTTCAGCAATATTGACGGTAATATTTCAAGAAAATATTTATAAAAGATTTCTACAATCTTTCATTGCAAGATTACCACAGTTTTAAAAATCTTTCAGGATTTATGAAAGATAGTAAAGGTTTTTGGCTAAAGCATGGAGAACATTCGGGAGAAATCTTTCATAAATCTGTCAAACAAGTTTCCTGAAAAATTTCTATGAAAGCTTCTAGCAATCTTTCATTGTAGTTTAAGTAAACCAAAAATCTCGCAGTGAAATATTATTGAAAGATTTCATGAAATATTTCACGAAGTCTTCTCTGAAAGATTACTACTATATTTCCTTGCAATATTACATGAAAGATTTATGAAATATTGCGTCAAGATTTTTGGGAACAGCATGGAGAACGCTCAGAAGCAATCTTTCATAATTCTTTCAATCATTTTTGCTTGAAAGATTTCGATGGAAGCTTCCAACAATCTTTTATCGCAGTCTAAGTAAACCATAAATCTTGCAGAGAAATATTTTCGAAAGATTTCATGAAATATTCCGTGAAGCTTTCTTTGTTAGTTTCTGGCGTAGTTGAAAGATTGCTCCTACATTTCCTTGCAATATTATATTGAAGATTTATAAAAGATTGCGTGAAGGTTTCGAGGTGCAGTAGGGAAAACATATGGGAGAAATCTTGCATAAATCTTTCAAACATGTTTTCTGAAAGATTTTACTGAAAGCTTCCAACAATCTTTCATCGCAGTCTAAGTAATCAAAAAATCTTGCAGAGAAATATTGTTGAAGAATTTATGAAATATTGTTTGTAATAATTTCATCGAAATTTCATGAAATATTTCAATATAATATTATTGTAATATTGCTGAAAGATTTCATTGATAGATTTTTCATTCGTCCGTTATATCTTGCTATGAAATATTTCAACAATATTTATATGTTTCACTGTTTTATTCCATGCTATAAGGGAGTTAGCAATTACTGGGTGGGTATCTAGCAGGGCTGCAAATTTTTGCACTTACACAGCAACTATAAACTGGTCCGGACATCTTCAAGTTATCTGTCTAGTGACTTGTAAATGATCGGACCAGTTACTAATTACTGTGTAAGTAACTGGAAACTTTTGCAAACTCATATTTCACTAACCCAAATTTCCTTGCAAGTTATTAACGATAACCATCACTAATGCTTGTTTAACAAAAATCTAACGGTTGTTGCAGACCAACACAAGCAATTACCGGGTGGGCAACGGGTAAATGGTCGGACTATTTAACAGTTACTTGCACTTTAACTGGTAACTGGTCAGACCATTTACCAGTTACTTGTTCTGTGACTGGTAACTGGTGCAAGTATTCTTAATTACTTGACCATTTCAAATGAAAAACCATTATCTTATTTATAACTCTGGTAACTGGTAAATGATCGAATCAGTTGGCAGTGAGCAGTTACGTGACTGATAAATGATTTAACGAGTTTGCAGTCACCACGTGGGTAAGTGATAAATAGTTGGAACAGTTACAGAGCAGCTGGTTAATGGTCGGAGCATTCATCAGTTACTTGGTGAGTGACTGGAAATGGTTGGACCATTTACCAGTTACTGGGTGAGAAACTGGAAATGGTCGGATCATTTACCAGTTACTGGGTGAGTGACTGGAAATGGTCGGACCGTTTACCAGTTACTGGGTGCGTAACTGGAAATGGTCGGATCATTTACCAGTTACTGGGTGAGTGACTGGAAATGGTCGGACCATTTACCAGTTACTGGGTGCGTAACTGGAAATGGTCGGACCAGTTGGCAGACACAAGGTGAGCAACTGGAAAGGGTCGGACCAGTTGGCAGTGACGAGGTGAGTAACTGCAAATGGTCGGACCATTTACTAGTTGCTGGGCGAGTAACTAGAAATAGTTTAACTATTTTTAGTTACTTACCCAGTAACTACTAACTGGTCTAACCATTTCTAGTTACTCACCGACAAAGTGGTAAATGGTCTGATCATTTCCAGTTGCTCACGCAGTAAGTAATAAATGGTCCAACTATTTCCATTCACTCACGCAGTCACTGGTAAATGACCCAACCATTTCCAGTTACTTACCCAGGAATTGCCAATCGATTTGACCATTTACCAGTGGCTTACTCGGTAAGGGGAAACATTCACAACCCTGTGCGGTACAATAATTTTTTTTTTAAACTTAGGTTATACATCTAATAGTAAAAGATTATATGTGAAATAATTAACTCAAATCCAATGAAAAAAAAAATGTGAAATAAAAATGATTTTACTTATCTGATTATATGTCGAACGGAGTCTGCTTTCATTATTATTTAATAGATAATTGTGTGGGTTAGAATGAGAGTGGCATAAGTCACATACTTCTAATTTTCAGATTTTCGATATTGAAGTTTTAAATTAATATACATTTCCATTGAGTGCCATTTTTACAGTGCTTATAATATTAAAGAAAAATAAACAAAAAAGCCACTCTATTTTGAAAAATAAGTTGTTTTAATGTTAAAGAAATGAAATATACCACGAACTGAATTTTTTTTTAAATGTGACTTATGCCACTCTCATTCACACCCACACAATTAATTATAACGTTTTAATTCGGATGTTGAATTTTATAATTTTTTTAAACTGCAGCAGTTGATCTTATTCCAGATGTTCGAATACCTAATCATATTGAAATCGATTCCTTATCGGTTACCAACGGACGTTAAACAACAAATAAACAATTAAATTTAAGTTCACTATACATTTAAACATCTGAAATGAAATTTTTAAATTCAAGTTAAAAGGTTATAATTATTAATCTTTTAAATAATAATGATAGCAGATTTTGTCCGACATATAACCAAATAAGTAAAACTATCGTTACCTCAAATTTTTATTCTTTTATTAAATTTAAGATGATTATTAAACATATAAACTTCTACTAGCAGATGTATAACCTAAGTTTTTAAAAAAATTATTGTTCCTCATACCATCAATAAAATTATTTTTAACTTTTTACATCATTATTTATAAGGATAATGCATTGTGAGTTTTTTAAATAATTTTCAGCAACAATGTCGGCTAAAGCTTGGAGAATCTGAAACAGGGAATAAAGAAAAAAAAGAAGGAAATAAAAAAAAATAAAACAATTATATTAAATGTGCAAATAGAAATATATAAAAAAAAAATTTTTAATATTTTTAAATACTTTTTTAAAATTTTATATGAACTTGACTTTACAAGAAAAAAGGTTAATTTTCAATAGAATCAAGTTCATAAAAACTTTAAAATGAATTCAAACAAAATTCTAAATAACTTTTGTCAAATTTCATATGAATTTAATTTTATAAAATATTTAAAATTTTATAAAATGAATTTCATACAAAATTTGATAAAAGGTTTTTGAATCTTATTTTAATTTATTCAAATTTCTTATTTCGACGTTTAAAGAATGTTTTAAAATTAAAACTTCTGTGAAAAATTTATTGTACGCTTATAAATAAAAATATTCCCTTTGAAAATATAAAATAAAAAAATAATAAACTTTTAAACGTTTTCATAAAAGCACCATGTTTATTCTACAAATTTATTCATAAAAACTTCAAAAAACTAATATAGTCAAATTTTAATAATCTAGCTTAATTATCTTATCAAGTTTGGAATCATCTCACTTCCCAAACTTGGTTTAAACTTTAAATAAACAAAACCTTTGCGAACCTTGTTCTGAACGTGAGTTTTTTTATGTATCCCTGGTAGAAAATGAAACGCTTTTCATACCATTTTATGGCCATTGCTTTGAAATAAAGAGCTGAAAATGGCTATTTTTTATAGCCATTAGTTTAACCAATATGAAACGTTTTTTTTACCTATTATTCATGTTTGTGAAGATTTATTTTCTCATCTTTTTGTATTTATTAAACATATTTTATAATTCAAACGTGAATGAAAAGATAAATTGGATTTATAGGTTAAAATATTTCTAGGTATGCCCACTTTATGGACAACATATTTCTATTAGCATTTTCTGTCTATACGAAAAATAAAGGCTCTGCAGATTTGGCAAAAATTGACTATTTATTAGCCAATATTGACATGACAAAATATTACTATTAATAATGCTCATAAATTGTATTATACACCATTATTTATGTTCACATTTCTACCAAGGGTACTTTGGGTAACTTAGCTTTTTCTGATGAATCAGCAGATGAGAATTCAGATGGAAAATTGGATGAGATTTAAGCCGAGATTTTGGCACGAGATCTCAAATGAGAAATCAAGTGAGATCTCATCTGATTTTTTTCAATAAGGTCAACTTATCATATCCACCTGTTTCAGCATTGACTACCGCATCCTTATTGTCACATCTTAAAGTCATTCGTAATAGGGATTCATTTAGGATTAATGTTAACAGTTAAGAGCAGGCCGAACTATCTGTCTTTGTGTAATAGAGTTTTTCATCATTTATATGAATACAATCCGTTGTAGTAAAGAAAAAAAAATAGTAGCCCCTGCCAGATATTAGTATAATAAGTAAATTTTATAATAACAATCAAAAAATTTTATCGCGTAGCTTTTGCATAATATGAGACCTACGAACAAACTAAAATATAACCTATCTTTTTTTGGTAGGTTTCATATTATTCAAAAACTACGCAATAAAATAATTTGATTGTTATTATAAAATTTACTCATTATACTAATATCTAACGGAGGCTAATATTTTTTTTTTGCTACAATGGATGGTGTTCATATAAATGATAAAAAACGCTATTAGACAAAGACAGATAGATCGGTCCCTTGTTAAGAGCAGGTCGTATATCTCTATCTTTTCTAACCAAAAAATTCATTTTTTCTGCAAAACTTAATAATTGTAGCAAAAAATAATAAGAAAGCCCCATCTCGTATAATAAAAAGCAATATTTTCTTTTATGAGGAAAAATTATTTTTATCGCTTCGTTTTTAAGAAAACTTTGAAAAACTGAATTGTCCAATCTAACCTCTATTTTTTAAGTTTTTCAAGGTTTTCTTAAAAAAGAATTGATAAAAATAATTTTTCCTTATCAAAGATAATATTGCTTTTTATGATATAAGATGGAGCTATCTCCTTATTTTTTGCCACAATTATTAGTTTTTGCAAGAAAATTAATTCTTTGATTAGAAAAATACAGAGATATACGACCTGGTCTTAATATTTATACTCTGATAACATTTTGCAAAACGTCTTGCTCGTAGCTATATACGTAGCTTGGTAGGTAGACAAGGCAATATACGTTTAAGCAATAATTCCCTTAAACAATTTGATGATTAATAGCCACAAGTGGTTAGTTTCTTAGAGCCATCTCTGCAGCTTGTATTAGGATAAGCTAAGATATATTTTAACATACCTTCAAAAATCAATTTATGTTTCTTAGTACCCTTAAGATATCTGAATACTCTCTTGACCATTGTCTATTCATTTCTGTTAGGATTTATTTAATGTCTACTTAAGACATTCACAGTATATGATATATATATATATATATATATATATATATATATATATTTAATTTTGTTGTCCCAACCAAATATAATAAGCTTTCTACATCTCCTCTATATGGTATATTTTCATTGTTTTCTCATTACACATTTCCTCTCTTTTATACCCATTTCTCATGTCTTTCTTTCATTATTAATGACTTGCATTGTATTAATAAGAGTTTCTTGTGCATGAGGATTTTTAAATCCAAATCAAAATACTTAAAAACTTTATTGGCTTACCTAGTATGAACATTTCAAATTCGCGATTCAAGAGCATGCAACGGGTCTAAACTGCCTGCTAATTTATAATTTAAAAAACAATAAAAAACTTTTTTCCCTTAACTACTCAGTTGATAAAAAAGATCAAAACTTTTTTATTTCATTTATCAATAATTGAATATATAATAGAAAAAATTAGTTTGTATGTTAATTGAAAACAATATAGATAAATTAAATTTTAAACAACAAAAAGTTTCGATCTTTCAATATTTTTTCTTTATCTACTCAAATTCAAATTCAAATAAAAAGCGCGCCATAGGGTGCCAGACTCCCGAGTAGAAATGCAATTACGGCGTACATCCGTCCCGGATCCGGAGCCTGAAGATTATTGTCCGATCCGGATCCGGTTATTCCCCCCAATGTCACCAGGGGAGGTTCCGGTCCGGATACTAGTATCCTTATTTCAGGAAAAACTTATCGATACCGGAGTGGTACCGTAATATTTCGCCATTTATATTTATAACCTAATTTGTGAAATTTTTATAAAACACTTATTAACATATTTTTATCGTTTAAATGAACAATTGCTTTATTTATTTTGAATAAAATACTTAAATTATTACTTTGGAAACAAAATATGAGCTAATTATATGTTTTATAAAAATTAAAAAAAAAAGTCGTTTACAGGCGCTACACAGGCACTTATCAGTTGAACCTGAAATAAGGATTTTAGTGGCCGGCACGGATCTTTCCCTGGTGACAGACCCTTATTTAAATCTTAAGTTTAGCCGGATAAGGTACTGATTACAAGTACGGTTGGCCTTTATACGTTTCTACTCGGGACTGGAGCGCGCGGCACATGAAGATACAGCGACATGCATCAACCAATCAGGTTTCAGAGTGAGAGAGAGGAAAGAAGACGCTACTCATTGGCGTCGCTAACCTTTTACACTTAATTGCATGAGTTTCCGTATCGTTTTCCATACTAATTAATGATGATGGCAGTAAAAATATATCATTAATCAATGTAAAATAAAGGTAAAAATATAGAACTTAGTCTAATATACTAAAGAAAAAAATGATTACTAGTAACTAGTAAAAAAGTATGCATAATATAAGAATATTAAATAATAAGAATTAAATAATAAGTGTAAAAGGGGCTACATTACTAGTATAGATAACATGAATTTAGTAACTTTTTTTACTACGTAAAAAGTATACCAAACTAACAAATTAATGATAGAAATATAATAAACAATCAATAATTAAATTAAAGTAATATAACACTTAACAAATTAATATTATATTTAATTAATTAACATGTATGTGCGTTAGTTATCTAAGTCACTAGATTGTATACATAGGTAAGCATGCGCATGAGATTAGCAGTAGAAGCATACAGAGAGTGGTGCTGCATGCAATCTCAATTATCTACATAGATAATTGAGATTGTTATCTAGCAGCCATTAATAAGACTCGTCGCACGTGGTAGAGGAGCTCTCTTATTTTTCTTCTGCGCTGCCATCAAGGACAAGTTTCCAACGATCAACTGTGAGTATCAAAAGGAAAAGGAACACGACTTCCACCTGAGTATGGCCACGTAGAAGTTTATTCTACATTTCTAGTAAAAGAAACATGTGTTTGTGCGCGATTAAGTGTAATTTAAAGTGAAATTTTCAATTAGTGACGCGAGTATTGTATAAAAACAAAGAATAGAAATAGAATCATCAATGCATCGCGATAAATCGATGCAACCGATTAGGATATGATTTGAATATTAAAACTTGCTTTTTTTTATACATGGAAGCATTACATTAGATTCATTTGAATATACATAGATATAAAATCAAGTAAAGTTTGATCACGTCACAGTTAAGTGGTGTTTATAAGTAAAATTAAATATTATTAACGTTACATTAAAATTAATTTACAATCTTGCCAATCAAAAAAACATCAATTGATGACGTTGCAAGCAAGTCGTATATTTCTGTCCTTTTCTAATCAAAGAATTAATTTTTTTGCTAAAACTAATAATTGTATCAAAAAATAAGAAGAAAGCCCCATCTCGTATAATAAAAAGCAATATTTTTGTTTATAAGGAAAAATTATTTTTATTGTTTCGTTTTTAAGAAAACTTTGAAAAACTGAATTGTCCATCGTGACCTTTATTTTTTAAGTTTTTCCAAGTTTTCTTAAAAACGAAGGGATAAAAATTTTTCTTCATGAAACAAATATTGCTTTTTATTATACGAGATGGGGCTTTCTTCTTATTTTTTGCTACAATTATTAGTTTTTGCTAAAAAAACTAATTCTTCGATTAGAAAAGTATAGAGATATACGACCTGGTCTTAATAAACTAGTAATTTAATTCAGCTTAGTCTATCAGTACTAGCAGTTAATACATATCCACATAATAATAACAGTAATATTTTATTATTATCTTACTATACAAATAAGCATAGTTTGCTATCTCATTTTTTCCAGGCTTAATTTCAATGCAACTTCTGTAAACATTTGTTCCAGTACTTTGAACTAATACGCAACCCATACATGATTCGTAGCGATAAATAAGCCAAGTCTTTTCTTTCCTTATCTTGGGTACTATATACTCTTAGAAATTTCCATGTATATTTCTTTCTTAACAGGGGGCCGAACCATCTGATTTTGTCTAATAGCGTTTTTCATCATTTATATAAATACCATTCGTTGTGGCATGAAAAAAAATAATAGCCCCCGCTAGATATTAGTATAATAAATAAATTTTGTAATAACAATCAAATTATTTTATTGTGTAGTTTTTGAATAATATGAAACCTACCAAAAAAGATAGTTAATATTTTAGTTTATTCGTAGGTCTCATATTATTCAAAAGCTACGTGATAAAATCATTTTCTTGTTATTACAAAATTTACTTATACTAATATCTAACGGGGGCTACTATTTTTTTCTAGTTACAACGGATGGTGTTTATATAAATGATGAAAAACTCTATTAGACAAAGACAGATGGTTCGGCCTGCTCTTAATTATTTTATTAAGAAAAGCAGTTTTCACATCCAGTTGTCGCGTCTTTAAATTACATTTGTTTATGATGATTCACACTGCTCTTACTAGAAGTAACCTGAACACAAATACATATGTTTTACTCATCTCATGGTTGTTTGTATTCTTGAATCCACAAATAATTATTCTTATTTTGTATCTTATTTTTCCATCTGATTCTATATTTTTTGAAAACACCCATCTAGAATCTCGGAAGATAAATACTATCTTAACTACTGATTAAGCTACTGGACAAAACTATAAGTTAACTATTGGATAACAGCTGAACTACTACTAACAAACTATTGTCTTAACTATTGGATAGTATAGTATTTTTGCGACTACTAAAAAACTACTACACTATATCGGAGTATGAGTAGCAGTAGTTGTATGTAGTACAACTACTTCATGTGAGTAGTTTTCCACGTTATACTTGCCAGTAGTTATACTTTTTTTTTGGTGGTCAAAATACGGTTAAATCTGCTATCAAACCTACAGCGGCATTGGCTACGGCTAGAAATCTTCAACCGCAGCGCAAACCACTGGTGCGACGGGATTTTAGCACTGCGGCAGCTTGGAGAGAGAAAGAAACCTGGTAAGCTTACATTTGCTCCCAAAGCATTCACAGGCAGAGACCGTCTAAACCCCTTTCACCCTGGCCGCGGAACAAGAACAAGAAAATACACGGACGGGGATCCGTAACGTCCACCGTACTCATCCGCAACGTAGGACTGCGTTAGCATTACTTCACGTTGCAGACCTTGTCCATCAACATTCGTTCCGTCCGTCCGTCTAAGCACCATGGTTTGTCCATTCATACATCCTGCAATGCATACATCTACCTTGCTTTCTTCCATACACTCACTCAGCTCGGGTACGTGGGGTCGCTGTGCTCAAAGACTTTTCAGTTCCCCTGCGTATTGACACATCTCCTTTCTCCCTTTCATCCGTGCACTTAACCACCATTCACTCAGCTCGGATACGTGGGGTTGCCAGGCCCAAAGACTTTTCAGCCCCCCCTGCGTATCTATATTACTCATACATTTAAACTAGACATCCTTCCTCTTTCTTTCCTTTAAGGACGACCGTGACAAAGGTCACCACCGCCGCTAAATTTTCTGCATTTTCCAGCATCCTGTTTATGATATTGTCTGGCGTAATGTCTCCTGTCCGTCCTTCCAACGTTCGTCTGTCAGCAACCCACCGCGAGCATTTGAAAAACGTATACTCTGCGTCGTCCCTGTCGTGTCCACAGTAGGTGCAGCCCGCATGCTGCACCTTCCCTCTTTTGTGCAGGTACCATCTAAAGTAGCCGTGTCCGGTTAGGAGTTAGGTGAGATAGAAGTCCACCTCCCCAAAAGTCCGTTGCGTCCACCGTCTCAGGACCCTAATAAGTCGTCTAGTCTACGCACCAGTTCCGTCGCTCGTCCATCGCTCGTTCCATTGCGTCAAAGTCCAGTCTTTCTCCCGAACTGCCGCCTCTGTCCGTCCTGTGTCATCGCCTCTTTCATAGATGCGCTCTTGCGCAAGTAGGTCAATGGGGATTACGCCTGCAACCACCATAACAGCCTCCGCAAAGACCGTCCGGTAGGCGCATGCTATCCGAAGTGCCCCTCATCTCTGTACATCCGTCGGTCGCTTTCTGTACTTTCGAACACGAAGCGCATCGGCCCATATTTCCGCCCCGTACAGCATGATCGAGTGAGTCGTCGTCATAAGTAGCAGTCTTTTGCTCTGTCTTGGTTCGTACGTATTTGCCATGAGCCATCCCAGCGAGGAAGTCAGTCTTGTCGCTTTATCAGCTACCCTCTGGATGTGTGGCCAAAAGATGAGCCTAGTATCTAAGGTGACTCCTAGGTATCTCAAGCAGTTTACGATTTCCGTCTTTTCCGTGCCAACTGTCATTGGAATTAGCGTAGGTATACGCCTTCCCGTCAGTAGCATCAGTTCTGTCTTGTTCAGTGCCAGTATCAGTCCGTGTTCAATCATCCACTTGCCAACCCGTCGCATGACTCCGTTCAACGTCAGTTGGGCTGATTCCGGAGTCTTTTGGACGATTACCACTGCCACGTCATCAGCTTAAGCGACAAGCGACGCACCCTCAGGCATCTCTAGTCTCAGCAAGGTGTCATATACCACGCTCCAAAAGTCAGGTCCCAGAATAGAACCCTGTGCGACCTCCGCTGTTATTGGTCTCTTTACCTGTCCTTCCATCGTCTCGTACGTTATGTATCTGTTACGTTAATAGTCCTCCACTACCCTTATCAGGTAATCCGGCACCCCGAAAGACCTATAGGCCTCGAGAATATCGGGGAACATAGTGCTGTTGAAGGTGTTCTTTGCGTCCAATGTGGCAAGCAGTAAAATCGGTCTCCATCTGTGGCCTATCAGTGCTGTCCTTCTGGAGGGTTCTAGGGCCTCCCGTATAGCGTCTATCGTCAATCGGCCCTTGCGGAAGCCATACTGGTTGTCCACAAGACCTCTCGCTCTGTCCACCGCGTCCGTCAGTCTATTTTTCAGTAACAGTTCGTAAATCTTTCCCGCTGTATCTAGAAGGCACAACGGCCTGTAGGAATTATGCACATCCAACTCTCCCTTTCCTTTATACAGAAGAACCAGTCTTGCCTTTTTCCAACGCATGCTGAAGATCCTCGTCCGTAAGCATCCATTGTACATGTCTAGGAGCAGACTCGGCCTGCCTAAAGCGACCTGCCAGAGGATATCCCCTGGAATGCCGTCTGGTCCCAGCGCCTTTCCGGGTTTGAGAGAGGCGGTTGCTTGGAGCAATCCCGCCTCCGTGAACTCCAGAACTGCAAGGCTACGATAGTTGACTGGCCCCTCCGTCACCGGATGATTCGGGAACAGCCCGTCTACTACCGCTGCCATTGTCTGTCTATCTTAGTGTTCTAGAGGACCAAACGCCCCAAGTTTTTGGGTAGCCATCTTATACCCCATACCCTAAGGGTCACGGTCCACCTCTTCACACAGCCGTCTCCAGCATCGCCTTTTACTGTTTTTTATGGCGTTCGTCAAAGTCTTCCGTGCGTCTTTATACGTCTGCGAAAGCGTCCTGACGTCGTCATGTCCCCTTTTTCGTTCTCTGTACAGTCTTCGTCTGTGTCTTATGCACGTCTGCCGCAATGACCTAATCTCGTCCGTCCACCAGTATGCTGCCGCTTTGTTGTGTCGTGTTTCCTTGCGGGGAATAGTAGCCTCGCAAAGATGCACTATAGCACTCATTGTCTTGTCCACGATCCACTCCGTCCTCTGTTCGTCGGTCAAATCCGTCGGGATGCGTTCAGAAGGTGCGACTGTTTCTAGTAGCATCCTCTGAAACAGAGCCCTATCCTGTTTGTTAAGGTTTTACCGCGGGGCTCTCACCGTAACATTTCGTGACGTATCTGTCCGTATTGCCACTTCAAAGAAGATGTACTGGTGATCGCTGGCCATATAGTCATCGAGAATCCGCCACCCCCTTATCCATGTCTCCAGGTCTTCTGTTGCCATCGTCAAGTCAGGTATCTAGTATCCAAAACCCGGTCGTCTGTACGTCCAAACCTGTCCTCTGTTTGATACTGTCAGTCCCAGCCTTGCGGCCATCTCCAGTACAAGCCGTCCATGTATGTTTGTGGTCGTCATGCCCCACTCAATCGCCCTTGCGTTAATATCATCAGCGACGACGAGATCTCCTGGAAGATCCCTTAGGCAATCTTTCACGGCCGCGATTTTTAACTTAAACTCCCGAGCCGTACAGTTTGGTGAGAGGTATATGCTGACAAATGTAACGTCGCCCACCCTCGCCCATACGTAATCCTCTCCCACGCCGGAAACCAAAGGACCACGCGCGCACGCGCCCCTAACCCATATGGCCGACGAGCCTGACGTATTCAAAAGCCATGTCCGTCGATGTAAGTCGCGGTACTGTTCACTGATTATGAATACATATACGTTCCGTTCTGTTGCGAATTGGTCTAGCAAAAGCTGAGCCGCCTCGCATCTGTTCGAGTTTACTTGTAACATCACAGTCATGTCGTGGTCTGCTTCCTTCGCTTTTCCAGCTCAGCCCTGAAGCCCGTGAGCCTCGCCTCCGTGGAGAGGTACCACGTAAGGTCTTTCTCAGTGTAGCCTGCGCTGGTGTGTCCTGCCCGATCGCACCTGCGACACAGTCTGCTTCTGTCCGCGCCCTAACAGTCTCGTCGTTTGTGTCCAAAATCAAAGCATCTGTAGCACCTTGGTACCATAAATCTCGTCCGTATACGGTAGTTCATCTATCCTATTTTAATGCGACCCTTCTGAAGCAGGATTCGAGCAGTACTCACCTCCACGCTACAGACGGCCATGCAAACATTTTGCTCATTAGGACTAAAGATATGCGGCTTCGGATCCCGCGCTGTCCCTGTCTCACGTCTTATTGCGTCAGTGATGTCCTGTGCCTTTGTAATGCAGTTCAGATCGAGGATCTCAATCTGTACCTCTGGCGTCAGGTCTCGTACTGTTCCATCGTTTCCCAGTACTTAATTGATCTGCTGTTCAAATTGTAGCCGATCTTCCGTCTGACATCGCAACTTGATCAGTAAACCATCGCCCTTCGTCTTGCGACAGTCTTGTACCTGTACTTTTGTCTCGTCAGGTTTCACGTCCTGTTTCAGTTTTCGTAGAGCGGCAGCGTACGTTATACCCACAGGCAGCCCCACCAAGACAGCACCGAGGTCACTGCGTGCACTCGGTTTCCACCTGGACTCCCTGCGGCCCGTCTTTTTCTCCTGTTTTTTCACATCCTTCTAAGTCCTCTGGTCATTCAGTACGTTCGTGCCGTCCGTGGGTGTACTTGCAGTCCTTGTCTCTCGTCTGGCACCGCCCTTTTTCCATCCAGAGCCGACGTCGACCCTTTGAATGGCCGCTGACAGCTCCGGACTGGCACCGGTCGGCTCCCTTTTACGCTTTTGAGCCTCGGCAGCGACCACCGTCGCAGCCGTTCTCTGCACAGTCATTCTCTCGCATTCAATCATTGCCGTCCTTAATGATTGACCATTCATTCGTAATTCCAGTGCTTACCGTCCTTACTCTTTTTCTCACTTATTCCATCCTGGAAACTGATTCAAGGATTCTCCGTAGATGCTCCCTGATGAAATCAGGAGGCGATCGTACTTTCCCTTCCATCACCCTGCTTGAGTTTGGTAAACACACCCCTGAGGCCAAGTCGTCCGCCTCTGAGGTATGTGGGCCTGGGGTGCCCGGAGCGCTGATGGATGCTGAAAGCTCGTTTTCTTTCGTGTTCATTAGAATTTTGTTTGTTAGACTCTACCTTCGTGTTAGAGTGGCTGGTTCCGACCGGGCCCCTGTACTATCCGGCGGCCCGCAGCATCCACACGGTTTTTCCCTTGTATCCTCCAGCAGCGACACGATTCCTATCCTGAGTCAGCCTACTTCCGGCCGTTACTGAACCCTGTGGTATTTCTGCTTTGTTAGTGTAAGTGTGTCCAATTGGCCCATACGCTCTATGATTCATACTGAGGATTCCCAGCCATCCATAGGGAGACTTACCCGTCTATAGGGTCCCCTATCCTTACGCTTCTGGAAGATCTTGTTTATAAAGTCTCCGCCGTCCATACAGTTGGCAGGATAAGGGGTGATCCTCATTCCAGCCCCATATTACCTTACATACACCTTTTACATCCTCTTCATCTCATTCTCACGCACCAGGCGATACTCGTCTATAGAGTCCCCAGTGGCATCATCCACGCACATTCATTCAGTAGGGCGAAACCCGCTCATAGGGCCCCCGATCCACTCACTTCGGCCGTCAAATGTTAGGTGTGTGCTGTGTACGAGTAGAAGGGTCTTTGTCTGTATTATGTGTAAGAAGTGTTTGAATGGTTGTAGGCATCAGCAGTTACCACTATAACTGCGTCATCTGCCAGTCAAAGTTTCCTATTTGCATTCGTTATAGCATTGCTACTTTGGGCATTGATGCGACGAAAACGCCCGGGAGCGGGACATGGACCCTGGAAGATAACATTTGCCCAGGGGGGCTCCCCGGGCCAACTCCCATGCCAGTAGTTATATTATTTGCTCATAATGGTCAACAAGAAGTTTTTAAGAAGTAGAACGTCTTTATTCCAGCACTTTTCAACAACATTTCTGCAAACAGACAAATTAGTTGTTCCCGCTAGTTTATGAGCAGTTAACAACTATTTTTTTAAATTCTTCACCGACACTAGTTAGTCAGTAGTTCTCGAGAAGTTGAATAACTTCATTCTAGTAGTTTACAAAGACATTTTTGCCAGAAAGCGCACTACTAACAGCAACTACTTTAGTTTCTACTAGTTTTCATGAGTTGGACTACTTCATTTTCAAGTCATTTGCTGACACTAACGATATATAAGTTTAACTACTTAATAAACTTAAACAAGTTCAAGTCATGCAACTACTGAAAAACTAATGCATTATATCAAATATGATAATTAATAGTTTTCAAGAAATCGAATAACTTTATACAAGCAGTTTTCTTACTAATTCTTTCTACTAGTTTACAAGCAGTTCCACTACTTTTATAAATTCTTCACCTACACTATTCGGTCAGTATTTTTTAAGAAGTAGCTTTATTATAGCTTTATTTTAGAAGTTAACACGTCATTTTTGCCTGCGGTCAAACTACCAGTTTCTACTAGTATTCGAGAATTAGACTATTTATTTTTTAAATCATTTACCGACACCTGTGATTTGAACTACTTTAATGAACTTGTATAAATAATATTCATGTAACTACTGAAAAAACTACTGCATCGCATTAAATATGACTGTCAGTAGTTTCCAAGTAGTTAAATGACATTATTCTAACAGTTCCTTAAGACATTTTAGCCAGTGGTCAAATGAGCAGTTCTACTCAGGATTCTGAATTTTTTAATTGAAAAGTATTCGATCAATAATGAACTTTGTAGTAATAATTTAAAAAAAATGTTTTATAATTAAAATTTAATAATCAATTGAAAAATATTTTATTATTAATTAAAATTTAGTAATCAATTAAAAAAAAACTTAATTAATAACTAAACTATTAATTAAAAAAAATTCAATTAACTAATAGTTTATATAAGTTATCAAGAATTTGTCTACTTCTATTTAAATCATTTACTGACAATAGTGATTAGTTGTACTACTTAATAAACTTTAATAAATAACTAGCTTAATTTACCTCGCTCCTAACGTCGCTCGGTTGAATTTTCATATATTATATTATTATGTATAAATTAGCCAATTTTAAAATGAATTTATGAATTTTGATATTGAAGTTTCGTACTAAATTAAAATTTTATATTTTTATAAAAAAGGATGAATTAATGTTACAATTACTTGACTAGATTGCATTTAAATCAATAAAAAAATGATAGGAATTCTTTCGTTTCAATCACGAACCATGAAATAATCGAAAACAGTATTTGACGTTTCCTAAAACTAACAACTACACGGAGAAAGGAAAGTACTGTCAAAGAAGATAAACGCTTATAAAAGGATTCTTCTAGGTTAAATTTTTCGTCCGAAAACCTGGGTAACACTTTAACATTGTTTGTATATCTATGCATATGAAAAATTTGATATATATAGATATAAAAATACATGGGATCTAGTGGCGCCCTCAGTAGCTGGGTAACTCATTTTTGGCAGAAATTTCCCATTTAAGAGTACGCTTCTATAAACGTCTATATTCGTTGCTACTATTGAAATAGGTACTAAATCTAGTTTATCTAATTTATGTACTTAGGTATTTGAAATAAAAGTGATAATATAATTTCAATTAGTACATAGCTTGAATTTTAGGGACTAATGTTGGTACTATTATATTATTAAGCGAGAGCAAAAATTTTCGATGCTTAGTGTCTTTTTTCCAGTACGAAGACTGACATTTCACCTACTTAATTCAAGGGCAGTATTTTCCAGAAAATGTGATTGTTATTCTCTTTTGGTGCGGCTTTTTCTGTTACTAAAATTAAAAATTGATAAATATAGAATTATTATCATAATATATAACACTTTTAATTTACTAATAATTAATTTTCTAATTCGTGATATTTAAGGAATAGAACGATACATGTTCATCTGCTATACTTCGTTTTAAAATAGTTAGCTTTTGAGTTTAAAATTAATTATTAGTAATTCAAAATTGTTATATATTGTATGATTTACATTATATTTATCAACTGTTAAAAATTATTTTACAATTAAATGGTTTTTACGTTATTGAGTATTAATTATATTGAAGTTTTATACTTGACAGCGCTGCAGTGCGCATTATATAGGTAATATATTAGTATAATTATTCATAAGAAATACTGAATTTAAATACACAATTATAAGATTAAAATAAAATATTTTGGTTATTTTAAAATTCGAATATTACAAAACCATAAATCGACTATTTGCAATTAACCGACAATTTTATTTGCATCAAATGTAAATTCTTAATGAAATATAAATATTACGAAGTGTATGTATCACAAGTAAGGTTATATTATAATTGATTTTATATTTGTTTTTTCATTTCCATATCATTGATATTATAATTTATGAATGAATCCTTAATTTTAATAAAAAATTATTAAAACACGAAGGGAAATTATTAAGTATTAAAACACAACTGAAAATGTCAATCGAATAACATCTTCATCAAAATAAATTTCAACGCTACATGATTCTTAAAATGAAAATTTTCATTTAACTATCACCCATTGTAATTATTATTTATGTAACATATATGTAAGGATAATATATTTCATAAATAATCATTTTATTTGATAAACTTTTAAATAAATTTATATATTTATAATTGTATAACATAATTTAGTCAATTAAAGTTTTATTCAAGTATCATTCAGAGAATAAAGTATTCGAGTTGATTTCATGAAAATACATTAGTAATTAAAAATTTATTTGTAAACAATTCTTCATAAATAACATTCATATAACCTTAATAACATTTCAAAGAAAATTTACTTATGATTTGCAAAACATTTATTATGAATGCGGAAAATAAATAATATTCTTAAATATCACTCTAAAATTTGTATTAATCTTTTAAGGACGGGAGTGGTCCCTTTAGGGACCACTCTGAGAAAACACTAGTAAATGAACATTCAAACATCAAAATAAACATTTAAACATTAAATAGATTGTGTTCTCAGAGTGGTCCCTAAAGGGACCACCCCCGTCCTTAAAAGGTTAAATATAATGATTGGAAATTATGATTATTCTATTAGATTGGATTTATTGTTGAAGTTACATTATATTTTACTCTAAATCATCTATACTTATAAAATTTACATAATATTTTATATAAACTATGGAAATGATGATCACGAATTCAATATTTTATTCTATAAATAAAAAGTTTACATAATTATTATAATTAATAACTTATAAATTATTGTATTATTTTATAAAATACAATTTCAACTTAAATTATTAGCTTTGTGTCAAAACTGAATTTTATTAGTATTCAATTCCACGAGTTGATATATATTGATATATATATATATATATATATATATATATATATATATATATATATATACATTATTATTATTAACATAAATATATAATAAATATAAAACTTTGATCCATGAATAATTTTTAAAATTCATAACCGATATTTTAAATTCTTTTGAGTAGTCGAAAACTTGATTTTCTAAATTTTGGTACTCGCCACAAACTTTCTCAGCCAATTTTCAACCAATTGACCTCAAGATTTCTAGAGATCTTCAGTTTATATATCTTCACAAAATCACAGATTTATTTTTTAAAAATAAAAAGAATTTAAAAGTTTTGTTTAAAAAGTTGATAAAAATACATATTTTTGTGAATTTTATATAAGTAATTTAATTGAACACACACACATATATATATATACAGGATGTCCTATTTTAAAGAAACCACCGAGATATTTTCGATAGTTAGCGTTGTATAAAAAATTGTTTGGACAAAAGTTATTCGGGACAATGGGGGCTATCTTTCTATGAAATTAGTTTTGATCTTGAGATTTATTTTCAAGGTCATTTGAAGGTCAAAGTGATTTTTTGAATTGGAACCCCTATTTTTGATCCCGGATTTGGAAAGGGCAAGAAATTCTACGTTCAGATAAGGTATTATGTATGGGGTGCGGTTGACCCCTCCAAGGTCATGTAGGGGTCAAATTTATTATTTTTTTCATCTATGTACACGAATGATCGAGCCAGGGTGAGGTTAATAATAATAATAACAATAACCCAATAACCCAAAACCCCAAGAACCCAATAACCCAAATAACCAAAACCCAATAACCCAAATAGCCAAAACCCAATAACCCAAGTAAATAGAAGTCTGTTTGTCCGAATATTTGCTCATTACGTGTGTTCATACCACAATTAGGCACGTGAATTAATCTAACTAATCTAGGCAATCGTTTCTCGAATAATCCGGCATATTTCGTCCTTTTGAGTTGCTAGACACTAAGAAATCGCCACGTGAACTATCCTGAGAAGGGCTATTCACGAGTCATCTCTGTCGCAAATGATACTAAAGGAGTGTTATTTAACGATCTAGATGAAACTTTGTAGGCTTGTCCGGAATCACACCAGAAGAGAGAATAAAAATAATTTGTTTTCCCACAAGATGGAAAATAATTCTTCTCATAAAGGCTTCGAATACATAAATTTGGCTTTGAAAATCAAAATGGAGTTCAAACTCAATTTTACTGTTTGACCTCTACTATTACCGACAACTTACGACAATTTTGTTAAACTTTCTTTCCGAATCCGAAAAAAAATTAGGTGTTTTGAAGAAAACAGTGGACTCTTTTTATTTATTTTGGTTATTGGGTTATTGGATTATTGTTATTATTATCATTATAAAACTCACCCTTGCCCGATCATTTGTGTGCATGGATCAAGAAAATAATAAATTTGACCCCCACATGACCTCGGAGGGGTCAACCGCACCCCAGACATAATACCTTATTTGAACGTAGAATTTCTTGCTCTTTCCGAATCTGGGATCAAAAATGGGGGTTCCGAATAAAAAAATCACTTTAACCTTTAAATGACCTTGAAAATAAATCTCAAGATCAAAACTGATTCCATAGAAAGATAGCCCCCATAGTCTCAAATAACTTTCGTCTGAATAATTTTTTTATATAAGGCCAACTGTCGAAAATATCTCGGTGGTTTCTTTAAAATGGGACACCCTGTATATATATATATATATATATATATATATATATATATAATAATTCTGTATTTGGAATAGTAATAAAATAAATGTTTTTGACACAGCATGCGTAAAATTGCTTATAATGAAACGCAGCCAAATTTTTTATGTGCAATTTTACGCACTCTGTGTCAAAAAATATTTTTTGTTACTAGTGCGTTAAATTATAAATATTCGTGCGATTGCTATGACACTTGGGCTGGCTTGGCCGACCCTCGTGCATATCAACCGCACGAATATTTATAATTTGATGCACTAGTATCAAAAAGTGTTATTGTTAAATTGCCTTTAAAAATTATAATATTATATAAATATGTATTTAATTATTCAGAAAGGTTTGTTGTAGATAGAACAGAAATATCATTATTTTTAGTTACTTATAATAATTGCATTATTCACAATTATTTATAATTAATCACTGATATTTACGGTATTTACATTTAAAAACTGTTAAAGGTATCAGGGTGGATTTTAAGCCTGAAAAAAAAAATTCAAATGTAGTCATCATTTTTTTTTTCTAATGATATTAATTAATAAAAATTCTTTTCACTTTAAATATATATTAAATATAAGACTTTAATTCATTAATAATTTTAAAAAACCTTATCCGATGTTTTTTTTTGTTATGTATATATATAATTGCCGAAAATAACCATTTTCAAAGCGTTATATCATTTTCACAAATTTAATTATAATTTTTTATCTTATTACAATTAATTCAAAGGATTTTCCGTAATTTCTTATATTTTTCAGCTTTTGAAAGTAAAAATACACTGAATTAAATTAGTTAAGAGGAGGTCACGTATCTCTGTCCTTTTCTAATCAAAGAAACGATATTTTTACAAAAACTATTAACTTTATCAAAAATAAAGAGAAAGCCGCATCTTGTATCAAAAAAAGCAATATTTTCTTTGATGAGAAAAAATTAATTTTATTGCTTCGTTTTCAAGAAAACCTTGAAAAACCAAATTGTCCACCCTAACCACTATGATTTAAGTTTTTCAAGATTTTCTTGAAAACAAAGGAATTAAATTAATTATTTTTCATAAAAAAAAATATTGCTTTTTTTATTACGAGTTGCTGCTTTCTCTTCATTTTTAACCGACTTCAAAAAGGAGGAGGTTCTCAATTCGACTGAATTTTTTTTTTTTATGTCTGTTACCTCATAACTCCGTCATTTCTTAACCGATTCGAAAAAACTTTTTGTTATCTGATAGAGAATGTCTGCAGGAAGGTCCTATACGTGTCCTATAATTATTGGGCCAATATTCGGTTTGTATGACCCAATTATCAAATTAAGAAAACTGGGAGTTTTGTTTTCTCTCTCTCTCTCTCTCTCTGCCTCTTATCTGTCATGTCGACAGCAGGCTGTCATTGATGAGAATGGTGTCGCATCTGATTATGTTCCTCTTAACACGGGAGTTCCACAGGGGTCTGTTTTGGGACCATTATTATTCTCAATTTATATAAATGATGTTGCTGTTGATTTTAATTCTAGTGTACAACACTTGATATATGCTGATGACTTGCAGGTGTATATTCATTTTCCTCTGAATAAGTTGGATGTTTTTACGTCCATTATGAGCGCTCATGCAAAGATTATCTCTGATTGGGCTTCCAGAAATCATCTTGAGCTGAATGTTGGTAAGACAAAGGCTATAATTATTGGCTCTTATTATTATATTAACATGCTGTCTTTCTTACCCACTACTGGCGTGCCAATAAATGGCACCACAATTAAGTTTGAATCTAATGTTCGCGATCTGGGGGTTTGGTTGGACAATAAACTGAATTGGAAGGAGCACATCACCAAAGTTTGTAACAAATCTTTTACGCTGCTTTACAGATTAAATTACTTTAGGAAAAGCACTAATTTTGCTTTACGCAAGCATCTTGTTCAGACTTTGCTTTTTCCACTCATAGACTACTGTTGTCTTGTATATTGTGATCTGTCGGCGGAACTGGACCTAAAGTTGCAGAGAGTCATCAACTCGGGTGTTCGATATGTGTATGGTATTGGCAGGCGAGAGCATGTTTCGGCTTATCGTTCTGCACTGTGCTGGTTATCTACCTCTGCTAGAAGGAAATACTTTACATCTGCTTTCCTATATAAAATGTTCTCATCTAATGAGCCTACATATCTCTACTCTGGTTACATGTGGAACCAGTCGGTGAGAACGTTGAGGGGTGCTGTAAGACCATTAACTGTTCCTCCTGCTTCTACGGAATATTATAACGGATCCTTCTTGGTTACATCATCGTTTCTGTGGAATGAGCTTCCCGTTTCTATCCGTAACTCTCAATCGCTTTACTCATTTAAATCATTAGCATTTTCACACTACCTTTCCTTGGAGAATGGACCGCTGTCACTTCGATAACTATTAATATTAATATTGTTAACTGTAATTGTAATTATTGTGATTTCTTATATAATCTATTTTTAAACATATTCTATTTTTATTTTACTATATTGTTAAAATTTTTACTTTTTTTCTGTTTATATTGAAACCTTATATTTATTTACTATATTGTAAAATTGTACAACATATTGTACATAAAATAAACACCTATCTATCTATCTATCTATCTATCCCTCCCTCTCTCTCTCTCTCTCTCTCTCTCTCTCTTACCTGAGCTTGAATATGTATACATGCACACATAACGACACTGTACTGTTGAGCCTTCTTTCTTTCCTGCTATATATTGCTTGGTGGTGTACTAATGCATGCGTTATGAATTAATAATGAAAGTTTAATGTAATTAGTGGGTCTACCTATATTTGCGTTTTTAGTAAGGGGATTCACTAGAAGATAGAAAATAAAAATTTTTTAACAAAAACAAACAATTTAAAAAATTGCACTAAATATTTATTACACATTATTTTTATTTGATAGAAAAAATGCGTTTTTATAATAATTTATTTAAAAAAAATGCGTTTTTATAATAATTTAAAAAAAAAAAGTTTTTTTTTTATTGTAATGGATTCATTAAATTTAACGTTCGATTATCTTTGAATTTAAAGTTAAAGGTTTAATGATGATGATAGAATAAGGGAAGTAGCAATATGGTTCTAGGAAAAAACTTCACTAAAAAATATAAAAACATAAACAAAAATTTTTAATAAATAAAAACCGACTTTAAAAGTATCGGATAAAATTTTTCACAAAAAATAAGATTTTAAAAACATTGCACTAAAAAATGACAAAAAAATTTTTAACAAAAAAAAAAACCGACTTCAAAAAAAAACATTAAACAAAGACAAAATTTTTTACAAGAAAAAAGATTTTGAAAAAATTGCACTAAAAATTAACAAATAATATATTACCCTTAAAAAAAAAACATTAAACAAAGACAAAATTTTTTACAAGAAAAAAACGATTTTGAAAAAATTGCACTGAAAATTAACAAATAATATGTTACCCTTAGAAATTATACGCATAAAAAGCATCTAACACATGTGTAGTCAATATAATATAGACCATCTAATTCATACTAACACAAACAAATTATTTTTTTATTAGGTTGCTTACAAAAAATTAGTCAATAGATAAGACAATATATACATACAAAAAAATTAGAATTTTTGGAGTCGGTGCCAGCTTGAAAAAATTGTCACAAATTTAAAAAAAAATTTTGAAAGTGAACAAAGGAGACGATAAATATCTAATAAAATTTTAGATATCAAGAATACTATTTATACTTACAACCGCGTCAATTACCTATTTGTAACTGTCACCAATTCCACACTGTACTGTCTCATATGTCTTAAATTTTCTCCTGCGTGATGGAGTTTTCTGGATAACTACGAAGTAACTCAACGTGGAACTACGGCAGTCTGCGCATGGTCATTCAAATGCAAAAGACGCAAATATTTAAAACTTGTATTCAGATTTAATATTAACAAAATATTAAATTTATAATAACGGAAATATGGAATTATATAAAATAACTATGATTTGAATAGGCTTATCGGTATACCAATAATATATTTTACATATTTTTTTTTATATTTAATGCAATTTTTTCAAAATTTTTTTTTAGATTTGTAACAATTTTTTCAGGCTGGCACCGACTCCAAAAATTCTAATTTTTTTGTATGTATATATTGTCTTATCTATTGACTAATTTTTTGTAAGCAACCTAATAAAAAAATAATTATTTTGTGTTAGTATGAATTAAATGGTCTATATTATATTGACTACACATGTGTTAGATGCTTTTTATGCGTATAATTTCTAAGGGTAATATATTATTTGTTAATTTTTAGTGCAATTTTTTCAAAATCGGTTTTTTTCTTGTAAAAAATTTTGTCTTTGTTTAATGTTTTTTTTTTAAGGGTAATATATTATTTGCTAATTTTCAGTGCAATTTTTTCAAAATATTTTTTTTCTTGTAAAAAATTTTGTCTTTGTTTAATGTTTTTTTTTGAAATCGGTTTTTTTTTGTTAAAAATTTTTTTTGATAAAGTTATTAGTTTTTTTAAAAAAACTCAATTCTTTGATTAGAAAAGGACAGAGATACGTGACCTACTCTTAATATAAAAGCGATTCTATTGTGAATATTTTTAAAAAAAGTTAATTAAAAAAAAATAAAAATTTTTAAAAGATTTTCAATTTCTAATAATGGGTTTGACTGAGAAAGATAAATTGATTGTTAAAGGATAAGAATTGTATAGTGGAATAGCTTACATGTTAAATGATATTCATAAATTAGGATTTATTAATCTTTGAAATCGGTGCCCCTCATTTAATATGCAAACTACTTTACTAATTCAAATACCGCAATATATTAATTTAGTACCGATTGATGAAGAAGCATTGTTTTCCGGAAATTTTGAAAAAGGTCACTGGATTTGTATGTATTATATATGACAGTTTAAATCTTAAATATCTACAAGATGAGCATAAGATTTATATAAACAGATTATTTCCAAACCAATAAAAATTAAGCACAGTTTTTGAAACGGTACAAGCACAAACAAATAATTATGATTTCGGCCTTTTTGCAATTGCTTTTGCTGTTGCAATACTTTATAATTTATGTCCATGTTTTTCAAGATATGATAACTCTCAAATGAGATTACATTTATTAGGTATTTTTAAAATGCAACAAATCAGAATGTTTCCTTTTTTACATAATTATAATAATTCAATAAACTTTTCAATAAAATACCATTAAATTTAGATATCGCATAGTGTTTCCGAGGAAGTTGAAATACAAATTTAATGTAACTTCAAAATTCCATCTGAGAATGATTTGTAGGCCCATTACATTATTCAGGCATCACTTTTAAAATCATTTTACATGATCGATTTGAAGAAAAATGAGTAAGAATGAAAAAAAGATTCAAAACCAAACTATTTTATTTTATTTATAAAATAAATGCTCGAAAATGTTCGGAACGTCAGTGTAATAGTAAAAATATAATAAAATTAAAGAATATCTGCCTTATGTTATGCACCTATTTAGCACAAATATTTATTAAAATTAATGTCGAAAAGTAGTTCTATAGCTATTTACATATGGATACATAGTATTCAGAGAATGTAAATTCGATGACATCTGTTAATACACACTTCAAGCAGTCATTTGAAACTTGCATAATTAATAAGGAGAAGTCTCCATAATCTCTAGGAAACCGATTTAGCTAATACTGTAGGTTATGATTCTTTGATCAAAAGAATGAATCCGTGTTGTTTCTTTTCCTATAATAAGCCCAGCGACAATGATAAGGTTGTTTCTTTCAAAAATATAGTAACAAGAAGTGATTATAAGATCTTCAATAACCAAAAAACTAAAACTCTTACAAAAAAGTGCATGAAAAATAAAAAAGTACAAGTTGAACACTTTACTTTGTGTTAAAAAAGTTTTTGTTGTTCGGAAGTTATGCTGAATTAAATATTACTACATATTTTCTTAATATTTTTAGCATGTAATACACAATGAATTTTTACACTATTTTATTAGCATATTTTAATCACCTCGTACACAGTATGGAATATTTATCGAAGCTTCCTGGAATAATGGCACGGAAGATTTAAAATATTTCAGGAATCTTCCATGGAATATTCCTGTAATATTCGTTGATTCTTCTTATATTGGAATATTCTATGGAATATTGCTGGAAAACTCCAAAAATATTTCATTGGAAGGTTTGAGTCATCTCAAATCTTTCATTGAAACATTTCAGAAATCTTGCAGGAATATTTCATAAAATATTTCGTTGGAACATTCATGGAAGATTTTCGGAATATTGAAACGGAAGATTTGAAACATTTCATAGACCTTTCATGGAATATGCATGGAAGATTTAAAGAAACTTTCATGAAATATTATATAAAATATTTCTGGAAGATTTTAGAAATCCATCGTATAATATATTCCATGGAATGTTCATGGAAGATTCGTAGAATATTGACACGGAAGATTAGGATTATTTCAGAAAACTTTCATGGAATATTCCTCTAATATTCGTATGTCCTTGAATCTCCTTACATTGGAACATTCCATGAAATATTCTTGAAAGATATCAAGAATATTTCAATGGGAGATTTGGGTAATCTCACATCTTTCATGAAATGTTCCTGGAAGATTTTTGGAAGGTTTCGATGAAAGATTCAGGGTTTCAGATCCACCACAAAATATTTCTGGAATATTTTATGAAAGGGTTAGAAATGCTGAGAGAGGATAGTATATATATTATATAATAACACATGATACTCATATATCAATACATACACGCATACATAAACATTGACATTAAGTAATAAAATCGCATTTACATAATCGCTTCGACTGTACGCAACAAAGCAGCGACCCTTTCGCTTATATAGTGAGTAAGGTATTGTCCAACCACTTGGGGATAAAACTCCTATTTAACGAACATCCCCCTATCGGCGTCACTGGGAATCTACCATAACATTCCGCGCAAGCTTCCAACGGAAACTTTATGGAATCTTTCTAGAATATTTCATACAATATTCCACTGTAAGATTACTTAAATCTTTCTATAAAATATTTCGTGAAATATTACCAGAAGAATTATATAATATTCCCCTGTATGATTTTGAGGTTTTTCGGAATCTTCCAGCGGAATATTTATGGAATCTTCCTAAAATCTTTCATAAAATATTTCATTGGAAGATTACTTAAATCTTTCTGTAAAATATTCCATGAAATATTTTTGGATGATTTAGGTAATAGTCTGCTATCCAATTTTAAAGTTTTTCGGGTTCTTTCAGCGAAATGTTTATAGAATCTTTCTGAAATCTTCTATTAAATGTTGCACCAAAAGATTACTCAAATCTTTCTGTAAAATATTTCGTGGAATATTTTTGGAAGATTTATGTAATGTTTCGCTGTACAATTTTAAAGTTTTTCGGAATCTTCCAGCGAAATATTTATGAAATCTTCCCAAAATCTTTCATGAAATATTCCACCGTAAGATTACTTAAAATCTTCTGTGAAATATTTTATGGAATATTTCTAGAAGATTTGTGTAAAATTCCGCTTTACAATTTAGAAGTTTTTCGGAATCTCTTAGCAAAATCTTCATGAAACCTTCTTGGAATTTTTCATAAAATATTCCACTGGAATATTTGATAAACAATAAATGTAATATTTCATGAAATATTCCAGAAATCTTCCGTTAATATTTTATGGAATAATTTGAAAAAGTTTTCGAACATTTCTTTAAAATATTCCATGAATGTCCCTGGAAGCTTTCATTGGGAGATTTCAGTGGAATATTTCAAAATATTCTCTGAAGACTTCCTAGAATCTGCATGGAAAGTTCCATTGAGATATTCCAGTGGAAGATTTCGCAATATTTTAGTGAAATTCTCCATGCTGTGCTAGCTATAACTTTTGAATTAGGCAAGACTTTCTGATGCAATAAAGCTCAAATCAAAGTATTAAACTTATACTTCCTTTTTTATATTTTGCTGTGAGAGTTTTAGTTCTTTGGTTATTCAAGATTTTATAAGCGTTTCTTCTTACTATGTTTCCTAAAAATGGCTTAATCTTAGCCTCTAGGTTTATTAGACGAAAAGAAAGAACCCGGGTTCATTTTTTTTATCAAAGAATCATAACCTACAGTATCAGCCAAATTTGTTTACTAGAAGTGAGGACCTCTCCTTGTTAGTTAAGCAAGTTTTGAATTACGACTTAATTGCTTAAAATCTGACATGATATGGGCTTCAACAAATTAAAGAATATATTAGAAGATGGCATCGATGTAAATATCTACATTCTTTGAATACTATATATTCATACGTAAGTAGCTATAGAATTATTTTTTGACAGTATTTTAAATATTTGAGCCCAATAGCTCCATAACATAAGGCCAATATTCTTCAATTTTGTTATATTTTTACTATTATACCTAGGTTTCAAACACTTTTGAGCATTTTTTATGAATAAAATAAAATTGTTTGGTTTTGAATTATTTTTTTTATTTTTATTTTTCTCCAAATTGGCCATGTGAATCGATTTTAAAAATGATGCCTAAATGTTCGCAAATCATTTTCAAAAAGAATTTTGAAGTGACATTGAATTTTTATTTAAATTCATTCCGAAGCACCGTGATTGCCGAGATTGAACTTCTTGAAAAAAACTGATGGATGCATTTATTAGCATGTGACGTGGTTCGTCCCAATAAAATTTTTTTGTAACAATTGAAATTCTTACTACTACGCACGCATACTCAAACACACCATCGGTGCACTCACCGACCCGGGCGCATCTTTAAAAAATTAAATAAAATTAATAATAGAGAGATATTTTTTTTTGTTTAAATTTGCCGGTACATAAGGGGCACGGCGCTAGCAGAAGCACGCGACAGCCATTATGCACACATTCGCAGACTGTGTGTGTGAGCTCCAGTACTGCTAACGTAGACCGTAGGTAAAGTGAAGATGTAGAAAGAGAGGGAGACTCAAGAGACAATAAGAAGAACAGAGATAGGAAGATCAGCATGCTAGAAGAATAAATTAGAAATGATGGCGCGCTGTCTTCTCGCGCACAGCACAAAGAAAGAGACAGGATATAATAGAGAGAGATGAGAAGACCGTAGAGAGGGGATGTCACCAGTTCTTTCTCTTCGCTTAAAGAGATGTACGCTGTAGACGTGCATGTATAGTATATCTATATATACGGATCGCCTTTACATGTATGTACTCTCTCTTTCAAAATTTATATATACGAAAGTGATAAAAGAGGAAGCAAAGAAAGAACATACAAAGAGACTTGAATCTCTCTTATTAAAGGTGACCGGTAACGAGATCAACCAATGAAAAACAAGAAAAAAGACAAGAAATTATTGATTGGATAAGAAGAACATAGAAGAAGACAGAAGATAGTAAAGAAGAAGGAAGAGAACTTGAGACGAAGGAAGCGGCCATCGTGCAGCTCTCTCGGTTGCTGTCCTCGTGCCGTGTCGGAGCTCTCTTTAGTCACTTGAAAGATATCCTAGCCTGGAGATTTTTTGTGCGTTGTCTTGGAGCTGTACAGAGACCTGGAGCGTGCTGAGAGAATAGCAGAGTCGACTGTGACGATAGAGATTTCCAGAAGGGGATTTCATCGACCTGATTCCTTTGCAGTTCTTTGCAGTCGGTGTCGACTAGCTGACCAAACACACAGAGAGAGAGAGAGAGAGAGAGAAAGTGAGCCAGTCTAACCGCCATTGCCGATATCGTCAATCACCTTCCCTTCGTCTCGTCAACGACTTCTACAACGGTGAGTGGACTGTAGTCCGAATTGATAAAAATTTTGTATTGTAAATTAACGGCTCTCGCCGACTAAAAGTGTAGATTCAGTGCATGCGTGTTAAATAAAAATAAAGTGATTGTGACAACTTTAAATAGCGAAAATTAGAATAATTAATTGTGTGAGACTTAGTTATAAACTCGTAAAAATTTATTGTAAAAGCTTTAATTTGTAAACCGAGAAAGTGAAATGAACCGCGACCATGTGTTCAACGATTTTGTCGACTGGTGAAATTCTCTTTTAAATTAATTATATTAAATGAAATTTTTATAATAAGTTTTCTTTGGATTGACCGGGAAAATAAATTTTGAGATCGGACATAGTGGTGCGGGAGTGAAAAATCGACCACATGTCTAACGGTTTCGCTGACTGGAAATTTAAATTAATTACAGTAGTAAATCGAATGAAATTATAAATAATTATCTTCTGATTGTATTTTTTTTCTTGATCGGTAATTAAAACCACTAAACCGATAGACACGTAAGATTAGAGTGATTAGTGTGTGAGAGAGAGAGAGAGAGAGAGAGAGAGAGAAAGAGAGAGAGAGAGAGAGAGAGAGAGAGAGAGAGAGAGAGAGAGAGAGAGAGAGAGAGAGAGAGAGAGAGAGAGAGAGATAAGTGCACGGGCTCTTGGCAGCCATTTTGTCGAAAAAAGAGCGAGGTCGCTTACGCCGAACATATCGTGAAATTCAATTTTTGGTTACCACTATTAGAATAATAGACTATTATCTCAATAAAAGTGTTACATCATAATAAAATAAAATTTAACTTATTAAACTTTCATGGACCGGAATGTATGGGTTATGAGTGTGCGCGAGTTAAATAATTTAATAGATTAAATGATTAGACAAAGTGTTCATAGAATAAATTACAAATTTACGTTTATTCTCATTTGTTATAAATTAAACTGAAGTTCTAAATTAAAGTGTTGAGATTTAAACCAGTAAAATTTAATTTTTTTTCGTGTGTGTATACTTCTCCAACTTTCAGCATAATAAAATTGACACCAGAGGTCGCTCACTTCTCGAACCAAGGCAGCCGAGGTTCATGCTTGCCGACGAGTTAGCCGGAGGTCTGTCTGGCGCTCTCAAATGAATTAAAGATTCTTTTTTTTTCGACAGACCGAATTTTGCATGCGGGGACGGGCAATGTTATATTAAATTAATTAATAATATATTTATTGATAATTTAAATATAGCTAAATTCTCACATCGCAAGCATAACAAAAAAATATCATGGAAATGTGTTGTGATTAGAAGAATTCAAATCTTGAAATGATTTAGATGGAAATTGACAGGGACATATCAGATACAATTTTTTTTAAACGAAATGATGAATTAATGGATTTCAATGATATCCACATAAATTATAACGATATTAAAATTAGGACTGACGAGATTACTTTAAATAAAGAAAAAAAATAATTAAAAGAAATAGACGACAAAGGAGCTTTATGCATAACAGGATTCAATATGAAAATGGTAACAGTACTATCGAATGAATATAAAGAAAATTCATAAAAAGACGTATATAAAAATGCAGAAAAAAATTAATAATAAATTAGAACTAAGGCGTATTCATAGTGTTTACGTAAAAGAAAATTTTACGAAAACAAAAGAAGATAGACCATACAAATATGAAAAATATTAAATAATAAGAAAATAAAAATGAAATTGAAAAAAAATACTGATGAATTGGAACAAATACGTGCAAATGAGGCTTTAAGAAAAAAAGAAGCTTATCTTTAAATGAAAAAAAAACAACCAAATAGATATAAAAAAGTAAGAAAATACAAGAATAACGAAATTAAAATTCAAGAAAGAAAAGAGTACTGATGAATTAGTGCAAAAACATACGATTGAGGCTTTACGTAAGGAAGAAGCATATATAAAAATTAAAGAAAAACAATTAAATAAATATAAAGAAAAATTAAATAATACTATAATAACATGGATGGAATTAAAAAAAGGGTACTGCTAAATTGAAATGGCAAGAGAGGGTGAGAGAAGAAGAGAGACTGCAAGAGATGGTAAGACATAGACATTCTTTATTTGGCTTTGAGGTATCTACCCAGTCTGGCATTATTAGGTAAAATACAACGACGTATAAAATTATTTATTAAATTAATTATAAATATCGGGCCGATAAATAAGAAACCCAAAAAAATATGAGTTCCGAAAAAAATAGGACTTAGAGAAATGTAGGGCCTGAAAAATATAGAGCTCAAAAAAATCAAGGACCTAAAAAAATTTCAGGCCCAAAAAAATATAGGACCCAAAAAATAAGACTCAGAAAAACTTAAGAAGCTCAAAGAGCTTAAGAAAATATGAAAATCAAAAAAACGTTGGACCTACATAAATAAGAAGCTCAAAAAAATATAAGGCCCAGAAAAAAAAGGATTCAGAAGTATGTAAGGTCCGAAAAATATAAGGCCCAGAAAAATATAGAGCTCAAAAAAATATAGAGTCCAAGGAAATATAAATATTAAAAAAATATTAGGCCCAAAAAATTGGAGATGAAAAAAATATGAGGCTCAAAGAAAATAGGACTCGAAAAAATGTAGGGCCCGAATAATATAAGGCCCATGAAAATATAAGAATCGAAAAAAAATTGGACCAAAAAAAATAATAGGCCTAATAACCTTTACTTTTGACTCACAATCCGGTCATGACTTTTTTTATAGAGAAACTAGTACTTTCTCAAATAATTAACTGACAATAGCTAGATAGTTCTTGAACTACTAAATACATTTTTTTAAATAATACTTTTGTAACTACTCATAGACTATTCCCTACTGAAAAAATCCACCTGGATTTCCACGTGGATTACCCATGTGAAAATCCACGTGGATCTTACATGGATTCCATGTGGATTTGCATAGGAATTCACGCGGATTACCCACGTGGATTTCCACGTAAAAAATCCATGTGGATTTTATGAAAGCCATGATGATTTTATAAAGCCCTTGTGGACTGTTAAAGAATCCATATGGATGACATGAAATCTATGTGGACTTTCAAGAAACTCGCATGGATTTTATAAAATCTGTGTTAATTTTATGTACTTCTCGTGGATTTAAAAAAAAATCCATATGGGTTTTGTGAAATCCATGTGGATATTTAGAAATCCATGTGGATATTAATAAATCTATGTGGATTTTTAGGTAATCTGCGTAGATTTTTTATTTGGATATCCACGTGGATTTAAATAAAAATCTGTGTTAATTCTATGTACTCGTAGATTTTTAAAAAATCCATATGGATTTGGAAAATTCATGTAAATATTTAGAAATCCATGTAGATATTTAGAAATCCATGAAATCCATGTGGATATTCAGAAAAATCCATGTGGATATTTAGAAATGTATGTGGATATTCAGAAATCCATGTGGGTTTTTAGGTAATCTACGTAGATTTTTTACTTGGATATATACGTGGATTCAAACGAAAATCTACGTGGAAATCCACATGGATATTTTCAATAGGAAATAACTCGATATTTATTTCGCATTCAAAGTAAAAACCAAAAACGAGGTAAACCTCGTAGTTTCAACACTTTCAAGATCAAAGAGCTTCTAAGAACTAACTATGAGTATTCTGGCCTTATATATCTGTGTCTTTGAAATTAGTATCAGGGATCACGAAACTTAGAAAAACGCCACCTCTAGATTCAAAATAGAATCGATGTAATCAATCATCAATTCGACAGTAAGTCACAAGGTGGCGTTTCTCTAAGTTTTGTGATCCATCATATGAATTTCTAAGTCGCAGATATATGAGACCAGAATACTCTCAGTTGAATCATAGAAGCTCTCTGATCTTCAAAGAGCTAAAATTACGAGGTTTACCTCGTTTTTGGTTTTTACTTTGAATGCGAAATAAATATCGAGTTATTTCCTATTTCAAAGGTCTATGTGGATTTCCACACGGATTTTTATTTAAATCCACGTGGATATCCAAGTGAAAAACCCACGCATATCACCTAAAAATCCACATGGATTTCACAAAATTTATATGGATTTCTTGAAAATCCACGAGAAGTACATAAAATTATTACAGATTTTATAAAATCTAGGTGGGTTCCTTGAAAATCCACATAGATTTCATAAAATCTATATGAATTCTTCAACAGTCCACAAGGGTTTTATAAAATCAACATAACTTTCATAAAATCCACATGGATTTTTTTACGTGGAAATCTACGTGGGTAATCCGCGTGGATTCCTATGCGAATCCACATGGAATCCATGTGAAATCCACGTGGATTTCCACATGGGTAATCCACGTGGAAATCCGGATGGATTTTTTCAACAGGGGCATTACATCAATGTATGTATGACTGTAAGTACTTTTCAAGTAAATTAACAATTGAAGGGCCGAATACAAGAACGACTTCGACGCGCGGCCACTAGAAAGTGATATATATTATTTTTAACAAAGAAATGTTTTATTGATTTATTATTATTATCAAAATATAGGTACAATATCATTTGTAAATATTATTTTAAGGAGATGTAAAACGGACACTACACCTGTACTTATAGATATTAGCTTCCTTTCTATTTTATTGCTGAATTTCCAGAAAAGAAATGCATTAGCTTGTAGTATGTAACATGATGATTATTTTGATAAGTTTTCAAATAAATTCATTCATTAGCTTTTAAGATATTTGGATTCCTGTACAAAATTGAAAAATTTTAATAAATAATTTTGGAGCCCAAAATTTTTAATAATTAATGAATGAATTCATTTAAAAATTTAACTGAATAATCTTCACGATATATACTATAACTTAATGCATTTTTTTATTGAAAATTTTGCCATAAAATGTAAAGATAGTGAATATTTATGAGTACAGGTGTAGTGTCCATTTTACATCCCCTTAAATCATATTAAAACTTGACCACATATTATTGATTTCAGTATTTTTTCAAGTGTATTTTTGTTATAATTAAATTCCTACTTTTTTAGTATCTATAATATTAAAGCTTCTTTTTAGAGATATTATAATAGATTTTCTTATAATTGATTTTATTAAATTAGTTTAAATTTTTGACAAAATATTTTTTATTTTTAAGATGGAATAAAAGATTTTTTTTTGAAGCTAACTTGCCGTAATTTTCCTTTTTAAAGGTTTCTTGGAGAGAGATATCATTAGATATAATTAGAAACGTATTACTTTAAGAATTTTTAAAGCAAGGAATGAAAAATACTAGATATTTTGAGAATTGATCATATAATTATTTTTGCACGAAAAATCATTTTTATAATTAAAAATGGAAACAAAATTAGGACGTATTATTTTTGAGAACAATATTTAATTATTAACAGTTCAGTCAAATAAATTTGCAAATAAAACCTTCAACAGTAATTTATATGAAATTTTGATTTTCTGATTTTTATTTATTATTTTCTTTTTTTCTTGAACATTTTCTTTCGCCTTCTTTTTAGCTGTCTGATTTTTAATGAGCGTATTCTTAAAAAAAATCTGTCCTGTTAAACTTAAGAAAGATTGTAAACTTTTCAAATCTTTTAATTTCTCATTGGAAATGCCAATTCCAGTTGCTAGAGGTGTATCATTTGAATCGTCAGATAGAGTGTCCACTCTAACAAAAAGTTTGGATGGTTCTTTTTTATATTGATAATAAACGTGGACTTCAGCATTTGGAAAATAATCAATTTTAACAACAGAACCTATTTTTAATTGTTGGAGATCCTTGTTTATTTTGTAAAATATATTCGAAATTTTTTACTTCACAGTGTGAAGCATCAATCAGTGTGAAAGGAGGATCCTTCAAAGTCTTTATCAGGTCGACATATTCATCTGGAGTTTCAATAACTTCTCGTATTTTTTTCGCATGGCCCTATCTACCGAAATTTCGGTCACATTCACAGTATGAATGTCCAACTGGATAAAGACGGTCAATGAAACCCTCAAATTTTTTGAATAACATCGACAGTACAAAAACCATCAAATAGTTTCTATTCTGGCTACCTGCAGCGTCAGAATACAAAAAAATTTTGTTGCAACATTTTTTTTCAGTTCAAATTGTAAAGCATAATATAGTAAATTGCAGCCTATATTTGCCCCTTTCTTGAGTATACCTTCAATAAAATGAAATATATAACTCGAATCTGAATTAAGTATGTGCACGTTAAATATTTGAAGCCATAATAATCGACAATAAAATTGACGATTGACAGGAAGCTTAGGTAAAGGCAAATTTTGTGCAAAATCAAATACATAATGCAACACGCCATCTTTTTCTTTGAGCATTTTATCGTTCACTTTTTGGTATTTTTCGATTGATGTTTTATGTTGCACAAATGCGTCTCCTCTCTTTCCAAGATTTTTATATTCAAAACATAAATTACAAACATCTGAGCGGGGTAAAGAATAAGAAAAATTGACGTGTAGATTGAAAAATTTCGAGTATGCTGATTCACCAAGCGAAATCACCAAGGATTTCTGAATTACCTGTTACTGAAGTATAGTATTTTAAAAATAATTCATAAAGTTTAGACAAAATTAAACTTGATTCAGAACAATAATTACGCTGAGCGCAGCGAAGTCGTCTCTAGGTCTATTTCGCTGATTTTTTCTCCTTCCTTTCGTCTTCGATTGCGTGACGCCCATCTGATATATCTGATCAAATCAAGTCAAAAATGTTGTCAAGTTGGTCGAAGAAGAAACCTATTCTTTTTGGTGCCATTAGTCATAACGGTTTCTAAATCTTGTCCATTAAAAACAAATTTTTTTTATATCTTTTTGAAATATAATTGCATTTTGTAGTATATATATATATATATATATTTAAAATTATTCATATATTTATATATACAGGGTGAGGAAAAAGTATGGAAACTCCTGGAAATTTTGCGACTTTCATAGTGAAACAAAACGAACAAAAAGCATACCCTAGGTAACTTTGAGCAAGGAATCCGATGGTGACCTTGGATTTGACCTTAAACCTCATTTCCAAGGTTATTTCAAGGTCAACCTCATTTTTTTAAATAGGGACCCCTACTTTTTATACCGTAATCGACAAGAGTAGAAAATGTTACGTCTGGGTATGTGTTTAGGTATGAGGTTAATTTAACCTCTAGAGGTTAAAGAGAGGTCAAAGTTTGACTTCTTAAAAATCTTTCTAGTTTAGTGGTAAAACAAAACAAACAAAAGGCATAGCCTTGGTAACTTTGAACAAGAAATCCGATGTTGACCTTGGATTTGACCTTGAACCTCATTTCCAAGGTTATTTTAAGGCCAACCTCATTTTTTAAAATAAGAACCCCTACTTTTTATACCGTAATCGAAAAGAGCGGAAAATTTTACGTCCGGATATGTATTTAAGTATGACGTTAACGTAAACTCTAGTGGTCAAATAGAGGTCAAAGTATGACTTCTTAAAAATCTCTCTAGTTTAGTGGTAAAACAGAACAAACAAAAGGCATGTCCTAGGTAATTTTGAACAAGGAATCCGATGTTGACCTTGGATTTGACCTTGAACCTCATTTCTAATGTTTTTTCAAGATCAAGTGTGTTATTCCAAACGACTATTTTTGGGGTAGTTCTCCTGGCCTACTAATGAAAAATTTTAATTTATGTCTGAGTAATAAATGTTCAAAAATTTTAAAAAAATATTTTTAAGAAAACAAGGTTAATTTTTGTTACAAAACGAATAAAAAGCAGTTTGAATATTTGTCATTAATTTCTTTTATTTAAAAAAAAAAATTTTTTTTTTTTAAAGGAGACAACCCTTAAAAATCCCGTTTTTTCCTCTTTCATGGGCTGTGAAGCTGATTGTTTTTTAAAAATTTGAAATTATATGAAAGGCATCTGAAAGAAGTGTAAATTTAGAAATAAAATAGAAGTGCTTGTACAAATGTATTTTTAAATAAAAAATTCTTATCATTTAGATTTTAAAATATTATTTGCTCTTGATTTGTACTAATTGTAAGTTGAAACCATATTTTTTTGTTGTCATAGTTTTTTCATTGAACAGACTCTCGAAATAAAAAATTACTTGACCAATAAAAAAGAACAAATGGTTTTTTATAGTTGAACTAATTCGAGAATTTCGCCAAATATTTCTTAATTCCTCCTTTTCTTTTTGGTTACAATAGCTACATTACATTTTTTTTTAAACTTTTGAAATGTTTCGCTTGTCCGAAAGAGAGCGAATAGCTCTTCTCATGATGAGGGGTTGTGGTGATCTGTAAAGGTCGTATACTATTGTTGTTAATCTCTTTAATGCAACATTTCGAAACGGCGATGGCGACACTCCTTTGTCTAAGTCCACAGTTTCACAGACCTTAAGACGTTTTGAAAAAAACGGGGTCTATTAAAAATCGTGCTGTTACTGGAAGACCACGAACAACAACAAATAAAGAAAAATCTTTGGATGTTTGACTGTCTTTTGTGAAAAATCCACATGAATCATCTCGGCCAGAAGTTTTGCAACAGGACATCGATCAAAAATCTGTTCTTAAAATTTTAAAGGTAAACAAATTTCATCCTTACAAAATGAAACTTATTCAAGAATTGAATGAGGATGATCCTGATCGCCAGATTGAATTTTGTGAGACGATGATGGAAATGATAACTGAAAATACAATATTTCTGAAAAAAAATTATTTTTTCAGATGAAGCGACATTTTAATTAAATGGCGAAGTCAATCGTCATAACGTTAGATATTAATCCAATACAAATCATTATTGGATGAGAGAAAGTCACACACAATATTCTCAAAAATTGCAAGATGGCGCTCCAGCTCATTACGATGTCAATGTCAGACAATACCTGAATGAGACATTTTTTGAAAGATAGATAGGTAGAAGAGGTACAGTAGAGTAGGCTCCAAGATCTCCAAACTTAACACCTTTGGGCTATTTTTTTTGGAGGTATTTAAAAGATCGGATGTATTCAGAAATAATCCAGAAAACCTTAAAAAATTATTACGAAGAGAGCAGATTCCTCCTACATCCATATCGTTGTTCCTGGGTAGCGCTAAATGGAGGATTAGGGATTATGCTATCTCCGGACTTGAATTGTTCTCACACGTACAATTTTCCGCTCTTTTCGGATACAGCATCAAAACTTGGGATTCAAAAATGAGGTTAACCTTGAAATAACTCTGAAAATGAGGTTCCAAGTGAAATTAGAGGTCACCGTTGGATCCCTCATTGGAAGTTACCAAGGGTATGCCTTTTGTTTTTTTTGTTTTACCACTAAACCAGAGAGATTTTTAAGAAGTCATACTTTGACCTCTGGAGGTTACGTTGACCTCATACTTAAACACATATCCGTACGTAAAATTTTCCGCTCTTTTCGATTACGGTATAAAAAGTAGAGATTCTTATTAAAAAAAATGAAGTTGATCTTGAAATAACCTTGGAAATTAGGTTCAAGATCAAATCCTAGGTCACCATCGCATTCCTTGTTCAAAATTTCTTTGGGTATGCCTTTTATTTGTTTTGTTTTACTATAAAAGTCGCAAAATTTTCAGGGATTTCCGTACTTTTTCCTCACTCTGTATATATATATATATATATTTTTTTTTTCTATTTTTTACATCATATACACACATACCCATATACACATATGCATACACAGATACACATACACACACATACTCAAATACACATGTATATAAACACACATACACATGCAATTATATCGATTTGGTGATTGCATCGAATCTCTATTTATCATAAAATAAAGAAAACATAATATCGCCCAAACTTTTTAATCTACTTAAAAACTACTTTTTAATTTCTTTTTTTTGTACGCTGCTATAGAATAAAGCTAATATCTATCTGTCTACTCAAAACTACGTATGTTAAATCCAATGAAAATTCTTTGAATCTTAAGTCGACAACTGACCGCGACAGGATTAATCTTGTGCCTTATGAAGGGTGATAGCGTGTGCCAGTAGGGAACTGTTTTCTCGTTATAAAAAAGGAAATAGTTAATACTATTTTTTTTCATGACCTATATTTTTCCGTTTGCTAGTCGATCTAATAACGCAGAAAAAGTATAATCCGTATTTTGGCGATGACAAATCGTTAATTTAAAATATTATATTTATTTATTATATTTATTTATTTATTGAAAACCAGTACAAAATCCTACAGAGGCAAAACAAGTTAGCCTGTACATAGGGTTGGTGTAGAACTAAAAATAACTTACAAACTAAAATACAATATTTTATAATATAAAATAAACAATAAAATGCAACAGCAATAAAATCTGTGCCATACGTAATTCAAAACGACATTATAATACTTTGATGAAAAAACAAGATATAAATCACTCTTCTTTACAAATTAGTTTTCACCCATTTTTTAAGTTTATATTTGCTTGATCCCTTCTTCATAGATGATACTTTAAGTTCCTTTGGTAATACATTGAAAGTCTTGATTGCACGTATGTAACTATTCTTGTTACTTATAGTTTTATTCATTTTTGGTAATGGGATACTCTTGTTTCTGGTACAGGTTGCTCTAATATTGATTATAAAATTTAATTTTTCATAATGATAAAGTAATGCTTCACTAATATATGATTGTTCAATACTAGGAGGTCTGTTACTGATCAAAAATGTGTTTTTACTAATAATCTTCAATAATCTGCTTTGTAAACTCTGCAGCAGTTGTAAGCAATTTTTATATGCACCACCCAAGCGATGATGCCATATGATTAAAAAGAATTAAATGTGATCATGCCATTCGTGGGTATTGAATCCTTATACGAGGCATTGAATAAAGCGATATCTTTTACTGGTGGCAATTGTTTATAATCGTCAAACAAATTTTCATCTATAATAATAAATTTGGAATCCTTATTTTTCAATTGAAAAGTACGCAACACCTCGCTCTTCAAATCTGTTTCTATGCCTACCGAGTTCTGCCCAGCTATAGTGCTTGTGTAGCCGCAACGGGGGACGCTAGTAACTTATATACATATTTCATATAGAATTGTGTTATAAGACTATTGTGTTATAATTATGACAAAAGTTTTGTTTCATTGCATTAATATGGTGAAAAAGTACGATAATAGACCTAGTATTTGAAATGTGGATTACAATCCAATTATTAATTAAAATTTTCACAAATTTTACCTGATGACTCTTCGCTCAGCGCTGGCAACGATAGTTGCTACTAGTTTAACTTTGTGCTTTCTCTAGTGTAATGAGACTCGAAATGAGGCAAACTTTTACAGTGCAATTGAATAAGCTTCTAAATATCATCAGTTGATTTGACGCTATGATTACCATTTTTACCGCGTAAATCAATCAATGGTTTTTGACATGAAATTTTTTTTGAACAGATTTTATCCTGGATTCTTTTACATTAAGAACAACGCTCAAAAACCGCTTACAAATATTAATTCTTTCATATTCAGTCGGAAGTGAGTATTTCCGTAGTTGAGGACTTTTTCTAGAACAATTTTGATTTTTTGACATCGTTGAAATCTCGTGATCGAACGAAGGGAAACCTTCCCGCACAGATAATCGCCAAATCCCCAAAAATCATCGTGCAATTTTTTCTGTTTAGATAGTTCAATTTTCAGGAAGCATTTTTGTTTACAACAAGGAGTCACTTTAGTCAAAATTTTTTCCTTAAAGATTTTATTGGAACATAATATATATTCTTTGTCCTACAAAATAAATCACGCGAAATTTGTTTACTAAATTCTACACTTTAATTTAATCATAATTCTTTCAAATAATTTCAAAAAGTTATAAAAAAGTCTTAAAAATTCATTCACGCAATTTGTAGAATTGAAGTTAGCAATTAGAAAAATAATTACGACTTAACCAAAAATTACCTCATTACGAGCTTTTTTCGCAATATTAACCATTCATGTTTTTTCGTCTCGAAAATGTTTGCGACCATTCTTTGACTTTTCCTTCTTTATTGCTTGTACAACGAAATAAAACAACTTTTACAAATTAAAATAAAAAGTATAATGTATAATGTGGTATAGCCAAAATACTTAACGGTAGGCCGGAGTAGAACCTGATACCGACCGAGTAACAATTGAGTTGTTTGTTATTTACTCAAGTTTTAATCGGTGTATCTTCAAATTAAAGGTCGAGCGCAATAGATATTATTATTATGAACATCTATGCATAAGAAAAAAAATATCTACCGGTTTGTTTTTGAGAAAAGTAAGTGACGCGAAAATATTATAAACATAAACTTTTACTTTGGCGTTACTTACTTTTCTCAAAAACAAACCGGTAGATATTTTTTTGTTGTGCATAGATGTTCATAATAATAATATCTATTGCGCTCGACCTTTAATTTGAAGATACACCGATTAAAACTTGAGTAAATAACAAAAATGCCAATTAGACAAGGACAGCGAATCCGGCCTGCTCTTAATGTTTTCTTTCTATATATTTTGCGATTGTCGATAATAAATCTATTGAAGCTATGCTTCTTCGGCCAGCAGAACTTAGCTATTAAAAACGAATCGTTACGTTTGTAAGATCCTATACTGTAGCTACTATGTGTATATTTTATACTTTCTCTTTTTCTTTTTATCTTGAATTCTACTCCACTTCTAGGAATATAAACACTTTACTCAATGTAGATGTGAGCGATGTCGATATTAGAGACGCTTATATCTTTAAGAGGACGCTGTATCTCTCTATCCTTTTCTAATTAGAAAATATAAGTTTGTCCGCAACTTGTATAGTGAAAAGCAATATTTTCTCTAATGAGGACACATTAATTTTGTTGTTTTTTTTTCAAGTAAAGTTTGACATACTTACAAAATCTTAAGTTATGTTAGAGAATATGATATTGAAATTTGTCAAACTTTACTTGAAAAAAAAAGCAACAAAATTAATTCGTACTCATCAGAGAAAATATTACTTTTTGCTATACAAGTTGCGGACAAGTCTTAATTTCTATCAATAATCACTAGATTTTCCAAAAACTTACATTCTTCAATTAGAAAAGGATAGAGAGATACAACGTTCTCTTAATATATATCTGTATTTATATTTCAAATATGTTTTTTTTTAATAATTTGTATTACTATTATAATGTTATTATTAGTAAATTTTTTTAAATATTTAATCAAATGTTAATTTATTCTGTTAATTAGTAATAAAAAAATTTTTTAATTATTTGAAAATAATTTAATTATGTTTGTAAAATACGTGTATGATTAAGGCAATATATACGTATAAAATGCAAAAAATTAAAAAGAAAAATAACAAAGGCAATAAAAAAATTATAATATTTATCTTACTTTTGAAGATCTTAGTTATATAATTTTCTTTTAGTGATTCATTATTAAATTTATTAGATATATTCTTGCAAATAATGTGTTAAAATATTATTTACATGTTGACTTATGTATGCGATTTATTATTAGGAATAGAAAAACAATTAGATAATTCATTTAATTCTTGAGTTTCGTTTCGAAAAAATCTAATAATAATTTATTTTATTTTGATTGTCAGTGAGCATTAAATTTATTTAACAACGAACATGTTTTTATGTATTTTTATAAAGTATCAAAATTTCTGCAAATCTATAAAAGTATAAATTAAACAATAATAAACAATTACCTAACTCAACGTTAAATGCTAGGAAAGTATTTATTATAAATTTCCATTTTAAAGACAGTTGGCACCTTTGGTGCGCATGATTTTTTTTCATCATAATCTCGCATATTTTCAAATATACAGTATCAAAATTGCTAAAAATCCATAAGAGTATACGTAAGATTATAATAAACAACTTTCTCGCTCAAAGTTCGATGCTAGGAAAGTATTTATTATGAATTTTCAATTGCAAAGATTGTCAATGCCTTTAGCGCGCATGAATTCTCGTATTAACCTCGTATATTCTGAAATATATAGTATAAAAATTGCTGAAAATTTACACAAATGTTCATGAAACAATAATAAACAACTTCCTTGCTCAAAGTTTTATGCTGGGAAAGTGTTCGCTAATAATTTTTAATCGCAAACACAATCATTCGCTTAAACGATTATAGTATTACATATATATATATATATATATATATATATATATATATATATATATATATATATATATATAAATATATCACTTTCTAGTGGCTGCGCGTCGAAGTCGTTCTTGTATTCAGCCCTTCAATTTTAATTAACCAGTTTTAAACGTCATTTTTGCCAGTGGTCAAACTACTAGTTTCTACTAGTTTTTAAAGAGTCGATCACTACTTTTTTAAATTAGTTACTTACTCTAGTCAACTAGTATTTGAACTATTGAATAAATTTGTTTAAATATCACCCATGCATTCACTCAAAAACTACTACATCACATCAAACTATAAAGTAAAAAAATAAAGTTTAAAGAGAGTTTGAAATATTTTACAGCTTATAAAAAGATAGTATTTTGTCTGATCTTTAAATTGCCGTTCGAATTTTTTGAATTTACCAAAGCCTTTCTGAGATATTACAATTTAAATTTGAGTCTCTCAAAAAAAAATTTTTACGAATTTTTGACCGGCAGTGTATGAGTTCTTATATGAGATCTTGTTCCATTTTTGATCGCGAAAACTCATGTGAGGTCTCATATCATTTTTTCAGTAGGGTATAATTAATATTCATGTAACTGCTAAAAAACAACTTTATCACATCAAAGTATGACTGTCAGTAGTTTCCAATCAGTTTAATGAGTTTATTTTTGCAGTTTTTCACAATATAATTGTTAGTATACTAACAATAACTATAGTTAAACTAGTAGTTTTTAATGATTTTTAAGAAGTTAACCATTTCTTTTTCAAATCATTTACTGAGATAAGTTATGTATTTGTTGAACTACTAAATAAATTTGTTTGAATTCTAATTATGCGACTACTGAAAAACTACTGCATTATATCAAAGTATGACTGTTAGTATTTTCTAGAATTTTAATTTCTTTTTTTTTTAAATTTTGCATGTAATTTTTGCTTGTTGTCAAACTATTAGTTCCTCTCAGCTTACCAAAAGTTAATTAGCGGAAACTGGGGTAAAAAGGCATACTTTTTTCAAATCGTTTAATAAAACCAAGGTAAATTAATATTCAATGCATTAAATACTGGTTCTTTTTTGGTACAACTTTTTTTTTACGTTCAACAGTGTCATGAGGCGGGTCGGCAGATGGACGATGGAACATGGACTGACACTGGCACTGAATAAGATGAAACTGATGCTACTAACAGGGAGGCGCATACCTATGCTTATCCCAATGACAGTTGATACGGAAAGGACGGAGACCGTAAAGTGCTTCAGGTACCTGAAGATAACCCTGGATACCAAGCTCACTTTCTGGCCGCACAAGCAGAGTGTGGTCGAAAGGGCGACAAAACAGACCTTCTTGCTGGGCTGCCTTACAACAAATATGTATGGACCTAAACCAAGTGAGAGACGGTTATTGATGACGACGGCTCACTCGATCATGCTGTATGGGGCGAAAATATGGGCCAAAGTGCTCTGGGTTTGAGAGTCCAGACAACGACTGACAGACGTACAAAGACCGGAGATGCTTCAGATAGCGTGCGCTTACTGGATGGTCTGCGCGGAGGCTATAATGGTGGTTGCGGGCGTGGTGTCTATAGACTTGCTTACACAAGAGCGTTAGTGGATCTATGAGAGAAGCGCCGACATAAGGCGGACAGAAGCAGTAGTTCGTGAAAGAGACCATGACGCTATGGAACGAGCGATGAACGAGGAATAGCACGGGAGCGTGGACGAGACGACTGATAGCGGAACTGAGACGGTGAACGTAACGGTCTTTTGAAGAAGTGAATTTCTACCTAATCCAATTTCTGACCGGACACCGATACTTCAGATGGTGCCTGTACAAAATATGACGAGTACAACGTGCAGGTTTTACCTACTAGGGAAAAGACAGAGACGATGCGGCATATACGTTTTTCGAGTGCCCGTGCAGGAACACCGACAGATTGACATTGGAAATACGAACAAGAATCGTGACGCTGTAATAACAATATCATAGACAAGATGCTAGAGGATAATGTTTAAATATTATAATTTTGTGGAGAATTCCTATTATAAACTACTTGATGAATTAAGAACTACAATTAATATTAGATGTTAAACATATATTAAACTATATCGCAGCAGTTTTCTAAAATAAAAATGATTAACGATGGTAATTTATTTTTAGCTCTCACCGTTTATATATCTTACGCATTATATTGTTAAGTCCTGGCTTGCACCAGGACTAAATAAAAGTGGATAAATAAAAGTGTATATGTTATTTCATTATATTAATTAATTGCATTAAATATATATATATATATATAAATTATGTATGTTTAAAATATTGAATTTATTTATAAAATGTATAAAGATAGAGATGTATGAATCTAGTGGTGGAAAAACTCCACCAATATTTAATTGAACAAAATCGCTCTCACGATTGAATAGTATTAAAGGATAAACTTGATTCTTGAAAATAAAGAGTTTATTAAATAATTGTATATTCTTACCTTGTAGTATTTCTCAGTAGATTGGTGCTAGGTATGGGCGGACAAATGAATAGGCACAATATGTAATAGATCCTCGAGGTTTATTGATATTTTTAACACTTTTAATATAATTGATTTTTATGCGCGTATATATTTTAATAATTGATACATGTATATTTAATAATAGCAATTGCTTCGAAATATAAACTTGACGGGCAGTGTAAACGTATTACCAATAAGACACCCGGGGTAATATTCCGTTTTTTCGATGATCTCAATTTGGTTTTACACTTATCTTTGTTTATAAGATTTTATTGTCTTTTACAACAATTTTTATTTATAAATTTTCTTAAATTTTAATAATGTTTCGTAATGTTTTTGAGATTTGTAAAGTTCATTTTGAAATTTCGAAACATACGTTTCGATTCTTTTCTGATGATCTACTTAATTTCGCTTAATAATGAAATAATGCGAGTGTTCAATAATTGAGGAATTTGATTTACCAATTTTAATAAAAACGATACGTTTGTGACGTAACAATATTATAAGGATTAAATTATATCATATGTTTTTGTAAACGTCTATAGAAAATTTCAAATGACTATAGGAAAGGTATATAAATATAAAAAAAGTGTATATAAACATATATAATTGTATGCGAAAGTTGTACAAACAATGTTATAGTCCACGGGCTCACATATAAGGTATTTCAGTGATTAATAACAGCCTGAAAGTTTATACGCAGCTTCGTTTTGACGAGACATCCAACTTTCATCATTGGACCAATTCTGATAGTGGGAGGAAAAAGCGCGATAGGGAGCGAAACACGTCGATTTGCTGAAAGTCCCAAATTAAATAATAACAGTTTCTAAAAATCAATACTTCGAGAAAATACGATGGAAAACTGAGAAAAACTTGTGGCATGCAAAGTGAATGGTACCTTCCGAGTGACCCCCAGCTCTAACATGTCAGAATGGTGACTTTAAAAAATTTATTAATAACAAGCTGATTTTTGTTTTGGGGCTTGCAAAATATATATTTTTTATAAAAAATGCATCAGCATACAAATTTGTTGGTAATTTTTTTGAGACTTACACTCGAAAGTTGTCAAGATTATGCTAATCTTTTTGCGATTAATAACAACTTCTTTTTTAATTTTCTATTAATATATTTAATAAAATGTATATAATACTAATATTTAATTAAGCAGTTCTCGCCTTTATTTTTACTCTTATATTGTCTTTTAACGTTGCAATAAATTCTTTGGCATGTTAAGAATGTGCCTCTCCTACGAATTTCAGTCATGAATAGTTAAATTTTTACTAAAATTCATAATTTAAATGTAGATAAGGTAGAACTCTATGTCGGTATGAGGATTCCCCTTAAATGGAAAATTCGTATACAATAATACAGCTTATTTAATGAAAACGAATATTATTTTTTATATTACTTAATTATATAAACAATTACAGCAATAAAAATAAAGGAATTGCATGAAAATTTGTTAAAATTCCTTGTAACGAGTGATTGAGCTATTGAACTACTTATTTATTTTATTATTCAGTTAACAACAATTTTTAAGTGATAGTCAAGTAAGGAAAAAATCATTGTTTTGTAAAAGAAATTGTAAAATCAGTTATCGTTTATAAAAAAAATTTGTTCCAAGTTCCAAAAATGCATATTTATAACTCGTGGAGGTACTTAAAAATTAATATAAATTACAGTTTTTTAATTTTTTTATAATTTGAATCTATAATTTATAATAGAATTAAAAGTAATATCTTTATTTTATTATATTAATAAAATAAAAATATTTACCTAAAATACATACATGTTTGCAACAACAATTTTTTCAGTATAATTTTTTTGCAGTGCCTTACAAAACAACATTTATTATATTTTAATTTAGTTCAATATCGCGCCAAAAAATAATATACTGAACTGTGTGATTTTGCCTCAGGTATAAAATCGTTAGACCCACCATCCCCTTCCAACTTCCTTTAAGCATCAGTTCTAACGACTATTTTTCAAAACACAATTCAAAGCGTTCCATGGGTTTAGTCGAGCTCTCTTTTCAAAGCTGTTAAGTGATCGTCTTCATAGAGTGTTTCTTGTGCAATTCTTTAAGTAAGGACTAACGTTTTCGTCCAAAAAGAGAACTTATAAAAAAATTTACGAAAGAAATTTATGTTTCGTGCAAAAGTTTTTTGAATGCTAGAATTCATTTTAAGCATAAATTTAGTGATGTGATTTTGCCAGAGTCCTGGGACGATGAGGTTATAGGATATCACTCCATGTGCTACAAAGAAAAATAGAGTTGCTTCAAAATATTTACAATATTTATCGTAAGTTTATTTAATATTGTTTAGTATTAATTATTTTTTGAATATTTTTATTCTATTGACTTTTTAAAATTTATATATTTAATGTTAGGAAGTTGTTTAAAAGCATATATAAATTAATGTACAATTCAATGGTATTATAGAGAGATCATAATTTTTTAATATTTATGTATTAATTTTTTGTATATTTGAAAAAGTTCGGTACTAAGATATTGCCTTGCTAAGAAGTTTTAATTTTAAAGAGAAATTTGTGCAATTTTTAATCGAAGACTGGCAAAGCGACGAGTATACTGCAATATTGAACAATACACTATTGAAAGTCAACTATGAAAATTGCTACACCTACGAAGTCACAAGTGATATGAAAATAAAAAAAAAGTTAATCACAATCTTTCGTGTTTCCACGAAGAAGCAGACACAAAAATAATGTTTCACATTTGTCAACTTAATGTTAATAATCGTGTTCAAGTACACTGTTCGGATTCCGATATATTAGTTATAATATTAGCTAATTTTAAGTATCTGAAAGATGACGTTGACGTTATAGTAAATCTGAGCACAAGCAAGAAAAAAATGTATGCACACATGAACGAAATATACAAAAGTATTGGCGAGCGCTTGGCTGTATCTCTTGCAGTTTGCCACATTTTTACAGGCAATGATTACAACCCTGCATTTTATCGTAAAGGGAAAAAAGACCTTTTAATATTTAATAAAAAAACAGCCATTTTCAAGATGCATTTATTAAGTTACTACATTCGCGCACCGATTTATCATGTTCGAACGATATTTTTAAAAGGATTAAAGAATATACGTGCAGAATGTATGCTTTAAAAACGAGAAATGATGTTAATAAAGATCGAGCCGAGATGTTTGATAAAAATTATCGTTTCAAGAATGAAAATGAAGAAATATTTTCAAAAAAATAATTAACTAGGATCCCTCAAACTTACCACCAACATAAAAAATTTTTAACAAAAAAAAACCGACTTAAAAAAATTCACTAAAAAGTAACAAATAATTTATTATCTTTAGAAATCATACAAATAATTGGTAAAATACAATTTTAAAGTCAGCATCGAGAGAGAGAGAGAGAGAGAGAGAGAGAGAGAGAGAGAGAGAGAGAGAGAGAGAGAGAGAGAGAGAGAGAGAGAGAGAGAGAGAGAGAGAGAGAGAGAGAGAGAGAGAGAGAGAGAGAGAGAGAGAGAGAGAGAGAGAGAGAGAGAGAGAGAGAGAGAGAGAGAGAGAGAGAGAGAGAGAGAGAGAGAGAGAGAGAGAGAGAGAGAGAGAGAGAAAGAGAGAGAGAGAGAGAGAAAAGTATAAGGGAGGTAAATGAGAAAACAAAACACCCGGTTTTTTTCTTAATTTGATAATTGGGTCATACAAACCGAATATTGGCCCAATAATTATAGGACACGTACGGGACCTTCCTGCAGACATTCTCTATTAGATAAGAAAAAGTTTTTTCTAATCGGTTAAGAAATGACGGAGTTATGAGGTAACAGACATAAAAAAAAAAAAAAAAAAACTCAGTCGAATTGAGAACCTCCTCCTTTTTGAAGTCGGTTAAAAACAAGAACTGTCACAACAAGTAAGGCGAACACAGTGTATTAGCAGCATATGGTGCAATGCACATATGAGGAACACAACTGACAAAAAGCCAGAGGATTATGGATGGATGATAATTGATAATAATTATTATTATTATTGGTTTCACGGATCACAAAGTCCATCGCTAGATCAACTGTCGTCAACAGAAGGTATTGTATTTATAATTTTTAAAATTCTTGTTTCTAATGTAACGATTCTTATTTATATAATGTTACTTCTTTTATTACAAAATCTGAACAGCCGATAATTCTGAAGATGACGATAACATCACACATAGTGAAGAGTCATCGAGTGAAGAATCTGATGAGGATTGATTGATTTTTTTTATATTTATCATTAAATTATTTTTAAGTTTAATTTTTTTCATGCGCTGCTACATTGAATTATTTGTAAAGTTCTCATAATACACTAAAAATACAAGCTTTCATTTTTATAACATTAGTTTAATACAAATGAAACCAGTGGTTACAAGACATAAGTACGGAGCACATTAAAGGATTCGATTTTTTGTTTTTGTAGGTTAACTACAAAAAAAACATTTTTTTTGTAGGTCACTATTATATTTAGATTAAGAATTAAGTGAATAATCATAAATTTTTCGTGGCATACGGTTATTAATCAAAAAAAGATTAACATAATCTTGACAACTTTCGAGTGTAGGTCTCAAAAAAATTACCAACAAATTTGTATGCTGATGCATTTTTTATAAATAATATATATTTATAAAAAAGCAAGCCCCAAAACAAAAATCAACTTGTTATTAATAAATTTTTTAAAGTCACCATTCTGACATGTTAGAGCTGGGGGTCACTCGGAAGGTACCATTCACTTTGTATGCCACAAGTTTTACTCAGTTTTCCATCGTATTTTCTCGAAGTATTGATTTTTAGAAACTGTTATTATTTAATTTGGGACTTTCATCAAATCGACGTGTTTCGCTCCCTATCGCGCTTTTTCCTCCCACTATCAGAATTTGTTCAATGATAAAAGTTGGGTGTCTCGTCAAAACGAAGCTGTGTATAAACTTTCAGGCTGTTATTAATCACTGAAATACCTTATATGTGGGCCCGTGGACTATTACGATGTAATTATCTGTATAAGTTTTAATATATTTGTACACAAGTATTTTATAAATATATATATATATATATATATATATATATATATATCGCAGTAAACCTAATTGGGTGGAATATCTATAGACCATGCTAAATTTTTATAGGCATTACATACGTTCATGCTCGATATTCCCTAAGGGAGTATCGACAAATTGAACATCGTCGAGATATCGCTCAGCATGGCCGTATATGACGCGAGTGACATCGATTCGTAGGTTAATGAAAAACAAAAGAATGTGATTAGATATGTCAATGCTCATACAAATTCATGTAAAATCTTAACTTTAAAGAATATTATATTTAAAAAATTTGTATATTTAAAAAATTTGTATATCTAAAAAATTTGTATATTTAAAAAATTTTTTTAAGTATTCTAAATTTATTAAAATAAAGATTTACAAACGCGTAAAAATGTATATAACTAGCATTAAAACTTCAAAACATTCTTTTAAAAGTTAAGTTCATTATAATGCTAAACTTGGAGTTTTAGGGTAAAAAAAGCTTTGTATTTCATCAAATTTGTATCAAAGGTTTCAAAATTAAGCGTCAAACATCTAAATTATTAATTAAATTAGTTGTTTTTTTTTCTAATTTTAAGATAATAACTATAATTAATTCATTTTAATTTTAAGATGAATATTATTATTAATTTATTTTTAATGTAATAAACATTATTAATTTTTAAATAATATTTGCGTAGTCTCTCATACAGCCTATGGCGACATAAAATTATTTATGTAACTTGAAAGTACAAAGAATAAATTCAGGCTCGACTAATTGTTTGTCACTTGAGCAGCAGTCAGTTTCGACCGATTACTACTCAAGCGAGAAACATAAGTTTCGCCTGTATTCATCCTTCGTACAATCAAGTTACGTATATAACTAATATATATGTATACTCATATACATATATGGGTAATTCTCTTACATTACCCTTAAGAGCAGGTCGTATATCTCTATCTTTTTCTAATGAAAGAATTTATTTTTTTGCAAAAACTAATAATTGTAGCAAAAAATAAGGAGATAGCCCCATCTCGTATAATAAAAAGGAAGATTTTCTTTGACGAGGAAAAATTATTTTTATCGATTCGTTTTGAAGAAAACCTTAAAAAACTTAATAAATAAAGGTTAGGATAGACGATTTAGTTTTTCAAGGTTTTCTTAAAAACGAAGCGATGAAAATAATTTTTCCTCATCAAAGAAAATCTTTCTTTTTATTATTCGAGATGGGGCTATCTCCTTTTTTTTTGCTACAATTATTAATTTTTGTGAAAAAATCAATTCTTTGATTAGAAAAGGACAGATATACTCGACCTCCTCTTAATCAAAATTATTTTTCTACCTTTTTGTAAAAAATCTTAATTGAAATTACTAAATTATAATTCCTTAATCTGAATTTTAAAGACTTACGTCTTTACTTACCTCTTAAAAAAGTACAATTGAAACACATTTCATTTTAAATTATATTTTATTTATTTTGAAAATTTTTTAAACAATATTATCATTTATGAATATATAAGAGTGTTTAGGGTGTATTTGTAAATGTGTAAATGTAAAGCTGTATACGAATGCGGGTGTATTTGTATAGATGTGAGTAGATTTGTGCATGTATGTGTTTGGGTACGCGCGTGTGTGAATGTGAGTGTGTGCATTTACGTATTGTGTAACTATTTTCTTTTAAATTTTGATGCTGAGTTTGTGCACTCATCACGCATGGCGGCGTTCAAAAGGGATCGATTATCCTTTGTGTCGCCAAATTTCTCAAATACGTATTCTAAAATATATTGAATTGTTTAAAATCGATTTTGTATTATTTAAGGGGTGATCAAATACCTTTGCTTGCTCATCAAAACTAAATTTTTGCTGTGTTAATAAATCATTAAAAAAAATATTGTTCATTGTATCTAAAAATAAATAAATAATTATTGTTTAGTACGCTAACCTGATTAGCGTATCTTTATAGAAATTAATCTACAAAGATGATATTGCGAATATTATAAATTTCTGTATTGAAATAAATGTAATACTAGCTTTATTTTGAAGATATTTTATTTCTTATACTAGGGAAGGTAGTCAAAGTGATGTGCACTCGACCAAGTACAAACTGTTACTCTTTCGGTTCAGGTAAAAACAAACGTAAACGCAAGTACACACAGATAAAAAATACAATATGAAAATATCAAACGTATCCCTTTTTACTAATTACGGGAATTTTTAAACGGACGAAACATAGTATGCGTCCCAGATGTTTTATTATTTGATCGCTTATGAAGCGACCCAAAGGTATGTACCAATTTTTACAATCTCGGTGCCGGTCAATGCGTTTTATAGTATTAGAAGACTATATTTTGACGATACAATAGTAGCGGAGTTTAACACTGTACCGTATTCAAATAATATGTATAAAATACAGGAATTTTAGCGTCGAGAGAACTATTTGTTACCGAAGTACAAATTATCGGATACAATGACAAATATTAATTTTAACACGACGTTACATAAAAATATATTAATAAAACAAGAGAAAATTAGATGTAAGTACGCAACATACTCCCTCCGTTGAAAGTGTTAACGAACAACCCTCGTGACAATCTCTCTTTTACAGATAGATAAAATAGCAATTTTCGTGATTGGTCTCTCGAATATGTCGCAGAACGGCTTGGAAGTTCATTGTTATAAATACACTATTGTAACCTAGATGTAGTTTTTGAATTCTAGTTGAAATGGTTGTTACAAAGAAGGTACAGACTCCTCCCTTATTATGACCATCGTATTCTAAGTTGAATGGTAATATTGCGCTCGATGTTTTTTTCCAAATAAAATTTCCGAATTTATCTAACAATTCAAAGCTTGTATGAGTTGAGACATAATTTAAAACATTAAGTAATTATTATTGATTCGTCCAGACACATATATATGAGTTTTGAAAAATAAATTATTAATATATCGAAGATAATGTTTCACCGCTGAAAGAAGTATAAAATGATTAAAAAGAAAGAGTCAAATAGAATTTTGTTTGAGTAGAAGTATTGTAGAAAAATAAAACGTTAAGTTGTAAAATCGTTAAGCAATGGAATGCATAGTCTATTTGAAATATTATAAAAAATGGAATTGATTTTTTAAATATTTACTACTTTTTAGTTTTAAAATTTCGATTAATGCATATTATGATATGGACAATATGAAAAATTCAACATTATTGATCGACATAATTTTATTTTCAACTACCGTGTCAAATATTGTAACTTCATCTAAAAATTGTCACGGCGATTCAAAAGTTGAATTTCAATTTAACCTTTCAACATTTAGAAAACAGGGACTGTAATATAATAACAAAAAATATTAAATTTTTAAAAATATAAAATCCGCTTACTATTAGTTGTTAAAATATATATTGTTCGATTTTATTTGAATTAGTAGCCTCGGTTATGTAATGTACGTGATAAAAAAGTATCTGAAACTTAGATTAAAATGTAATAAAAATGTCAATTAAATTAATTTTTGAAGCCTTTTAAGATAAAATGAAATGTCAAAAACATATATGCGCATCTAAGTACTTTGTAATTGATGATTGGAATTTTTATCCTTTTTCATCAATATAAAGCGTATTCATATATGTTTATGTATAAAAGTAAGAACGATGTTCAATTTTCAACGTATATTTAATTCATTTAAATATTCAATACTTTAGTACTTCAAAAATTCCTGAAATCTTGAGATATTTTAATAATTAGTTGCCAATGACAATCGATTAGATATGAATAGAGATAAAGCCGGTTTAGGTGTACTCATCAGAGAATCGCTTATTGAAAAGTGTCCAGAAATTAGCATTGACAAATCGTTTATGATCGTTAACAAAGAAATGAACGGTCTCGCATTTAAAGTAGATTCTTTCTCAATAGAAAGTGCATTAAATTGCCCCAATAAACGTCGACAATAAATTACGGGCCATTCATTCGAAATATTGTTCATAAGATTTCACTCTAGTTTCCCATTATCTTCTGGAATGAGGAGGAGTAGGAATAAATTGCATATTAAAATTACAGTCATTCTGAAAAATTGAAAATATTTCTTTAACCTCGTTAAATTTTATGATAGCATATAGTTCTTTTAGTTCATATTCGCACCTTAGAAATTTGTGGAATTATTCGAATAAATTGTCGCCCGCTTACCCCGTCGACTAATGAAATACCTCATCGTTTAGTAAGAATTTCAGATTTTAAATAGTTTATCGTTTACTTGACCTTGAATAGAATTTTGAATTGGATATTTTATTTTTGCTTTATTCCATGTACGGAATTTAAGTGTGGATATATATTTTTTTTAGTATGAATAATGAGTTGAATGATTGTCGAGTGAGCGATACTATTTTTATATAAAGGACTATACCATTGTTGATTTTATTGTAACATATGCGCCCTTGATATTTTTACATTTCTATGGCTGTTGTTTTAATGTAATTCATATTGTGATTCTATTTATTTTACGTTTGACTGATGAATGTTATTGTCAGTATTTGAATCAATTCATTTAAATTTATTTATTTATGCATCTATGTACAGCATTATTGTGTGTATTTTCGTTTATTTGTGATATCATTTTTAAGGTATTGTTTTGCTAAATTTAAGCTATCGACTGAGATATCTTGTGTACAAATTAAAAAGTTATGTTATATTTGTTGTTCAAGACGCCATCATCATTAAAAAACAAATCAATATCTATCCATCGATCTCGTTAAGAAGGGGCCGAACTATCTGTCTTTGTCTAATAGCGTTTTTCATCATTTATGTAAACACTATCCGGTATAACAAGAAAAAAATAGCAGCCCCCGCTAGATATTAGTATGATTAGTAAATTTTGTAATAGCAACCAAATTTTTTACCGCATAGTTTTTGACTAATTAGAGACCTACTAGCAATCTAGAATATAACCTATCTTTTTTTGGTAGGTCTCTAATTATTCAAAAACTACGCAGTGAAAAAATTTGGTTGTTATTACAAAATTTACTTATTATACTAATATCTAGCGGGGGCTGCTATTTTTTTCTTGTTATACCGGATAGTGTTTACATAAATGATGAAAAACGCTATTAGACAAAGACAGATAGTTCGGCCCATTCTTAATATTTATAGTCTTCACCGACATATAAATGAGGATGACGACATAATTTTTTTAATTTACTTCGATTTCGATGTTTGCGTTTTTTAATATAAAATAAAACGGCCATGAAGTCTATTCCTATCTGATCAAGAACCGCGACTTGATAACCCGGATCTAAGGTAAATCACCCTCTCCATGCTCTTATAGTTTCGATCTAAGGCGAAAATAGACTACGTTTTCTCGTATGATTATCCTAATTTCGTTACGTTCGTCTATGGCCCGATATTTTGGCGTATCACATATACGTATTCTCGCATAACCATAAATCTAGTGACAATATGAATAGTTAACGGCAGGCCGGAGTAGATCCTGATACCGACCGAGTAACAATTGAGTTGTTTGTTATTTACTCAAGTATTAATTGGTGTATCTCCAAATTGAAGGTTAAGCGCAATAGATATTATTATTATGAACATCTATGCACAAGAAAAAAAAATTCTACCGCTTTGTTTTTGAGAAAAGTAAGGAACACCAAAGTAAAAGTTTATGTTTATAATATTTTTGCGTTCCTTACTTTTCTCAAAAACAAATCGGTAGATTTTTTTCTTCTTGTGCATAAATATTTGTAATAATAATATCTATTGCGCTTAACCTTCAATTTGCAGATACACCGATTAATACTTGAGTAAATAACAAAAATTTCAATTAGACAAGGACAGCGAATCCGGCCTGCTCTTAAGTCGATTAGAAAATTTGACTTAAGTAAAATAATGTGACGACTCAGTTGAAATAAGATATTAGAATTTTTTGACCAGTAACAAGTAATAAGTTACTTTTACCTACGAATTGATCCAGATCATAATACCGACTCCTTTTTATTTATTAACGTTTTTGACCTTTCTTAAGCTTCAAAGTTCTCGAAAAATCAAATACCTCGTACAAATTGAATAATTAAATTTTCCACGTTATTTAATTATGCCGGTCTTATCGATTTTTACGTTGTTTATGTCTGAGCAAAATATGCGGCAAAAACAAAACAAAACAAAAAATTATGCGTTTTATTTTATAAAAATCGACTCGGATAATGAACCGACGAAGATTGGTCGTATTACGATATGCGCACTGCTGTGTCTTAACAACCTACGTACGCTGATGTAAGCAAACGTTGTTACGCCTTTACAAGTTATGATTTTTTGATAAAAATGCATAAAGCTGAATTATTAAATGCGAAGAAGAAAATTGCAATGATAAAATTTCACGGGCTGTCTGATTATGTAAATTTTCATAAGTCTTGTATTTATAAATAGGTACTTGGTAGATTATATTAACATAATAAATTTCTCATATATCATGACGTTTCATAAGATAAGCGATACGTATTTTTATAATAAAGAATTCTAATTGTCACAGAATATTATTATTTAAATAATCATCTCTTTATTGTATTAATCAATGATTGCAAGTGAATTAAAAATAATATTTATTTATCCTTTGAATTAATACACGAAGTAAAATAATGCTTTTATATCAATTATTTTATTTTCTTATGATTTAAATATCATTCTCCTATTTTAGTAATAACGAACTGATCTTTTTCATAATGTTTCGACTTCTAACGCGGTTATCTATATTTGTTTTATTTGATAAATCGAATTGAATTTCTTATTGATTAGATTTAGTATGTATCCGACATAAGACTTCGATTTAGAAAAACAAATTTTGAACTTGAATTTCTCAAGCTTTTGACCATTTAGGCGTATAAATCTATACTTCGTTATATTTAGCGTGATTTAATCTTCCAAAATTCGTTTGTCTCGGTTTGCAACAATCTACGATAGTGCCCGTTTAAAAGCATTTTTAAATGGCGTCCACTGTTGGGTTTTCCAGTCAAAAGTTTAGAATATAGTGACGTGCAGCTTCAATATTATACGAATTGTAACGTTAGTTTTTCAGCACTAATTGTATCTCAAGTTTTCATGTTGTGTAAAAGTTTGAGCCTTATCAATAACTTAAAGTTTAGATTTTCGAATCAAATATTATAAGCATGCTTATTTTCTGTGTCGATTTATTCAATTATTTCATTAACGTCGACAAATGGAGATGTAAGAGTTTGTAACCGTAATTACAATTTTTCATTACCAACCTCATTTGTTGATTCAAAATTATTTGAAAATTTACTAAACAGAACTATATGCCTTATAATTGTTTTGCGTTTTCGTATAAATGTGTTTAGACGATCAAATGCCTCTATGTTGGTATTATAATAAATTGTTAAATGGACACTTAAAAATGTTTCAGCGATTCCATGATAGTACTTAATTAACCATTCCTATCTCCTCTGCTTATTGACATCGTATTTGAAATTGGAATGATTGTCCAATTAACTGCCTTGAATGGTGTATTTCTGTGAAGTCTGGTCGATGAAAGATGCGGAACTTATCGGCTTTAAGTTTGACTTTGAGACATTGTCTCTTTTTTTGTACCAAAATTTAGTTTATAGATTTTCTTGAATATTTATCAAAATCGTTTCGTTAGACGGAACTTCACAGTTTTCATTTCTCCACTTATATGCACTGTACACTGAGTTGCTCGCTTGGCCTAAAAATAATATAGGTGAAGAGTCACAGCTGTTTAACATATAAACAGTATATGTTCGAATGAATCGTATTATCACTTAAGCCTATAAATAATATAGGTCAATTATTACTGTCGTTTTATATATAACCAATATATGTTCGAATGAATCGTATTATCGCTTTAGCCTATAGACAAGATAGGTGAATTTCGTGTCGTTCCAGCTTACATCTGCAGTATGTAAGTGTATTACACGTATCGTTTTTGTATATACATATAATATTATGTCTGCATATATACGTATATTGTAGACACACTATGATTTGTTTAATCGCTTTGCCTATATTTGTATAATATAGGTAATTTTTGCGTTTTCGCTTAGCCTATATTTGTATACTATAGGTGATTTTCGTTTTCGTTTTAGCCTATATTTGTATAATATAGGTGATTTTCGTTTTCGCTTAGCCTGCTATATTGAATAGCCAGGTGAACCCTAGTGTTACGCGCGTAACTTGTCGATTTAACACTGTCCGGAATAATGCGGCGCGAAGAACCATGTTTAGTACGCTAACCTGATTAGCGTATCTTTATAGAAATTAATCTACAAAGATGATATTACAAATATTGTAAATTTCTGGATTGAAATAAATGTAATACTAGCTTTATTTCGAAGATAATTTATTTCTCATGCTAGAGAAGGTGGTCGAAGGGATGTGCACTCGACCAAGTACAAACTGTTACTCTTTCGGTTTAGGTAAAAACAAACGTAAACGCAAGTATACACAGGTAAAAAATACAATATGAAAATATCAAACGTATCCCTTTTTACTGATTACGGGGATTTCCAAACGGACGAAACATAGTATGCATCCCAGATGTTTTATTATTTTATCGCTTATAAGGCGATCCAAACGTATGTACGAATTTTTACGATCTCCGTGGCGATCAATGCGTTCTATGGTATTAGAAAATTATATTTTGACCATACAATAGTAGCGGAGTTTAACACTGTACCGTATTCAAATAATATGTATAAAATACAGGAATTTTAGCATCCAGAGAACTATTTGTTACCGGCATACAAATTATCGGATACAATGAAAAATATTAATGTTAAGGTAGTACTGTCGATATGAAGTTAGCTAAATGAATATTTGCTCAAATTTTGACTCTGTAGAAATTAAACGTGACAACACTGCCGCTTTTATATATAAAGCATGTATATTTTCTAAGCGGTTATGTCTTTATTTAGAGCCAAAGCAAGATTTTTTTTTTAAAGAAAAAGACTGAGCAAAAAAAATGGAAAAGGGTTATGGTGATATGTGCATCATCCAATCTCAAAAACAATGTAAATATGGCAGTATCAAAAAGGAAAAACACCAGCTGATTACCTTTCATTTACATACTTTTAAATTTATTTTCTTTATGAGGTTCATATGATTTAGAAAAATAATAAATAAATATGAATATATTTATACTGAATTAAAAGAAACAAATGATTTTTTAAATATATGTGAGTCTCATGAGAGACATAAGTTTGAAAAACAGCTGATAATTTTTTTTTCATTTGCTACAGTATTTTTGACAAGTGTATGGCAATATGTATACATATGTATGTGCATATGCATTAAATGAAATCAAATTTATATAAAAAATAAAATTCAAGATGTACGTATAAATTATACCCAACTGTACGATCTTAACTCACATATATTGAAAAATTAAAACATTTAAAATATTTTTTGCTGTATTTCATTAAATTTTTTGCACATCTTTCTTGAAACTTAATCACATCGGTTAAAGTGCATTATATTTTTAACTTAACGCGCGCTATCCTATACTCTGCGACGTTGACACATTTACAATAGCACGTTCTGCTACTTAAAATTTTATTTATTAAATTGCTTATAAATACTCTTACAAGCACCCAATTAATGTTTTTAAGGATACAAAATTTTACTAAGGTTTCAAATAAGCGCTGTATAAATTTTCATCAATATCTTGCTCGTAAGTTTTGTAAAATATGTAATTCAATGAATAAAAAACGTTTCTATCCATAAGGCTACGTGTTAATCGCTGGAAATTAAAAACATTAATAACTTTTTTTATAGGCACCAAAGGCCCACAAAAATTTGTTTGAGTAATTCTAGGGTCAATATTTACTTATTATTTCAATTTCATCGAAATTTGTCCGGTCGATCGATTTACGACAGTACTACCTTAACATGACCTACATAAAAATATATAAATAAAACAAGAGAAAATAAGATGTAAGTATGCAACTATTATACTATATAAGACAAATACATCCAACAAACATTGGGTTGCATGGAACAACTTAAAATAGCACAATTATATCTGATGATTCTATTGTTTCGATTATTTTCATTGGAAGATTATAAAAAACATTTAATATGCGTTGGGTGTTGTTTAATTTACAAAAATTCAGATTTATTATTTTTTGTATGGCCGTTTTCTTCATCACTAAAATTTTATTTATTTTTAGTAATAAAAAATTATTTTTACTACAATTTAATTTTATTGTAGAAATAATTATTTGTTTTAAATTAATAAATATTTTAACAATAGCGAAAATTTAGAATAGATAAATTTAGAGATATTTATTTTACTTATTAACTACACATGTACCTTCAATTGCTCCTAATTTCTCAGAATCAAGAGCTGGCTCGGCAGCTTTTTCTTTATTGAAATTACTCATCTTGCCCGTTACAGAGCATGTGCCAAGTTCCTTCTCTGCAAAAACGATGGACATTAAATCCGATGTCAGGGCCATTACACTAGATCTATTACAGTGTCTTAACCCTTTCACTGGTGCAGCTTTTTTTACTTTATGTGCCAAAAATGGTAAGACAATGAACTTAAACAAATTATACGATAACTATGAATATCGGGGTTCTTGGGGACGCAGAATCGATTCTGATGGTTATTTTCGCAAATTTTTTATTTCCAACCCCTAAATGAGGGGTTAAGGGTGAATTTCCCAATGTTTTTAATTCCTTACAAAATTTAATCAATTTCTTCTTTAGCTTGGTTGTAATAATAATCCTTTTTTTCAATTTTAGTGTTTGAAAATAAGGGATGTAGGACCACCCTTCAACCCTTAAATAAGGGTTGAAATGAATTTTTCATTTTTTTTTCTATAACTGTGTATCTATTAAATTTTTATGAAGCAAACATAAGAGGACTTCAGTTTCCCTTATTTATATTATCCATATTAGTACTAAAATTCACCAACAGGTGGCGAACTATAAGGTGCCGTACCACAAGTAAAATAGATAACAAAGTTTTACGAAGTAGAAGAGTTTTACCCAGAGTTCGAGCCTAAAATTTTCATTTCATTCAAAGTTCTCTCATTCAATTTTGGATACAATGCTACGTAGTAAACGCTTACGATCGCCATCTCCAACTATTTCTGAATCTAATTCATCAGATAAGAGTTCTGATGATAATTTTTTAGCAGAGAAAGAATCTGATAGAGATTACTGGGATGATAATAATGATGTTGATGATATTCCTTTGAATATCAGATTATATAAAAAAAAAAAATTTCAACTTTTATAGAAAACTCTGATTTTGTTCCCGAAATTTATCCTTTTATTGATAAAAATAAAGGCTTACAAAATGATTGCAGAATAAATACTAATAGTTCTGTTTTGGATGTTTTTGAAGCATTTGTTTCAGAAGATTTCTTTGAAATGATGGCATGTCAGAGTAATGTTTATGAAGAAACGAAAATAACAAATATGAGAGAAGCTAATAAGTTGAAAAAAAATTCGTGTATAAACCTATGTGATGAAATATCCTCAGATGATCTCTATGCTTTCATAGCTATTTCTATTCTTATGGGCATCACCAGAAAACCTAAAATTGAAATGTATTAGTCTCAAGACCAATTGATTAAAATGCCCATTTTTTCAAAAATCATGCCTCTCAAAAGATTTCAGGCTATACTATCTCTTTTACATTTTGAAGAAGATCATGTTGAAACTGATAAACTTTCAAAACTAACAAGGAGAGTGTTTCACCTTCGGGTCACCGATTGGGCTCAAATTTGGGAAATGTTTTCTGGATGCAGAAACATGGAGAAAGCCAAAACTTTAGAGGCCAACGCTCAAAATTTCTCTAGTTATAGGCCATTGAAGAAAATCACGAAAAAGTTACTAGATTTTCAAATGCTTATAGTTCCTCAGCATTGTTAGCTAAAAGCTTATACCTTTTTCAAATGAAAGCTGAGCTCAAATCCTTTCGAAATAGCACCTAAGGCATCCCAAAATATTATTTTTTCCCAAAGTTAGAGCGCAATGAAGATTAGACCTAATTTCAGCTTTTATTATTAATTAATGTTTTAAACAGAAAATTAAGGTCAAATCTTCATTGCGCTCTAACTTTGGAAAAAAATAATATTTTCACGTACTATAGGTGCTATTTCGAAAGGATTTGAGCTTAGCTTTCATTTAAAAAAAGGTACAAGCTTCTAGCTAACAATGCTGTGGAACTATAAGCGTTTGAAAATCTAGTAACTTGTTTCGTGATTTTCTTCAATGGCCTGTAACTAGAGAAATTTTGAGCGTTGGCCTCTAAAATTTTGGCTTTCTTCATATTTCTGCATCTAGAAAACATTCCCCAAATTTGAGCCCAATCGGTGACCCGAAGGTGAAACACTCTCCTTGTAAGACTAATAATTAAATTCTTCGTTGATCGTTTTCAAAGTATATACAGTCCTGGTGAGAAAATTTCAATTGATGAGTCTCTTTTGAAATGGAAAGGTAGGTTCAGTTTCAAACAATTTAATCGAAATAAAAGAGCTCGTTTTGGATTAAAAATTTACGAAACTTGCGATTCAGATAATGGGTATATATATAATTTCAAAATCTATGCCGGAAAAGTTACAGATAATGATGGCACGCTCTATGGAGTTTCTGGAGAGGTAGTTTTTGAAATGCTTGGTGATTGAAAAGAACAAGGTCGTTCCTTATATTTAGATAATTGGTATAGTTCACCAATTCTTTTCTCAAAATTACATGATGCAAAGACTAATGTTTGCGGAACAGTTCGAACAAATCAAAAATATCTTCCAAAAATTGATACAAAAAAATAGCTAAAAATGAGATGAAAACATTAAGTAGCTCGCAAATGACTTTTATGGCATGGAAAGATAAGAAAATGGTAACGATGCTTTCAACCATGCATTCAGTAGAAAAAGTTGTAACTGAAAAAGTAGATTATCGTACTAAAGAACGAAAAGTAAATCCGAATATTGTATTAGACTACAACCAAAATATGGGTGGTGTAGATAGATCAGATCAATGTATAACGGGATATAAAATAATCAGAAAATCAACTAAATGGTATATCAAGACTTTTCTACATTTATTAGACATGGCAATATTTAACGCATATGTAGTTTATGGTATTACTCATAGAGAAAAAAAATTGACATATTTAGATTTTCGTATGCAATTGGCCCGTGAACTGAAAGATAAATATGTCCCTAATAGTCCACGAACAAAAAGGCTTAGTGGTAATCTAAGTAACAACATTTCAAACCTAAATAATGGTCAACACTTTCCAACTAACATTTCAGCGAATGACAAAGGTGTAAGAAAACGTTGTTTTTTATGCTACAATAAAAATAAAATAAAATGAACAACTATAATGTGCAGTACTTGCAATGTCATTCAGTTATGCGTAACGCCTTGTTTCAAAAAATATCTTAACTTGCACTATATCATACCTTAGAAAACAGTACAATAATTGAAATATGGAAAAAAACAAAAAAAAAAAACATAAACAATTAAATAAAAAATGAAAAAAAAAACAAAAAATTAAATAAAAATGGAAAAAAAAACATAAAAAATCAAATAAAAAATGAAAAAAAAAACAAAACAAAAATAAAAGAATGGAGGGTTAAACCCTACCGTAATCTCCCCGTCGGTACACTCTGGGGTCGTGAATTAATCACCTGCTAACTACAGGGGTAAATTATTGAATCTGCCATAATGAATCCGCCATTTTGAATTTTTCAATTCTGTTCTTAGATTCGTAATCAGCCATCTCCAAAACCCTTACACACTGAATTTGAAATGAATTGATTGAAAAATGCAGCAGTTATTCAACTTGATCATATATGATACATCACCAGTTGTGGCACGACTTTTTTTTGATCATATATGATACAATGCCAGTGAAAGGGTTGAGCGACTAGATTGCACCATTACACCGAATTCTCCTAATTCAAAAAAAAATTGTAGAAAATATCTGAATTATGAGAATTCAGTGTAATGATGCAATCTAGTCGCTTAAGACACTGTAATAGATCTAGTGTGATGGTCCTGACATCGGATTTAATGTCCATCGTTTTTACAGAGGAGGAACTTGGCACATGCTCTGTAACGGGCAAGACGAGTAATTTCAATAAAGAAAAAGCGTTCCACGATTGCCTAGATTTATTGGGTAATTTTTATGAGGGAATTCTTGCCGTGTATAATTAATAATTTTTATCAACAACAGGTAAATGAATCAACTGAAACTCCAGTGAAGAAACAGGTATTTCCTTTGCATTCGCGATACTTTCACCTCCATTTTTCTTAAGTACTAATAACTCAGAAAAACTTGTTGATTCTGGGATAAAGACTATACTTTTCTTTTGTATTTTTTCCCGCTGAATCCGAATCCGGCGTCAAAAGTAGGGGATTGGACGCATATTTCGAACATAACCTTATACATATATTTTTTATAAAACAAAAAGAAATTCAACAACTTCTCATCATCTTTATATTCTTACTATTAAATATTAATTATTAAAAAACTTACTACGTGTCTCCAAGTTGTTAACTAAAGAGGAAAAGTTATCTCATTGTGCTTTTGATTTTCTTCTAACCTATGAGATACTTTTCCTTACATACAGTTAAGAAATAAACTGTGTTCATAAGGTCCAACGCTTACTTTTTAAAAAATTGGAATAAATTTTCTAAGAATATTAACCTTTAGGCGGCCGGGGTGACACCTTTTGGGGTCACCAATTGTGACATAGTCAAAAACTAATGTTTGTGATAATATTTTACTATGTCACAATTGGTGACCCCAAAAGGTGTCACCCCGGCCGCCTGAAGGTTAAAGGCTTTTTATAAAAATTTTCTAGAAAATTTTTATAAGCAGCATATCAAAGTTAAGATCAAAATTTTTCAGAAATCATAAAATTTGGAAAAGTTGAAAGAGAATAAACATATTGCAAATTTAAGCTACAATAAAAGAAAAATCAATTGCTGACTATTTTAATTTCACAATAGTTTCATGTACTTTTTTGCAACAGTTTCATTTTTACGTAGCGAATCATATGGTACACATTAAGGTAGTTGGCATGAAATTCAGTTGCAATCAGACTTTTTTTTAATTTAGACTACTTCTAAATTATATTATTCTACACATAATATTAAATTTTCAGAAAGATTCTCCGCACCAAAAGCGAGATATAGAGCTTTAAAGTTGCAACATTTAACACGTGATTCCTATAGTAAGCTGTCTCAAACACCACATTTTAAGACATAACTAAAAAGCCTCCATTCATATCTTTTTAAAAAACTAATATGATATTTAAAATTATGTATAAAATATTATGTAAATAAATGAAAATGCTCAACCGTATAATTATTTAGTTATTGTAAATAGGAGTTTCTAAATTTTTGCTTCTTAGAAATGAACGAGGAAAGAAACGGAGAATCGTGGCAACGCCGCTGCAAGTAGAGAACGTGAATTTAAACTTTCAAGTGAGAGGGGCTAGGAAATACATAGAATTATAATCGCAGCGTTGCCACTTTTATGGTATATTGCGTTTAAGCTTGTGTTCACGTATAACTATACAATGTAAACATGTATTGGTGCATTTGGACTTTATATATAGCCATTTATATTTCACGTTAGACTTTTGACACTGGCTGTAACATGCCAACTACCTTAATAGAAGAAATAATAATCGTGCTTGCGAACATTCAATAAAGGTTTAAGTACATTTAACACTTTGCAAGTAATATTAATCCATGCGACGTTTTAATAGTAGGAGTTTTAAGAAAATCCAGAGAGCCGTATAGAATATTTTATCTCTATAATAGAGAATCATTCGTGCATACATCGCAATATTCATAAATGTTTTTTTTCACACTCAGGGCAGAAAATGAGCTTTTCGTAGCCTATTTTTAAGTACGAAAATAGCTGTTTATTGCCCTGAGGGAGGAAAATAATTTTTTAGTACATTTTCTTCCCTAGGGAGGAAAATGAATGTGAAAATTCATTTTCCTCCCTAGGGAAGAAAATTTTTGTCATTAAGTAAGGAAAAAAATTAAGTCTTTTTACACTCTTCTTATGCATTATAAATAATTTCTTAAAATATTATATAAGTTTATTTATATTAAGATATTTGTTACATTATGAATTAATTTAATAAGATATATGCTTTTATAGCTCCTTAAGTTTTTCAATACTTTTTTTCATTCAATAGTCTTCAATTAATTTATCTTTACTATTAAAAAATAATATTAAATTTACCTTAACACCCGTCAATAAGAGAATGAATAATTTTTTTTATCGCGTATGATTTATATAGCTACCAACAATAGCTCTCCCCACTTACACAAAATGAAAAGATAAAAAGAACTTTACTAAGAGGCGTCGCTTATAAAATTCTTCGAAACAGCTCTTTTTGTTCCCCCTCTTCATTTTAGAAAACCTTTATATACGTTATTAAAATCTGTTGTACCTTTATTTAAATATAAATAAATTTTTATACTTACTTATTTATATCATAAATAATTTCTTAGAATATTATATAAGTTTAGCCTTTCTTACTAAATTTATAACTTACTTAATGCGCACATTGATATCTGTTACATTATAAATTGATTTAATTATTCTTTGTTAATTATTTATGATATACTTATTTATATCATAAATAATTAACAAAGAATAATTAAATCAATTTATAATGTAACAGATATCAATGTGCGCATTAAGTAAGTTATAAATTTAGTAAGAAAGGCTAAACTTATATAATATTCTAAGAAATTATTTATGATATAAATAAGTAAGTATAAAAATTTATTTATATTTAAATAAAGGTACAACAGATTTTAATAACGTATATAAAGGTTTTCTAAAATGAAGAGGGGGAACAAAAAGAGCTGTTTCGAAGAATTTTATAAGCGACGCCTCTTAGTAAAGTTCTTTTTATCTTTTCATTTTGTGTAAGTGGGGAGAGCTATTGTTGGTAGCTATATAAATCATACGCGATAAAAAAATTATTCATTCTCTTATTGACGGGTGTTAAGGTAAATTTAATATTATTTTTTAATAGTAAAGATAAATTAATTGAAGACTATTGAATGAAAAAAGTATTGAAAAACTTAAGGAGCTATAAAAGCATATATCTTATTAAATTAATTCATAATGTAACAAATATCTTAATATAAATAAACTTATATAATATTTTAAGAAATTATTTATAATGCATAAGAAGAGTGTAAAAGACTTAATTTTTTTCCTTACTTAATGACAAAATTTTCTTCCTAGGGAGGAAAATGAATTTTCACATTCATTTTCCTCCCTAGGGAAGAAAATGTACTAAAAATTATTTTCCTCCCTCAGGGCAATAAACAGCTATTTTCGTACTTAAAAATAGGCTACGAAAAGCTCATTTTCTGCCCTGAGTGTGAAAAAAAACATTTATGAATATTGCGATGTATGCACGAATGATTCTCTATTATAGAGATAAAATATTCTATACGGCTCTCTGGATTTTCTTAAAACTCCTACTATTAAAACGTCGCATGGATTAATATTACTTGCAAAGTGTTAAATGTACTTAAACCTTTATTGAATGTTCGCAAGCACGATTATTATTTCTTCTATTAAGGTAGTTGGCATGTTACAGCCAGTGTCAAAAGTCTAACGTGAAATATAAATGGCTATATATAAAGTCCAAATGCACCAATACATGTTTACATTGTATAGTTATACGTGAACACAAGCTTAAACGCAATATACCATAAAAGTGGCAACGCTGCGATTATAATTCTATGTATTTCCCTAGCCCCTCTCACTTGAAAGTTTAAATTCACGTTCTCTACTTGCAGCGGCGTTGCCACGATTCTCCGTTTCTTTCCTCGTTCATTTCTAAGAAGCAAAAATTTAGAAACTCCTATTTACAATAACTAAATAATTATACGGTTGAGCATTTTCATTTATTTACATAATATTTTATACATAATTTTAAATATCATATTAGTTTTTTAAAAAGATATGAATGGAGGCTTTTTAGTTATGTCTTAAAATGTGGTGTTTGAGACAGCTTACTATAGGAATCACGTGTTAAATGTTGCAACTTTAAAGCTCTATATCTCGCTTTTGGTGCGGAGAATCTTTCTGAAAATTTAATATTATGTGTAGAATAATATAATTTAGAAGTAGTCTAAATTAAAAAAAAGTCTGATTGCAACTGAATTTCATGCCAACTACCTTAATGTGTACCATATGATTCGCTACGTAAAAAATGAAACTGTTGCAAAAAAGTACATGAAACTATTGTGAAATTAAAATAGTCAGCAATTGATTTTTCTTTTATTGTAGCTTAAATTTGCAATATGTTTATTCTCTTTCAACTTTTCCAAATTTTATGATTTCTGAAAAATTTTGATCTTAACTTTGATATGCTGCTTATAAAAATTTTCTAGAAAATTTTTATAAAAAGCCTTTAACCTTCAGGCGGCCGGGGTGACACCTTTTGGGGTCACCAATTGTGACATAGTAAAATATTATCACAAACATTAGTTTTTGACTATAGTCACAATTGGTGACCCCAAAAAGGTGTCACCCCGGCCGCCTAAAGGTTAATATTCTTAGAAAATTTATTCCAATTTTTTAAAAAGTAAGCGTTGGACCTTATGAACACAGTTTATTTCTTAACTGTATGTAAGGAAAAGTATCTCATAGGTTAGAAGAAAATCAAAAGCACAATGAGATAACTTTTCCTCTTTAGTTAACAACTTGGAGACACGTAGTAAGTTTTTTAATAATTAATATTTAATAGTAAGAATATAAAGATGATGAGAAGTTGTTGAATTTCTTTTTGTTTTATAAAAAATATATGTATAAGGTTATGTTCGAAATATGCGTCCAATCCCCTACTTTTGACGCCGGATTCGGATTCAGCGGGAAAAAATACAAAAGAAAAGTATAGTCTTTATCCCAGAATCAACAAGTTTTTCTGAGTTATTAGTACTTAAGAAAAATGGAGGTGAAAGTATCGCGAATGCAAAGGAAATACCTGTTTCTTCACTGGAGTTTCAGTTGATTCATTTACCTGTTGTTGATAAAAATTATTAATTATACACGGCAAGAATTCCCTCATAAAAATTACCCAATAAATCTAGGCAATCGTGGAACGCTTTTTCTTTATTGAAATTACTCGTCTTGCCCGTTACAGAGCATGTGCCAAGTTCCTCCTCTGTAAAAACGATGGACATTAAATCCGATGTCAGGACCATCACACTAGATCTATTACAGTGTCTTAAGCGACTAGATTGCATCATTACACTGAATTCTCATAATTCAGATATTTTCTACAATTTTTTTTTGAATTAGGAGAATTCGGTGTAATGGTGCAACCTAGTCGCTCAACCCTTTCACTGGCATTGTATCATATATGATCAAAAAAAAGTCGTGCCACAACTGGTGATGTATCATATATGATCAAGTTGAATAACTGCTGCATTTTTCAATCAATTCATTTCAAATTCAGTGTGTAAGGGTTTTGGGGATGGCTGATTACGAATCTAAGAACAGAATTGAAAAATTCAAAATGGCGGATTCATTATGGCAGATTCAATAATTTACCCCTGTAGTTAGCAGGTGATTAATTCACGACCCCAGAGTGTACCGACGGGGAGGTTACGGTAGGGTTTAACCCTCCATTCTTTTATTTTTGTTTTGTTTTTTTTTTCATTTTTTATTTGATTTTTTATGTTTTTTTTCCATTTTTTATTTAATTTTTTGTTTTTTTTTTCATTTTTTATTTAATTGTTTATGTTTTTTTTTTTTGTTTTTTTCCATATTTCAATTATTGTACTGTTTTCTAAGGTATGATATAGTGCAAGTTAAGATATTTTTTGAAACAAGGCGTTACGCATAACTGAATGACATTGCAAGTACTGCACATTATAGTTGTTCATTTTATTTTATTTTTATTGTAGCATAAAAAACAACGTTTTCTTACACCTTTGTCATTCGCTGAAATGTTAGTTGGAAAGTGTTGACCATTATTTAGGTTTGAAATGTTGTTACTTAGATTACCACTAAGCCTTTTTGTTCGTGGACTATTAGGGACATATTTATCTTTCAGTTCACGGGCCAATTGCATACGAAAATCTAAATATGTCAATTTTTTTTCTCTATGAGTAATACCATAAACTACATATGCGTTAAATATTGCCATGTCTAATAAATGTAGAAAAGTCTTGATATACCATTTAGTTGATTTTCTGATTATTTTATATCCCGTTATACATTGATCTGATCTATCTACACCACCCATATTTTGGTTGTAGTCTAATACAATATTCGGATTTACTTTTCGTTCTTTAGTACGATAATCTACTTTTTCAGTTACAACTTTTTCTACTGAATGCATGGTTGAAAGCATCGTTACCATTTTCTTATCTTTCCATGCCATAAAAGTCATTTGCGAGCTACTTAATGTTTTCATCTCATTTTTAGCTATTTTTCTGTATCAATTTTTGGAAGATATTTTTGATTTGTTCGAACTGTTCCGCAAACATTAGTCTTTTCATCATGTAATTTTGAGAAAAGAATTAGTGAACTATACCAATTATCTAAATATAAGGAACGACCTTGTTCTTTTCAATCACCAAGCATTTCAAAAACTACCTCTCCAGAAACTCCATAGAGCGTGCCATCATTATCTGTAACTTTTCCGGCATAGATTTTGAAATTATATATATACCCATTATCTGAATCGCAAGTTTCGTAAATTTTTAATCCAAAACGAGCTCTTTTATTTCGATTAAATTGTTTGAAACTGAACCTACCTTTCCATTTCAAAAGAGACTCATCAATTGAAATTTTCTCACCAGGACTGTATATACTTTGAAAACGATCAACGAAGAATTTAATTATTAGTCTTACAAGGAGAGTGTTTCACCTTCGGGTCACCGATTGAGCTCAAATTTGGGGAATGTTTTCTAGATGCAGAAATATGAAGAAAGCCAAAATTTTAGAGGCCAACGCTCAAAATTTCTCTAGTTACAGGCCATTGAAGAAAATCACGAAACAAGTTACTAGATTTTCAAACGCTTATAGTTCCACAGCATTGTTAGCTAGAAGCTTGTACCTTTTTTTAAATGAAAGCTAAGCTCAAATCCTTTCGAAATAGCACCTATAGTACGTGAAAATATTATTTTTTTCCAAAGTTAGAGCGCAATGAAGATTTGACCTTAATTTTCTGTTTAAAACATTAATTAATAATAAAAGCTGAAATTAGGTCTAATCTTCATTGCGCTCTAACTTTGGGAAAAAATAATATTTTGGGATGCCTTAGGTGCTATTTCGAAAGGATTTGAGCTCAGCTTTCATTTGAAAAAGGTATAAGCTTTTAGCTAACAATGCTGAGGAACTATAAGCATTTGAAAATCTAGTAACTTTTTTCGTGATTTTCTTCAATGGCCTATAACTAGAGAAATTTTGAGCGTTGGCCTCTAAAATTTTGGCTTTCTCCATGTTTCTGCATCTAGAAAACATTCCCCAAATTTGAGCCCAATCGGTGACCCGAAGGTGAAACACTCTCCTTGATTACTTAATGCGCACATTGATATCTGTTACATTATAAATTGATTTAATTATTCTTTGTTTATTATTGCAATTTAACTTATCCCCATTTTGTCGAAAAGTGATCGCGTTTTAAAGACTTTACCTTAACACCCGTTAATAAGAAAATAAATAATTTTTTTCATTGCGCATGATTTATATAGTTATCAACAATAGCTCTCCCCACTTACAGAAAATGAAAAGATAAAAAGAACGTCACTAAGAGGCGTCGCTTATAAAATTCTTCGAAACAGTTCTTTCGGTTTCCCCTCTTCATTTTAGAAAACCTTTATATACATTGTTAAATCGATTTATTAGACAAAAAATAAGTTTCTATTTGATAAATAATTTTCAATTTTTATATTTACGTATTTATATTTTTAGAATTTAAACTGAAATATTGATGCCCTTTGTATGAAAAAGTCATATGTTAACCTCGGAAGAAAAGTGTTTTTGCCCTCGTCTTTATTGTCACCCTCGCTTCGCTCAGGCGACAAACTCGACTCGGGCAAAAATCACATATTTTCTTCCCTTGGTTAACAATGTACTATTTCATTGCTGATAACTGTGTGTAAATAAAATATTCTCATAAAATTCCCTATCATATTGCAATCAAAATATTACAATTTTCCTGAAAGTTTGACAGAACTTTGTAATTTAAACTTTATTCTTGGACTGATTATTAACAATTTAGGTTTATATAAAAATTTTAATGACTTCATGAAGTGTGTTTGAAAAATTCTGGATAGTTCTTTGGAAAAACTGCTAGCTTAAGTCTCGTTCATTTTCTTTCGGCATTACCTGGAATACAATCAAAACGTGACGGCAAAACGTACAATTTTTCTGGTACAAAATTATCAGAAAAGCAAAGAAAGTATTAACTTTTGTCGGCGAGACTCACGACTCTCATAGAAATTTTTTATGAATATTATAAGGATTGTGATACGACTGATGAAACAGGCACAACCTGGACCATCAGAGGAAAATGATCCCACTATTGATCTTCAAAATGCTTTTGATACGATTTCAAAGCTGAGTCAAGAACTGGAAGATTTGAAAAAGTCGAAGCAAACATGTAAAAGTAGTCTAAATTTTAAAAAAATCTGATTGGAAGTGAATTTTATGCCAACTACCTTAATGTGTACCATATGATTCGCTACGTACAAAATGAAACTGTTGCAAGAAAGTACATAAAATTATTGTGAAATTAAAATAGTAAGCAATTGATTTTTCTTTCATCGTAGCTTAAATTTGCAATATGTTTATTCTCTTTCAACTTTTCCAAATTTCATGATTTCTGAAAAATTTTTTTTTCTATTGAAAGATTTTGATCTTAACTTTGATATGTTGCTATAAAAAGCCCTTAATATTCTTAAAAAATTCATCCCAATTTTTTAAAAAGTAAGCGTTGGACCTTATGAACACAGTTTATTTCTTAACTATATGTAAGGAAAAGTATCTCATAGGTTAGAAGAAAATCAAAAACACAAATGAGATAACTTTTCCTTTTTAGTTAACAACTTAGAGACATGTAGTAAGTTTTTTAATAATTAATTTTTAATAATAAGAATATAAAGATGATAAAAAGTTTATTGAATTTCTTTTTGTTTTATGAAAAATATATGTATAAATATTTATTCTTTATTCTCTCAAATGTCGTTGTACACGCATGCTCTAGATGTACTCACACGCACACAAGTTATGGATGTTCAAACTTTATATGTTCACGTACACGCACGGAAAATAATATGAATCTGAAGTCTTCGACGTTGTTAACAACGAAAATATACATTCTTTATTGAATTCCTAAATTATGGTCTTAAAATAATATGAATGATTACATAGTGAGCTTAAACAATATAAATGACTATTAGAACTATTTATAACTGAACTATCAGATATTAGAAATACTATAAGTGAAAAAACGCATATTCCGACTAATCATAACATCTGTACTGAAAGAGTTAACTTTTTGTTCGTGACACTAAAATAAAAAAAACATAAAAATATGTATAGAACAATATCGAAATGTCAATCAATAGTGATGATTCGAACCTAAGACCTGCAAAAACCCATAAAAGATAAGATGCCGTACTTAAAATTTTAGTGGCTTTCATCGATGGATTAACTTTTTTTCCCACTTTGTAATAAAGGTTATACTAAAACAAATGTATAGAAAAATCAGCACTTCAATCAAAAGTAAGGAACCTAACCTAAACGATAAAAGCACCCGTTCCATCAAAGATTCCAAAGATCAACAAATTCCCATGACTTTGTTTAATGGATTAGCATTTTTTCTGAATGCAATAAGAATGGTTAACTACAATGCATGTATAAAAAATCAAGTTAATTGAGATTATGTAATCTAACCTAACCAGTGAATTAGCCCGTCTAATCAAAAGTTTCCTGATTTAAAAAGTTACCATGATTACATTTATAAGACCAGCTTTTTTTCTCAAAGCAATCAATTTTAGTCGACACTAAAATGCACCTATGAAAATATCATCATCACAATCAAGACTGGAACATAACCTAACCGGTTAAAAATTAAGTCTAATCAAAGATATCCTACTTTAAATATTCTCACGACTTCGTTTGAGGAATTAGCCTTCTTTCTCTGGATGCTGCAAGAAAGGTAACACTAAAATGCATGCAATTGACTTGATGATCTTGATATACGTGCATTTTAATATCACCTATTTTATTGCATGAAGAAAGCGAGGCTAATTCACTAGACAAGGTTATGGAAATTTTTTTAAAGAAAAAATCTTTTTGATTACATCTAATTAAAAAGGTTAATCTATTAAACAAAGACATCAGAATATTTTAGAGTAAGAAGTCTCTGATGGAACGGGATTTTTCACTCGTGAGGTTAGGTTCCATAGTCTGAACTGAGATAATGATTTTATTAAAGATGCATTTTAATGTCGACTCTGTTATTTAATCGTAAAAAAAAAAGTTTATTCAATAAACGAAGTCACGGTAATTTTTAAAGTAAGATATCTTTTATTGGACAGGATTTTTTATCGGTTCGGTTAGGTTCCATAGTTTTGATTAACTTGATGATCTTTGTATACTTGCATTTTAGTATCGCCTTTCTTATTGCATTGATGAAACAAGGCTTATTTATTTAACGAATTTATGAAAATTTAAGATATATGCATACTACGCATCCAACTCAACACATGTGTAGCAAACATATTATAGTTTATCTAGTTATTTGTATACAGCACAAACAAATTATATTTTTTTGTGAATTAAAAAAAAATATAATTTTTAACACGGCGTTCGGAAAATTCGTTTTTCGGTGCCTAATATCCATACAGAAAATGCCTGTTTACCGCACGAAAAATTAAGCGTGCGAAAATTTAAAAAGCGTGTAGGAAATTCATTTCTTGATTGATGGATGAATTTTTCGCGCGCTTTTTAGATTTTCGCGCACTTAATTTTTCGTGCAGTAAACAGGCATTCTTGATATGGAATTGAGACATCGGAAATCGAAAACACTTTTTAATGTGAACGTAAAACATCACTGACTACCCGTATGAAAATATCATTTAAAATATTTTTTTTTTTATAATTTTAATTGGCCTTTTGACTATTAACCTTATTTGGTTTTCTTGTCTTTGGCCATGACCAGGTATTTGCCCATTGGGACTTTTTTTTGTATATTTTTGTGCTTTTCGGGTTTATTCCCTCGGAAAAACTTCGAAAATTATTTTTTCTAATTTTTCCTAGGGAATCAAACCCCGGTCCACTGGGACGCAAGGTCAGTTGATTTTTACAACTGCACTTTTTCATCCCTTAGCGACGGAGCTCGTAAGTGTGTTCTGTGTACAAAGCACATGAAACAGAGGTGCTCGTTTGAAAAACAGCCAAGAGCGGAATTCGATCTCGGTTCCCCAAGAATACGAATCCAACGCTCCTACCGACTGTGCCACAGACCGGCTCTTATCATTTCAAATATACTGAGTTGAGCAATTACTTTTTATGTTCCCACTCTTCTATACATTTTCTTTGTTTGAATAATTTCCTCACAATGCTTACGCGCAAACATCAGATTCTCGTTTTTATAATATTAGACATATAACAAATTTATTATATTTGTTATATTATTTTTCTTTTTTGAAATTTCAATTTATTATTTTATTTTTTTTTAATTATTATTTACCTTAATTGTAATAAAATTTAAAAACTTTCTTTACTTTTGTTAAAATGTTCTTTCTTTGATTAGAAAATTATTTTATTATTTTATTTTTCTTTGTTTATAAAATACCATTTATTGGTTGTAATATTATTTTTTTATTCGGGAGTCAAATAAAATTAAACAATACGCTTTCTGATGCGAACGTAAACTATTACTGACCACTCGTTAAAACTATATTTCAAATACATTGAATTTAGCACTTGCACTTTATATCCCATTTTTCTATATTTTTTCCTTTGTTTTAATAATTTTTTTACTTACAATGATTGTGCGAGAACTTTAGATTCTCGTTTTTATAATAGTAAACATTAAACAAATTCATTTTATTTGTTGTTATATAATTTTCCTTTGTTGAAATATTAATTAACTATTTTATTTTTCTTTATTGAATCATTATTCATTTATACTGTAATAATATTTTAGAATATTTTTTCCTTGGTTAAAATATTATTTTATTATTTTTTTTTTTTTGTTTATAGAAATTATTTTACAATGCTAACGTCAAAACTTTAAATTCTTATTGTAATATATCGTGTACTTTTATCTTTTGTTATAAATATTTTATTATACGTTTTAAATTGGAAAATTTTTGCACGGTTACTTCTGGAATTATTACATTCCTGAATCATGATCGAATTTTCCAAACCTTGTGATAAAAAAAAGATACATAACACGTGCATAAAATAGGTCGTTACCGTATGCGCGTTGCCGCTTTTGCTGCGCTCGAGCGGCAATCTTCGCGCGTGCGGTAGAGACCTATTTTCTACACTAATTAAGTAAATACCATTTGTTTGTGCTATTTACAAATAATTAGATAATCTATAATATGTTTGCTACACATGTGTTGAGTTAGATGCGTAGTATGCGTATAATTATTTGTGTTAGAGTAGCGCACTTGAACAGCGTAGTCGCCATCTTTGTTGAGTGCTTCTGACCGACGCGTGGCAAGAAGGCAGTTAGTCTGTTGGAGAGCCTAGTAGAGACAACACCTCGCACACCGCTATTTCTCTGTATAAAGTTTAGCTGTATTGAATAGATCAATATATATTTTGTCTTATTAAGAGAATATCTTGTGTACCTTATTTCACATACATTATATACACATATATTAGAGTCTATTATTCTAAATACAACCTGTTATGGCGACAGCACGCCTTTATTGCGCAGTTTAGTGGTGTTGTTGCACAAAGAGTGCGTAGATAAAAAGAATTATCAGTGAGTGGTGGTTTTGAGACAGAAAAAGACTCAAGGGTTTTTATTTATATTGGTGAAGCCCGCATCTCTACCACAAGAAGCAACTTTTTTGCTGTCTAAGAATATTCCAATGAGGAAGTCACTGCATTTAATATATAAAAAGAAAGAAAGATTTCTCAAGAGCATGGCGTCGTCCCATTCAGGGCAGGTTGTTGTTGCCAGCTCATCTCGATGTAAGTAAAATTTTTTTCTCTTCTCAGCATAAATTTTAGAGGGAGAAGTGAGTGTAAAATTTATTCTGATAACAAACAGTGTTGGTATGAATAATAAAATTTTATGTAAAAGACAAAGTTGCGGGAATGCGTTCTCTTTGGTTTGAGATTAGTTTGGAAACTGAAGCCAAACTTTTATGTTAAAATCTAATAATGTAAAATACGGAAAATTTATTTTCGCAAGCTTAGAAATATATAATAAAAATAAAAGTTAAAATAACTTTATTAAAGAAAAGCATATTAAAAAAACGGACTGTCGAATTCTCGGAAACTTGAATAAAACGATTTCAAATTCGTGGAATCTCAACCGTTAAGCCTAAAGCGACACGTTTACGCGCGTGCGCAAGAAAAATAGCTTTGACGGTAAAGTAGGTAAGAGAGTTGTGAACCTGTGTGTGCCTGTAGGCTAAAAAAAGACAGATCAAAAGTGCTATTGTATGTATATACACATTCGAACTACTTAATGTAAAAACTATATAGAAAAATGTTCTCATCATTTCAACCTCAAGTTTTATTTTAAATTGTTGAATCGGAGAGATAAATTTAAGATTGAAAATTTTATTAGTAGATACTAAATATAGATAAGTCTGTGTTGTAAAAATAAAGTTCTTTTGTTAACTACAAATCGCACTAAGTGAGGGCCCCCACACAAGTGCGTACTACAGCTATTAAGCTGGTAAATAAAAGCTGTAAAGTTTCTTTTCAATTTAAAAAAAAAATCAACACAGTAAGTGAAATACATAGAGTATGAAAAGAATAACACTAGAGTTAAAATTAGGTCCAAATGATGATACTTATGTACATAGAGTATGATAAGAATAACACTACAGTCGAACTCAATTGAAACTTGTTAGGTTATAAAAATGATGTGAATGTGTATGAACGGTTTGTATATTTATACAATAACTTGTTGTTTAGGAAAATATATTTAATAAGAAAAGATTAATAAATATTAGAAATATTATTATAAAGAAATTAATTTAAGAGCATGTGTATGTATATGTATTGCACAGTAGACTAATTCACTATTCGACTCAACAGGTGCAGACATGAACGAGTTCAGAGATGCGATTCTTAGAGTGTGGGTGATTGTGGAATCGCAGGAAGCTCCAATCATTTATAACTCTGATCAAGTAACATTATTGAGATTTAATGATGGAGCATTGTACTTCTGGCTGTCTGAGCACCAAATGGTCCGCTTTGATCACAAACTCTCAAACGATGAGTGGGATTTCGTGCAAAGAGTCTGGCCTGAGCGAGAAAAGTTTTTTTATTTTTGACTTGGCTTATAAATCTGAGGCCATCACAAGGACAGAGGTCATTCCAAGATCAAAATCAAACTTTTCTTAAATGCATGGAAATGCTAGTGAACAGCCTAAACAAGACTCAAGGTTTACATCTAACAGCACCGTCTATTGGTGTAGAAAACACTGGACCAAATCAAAACATCGTAATACCTAGTGATCATTCTGGTGCAGAACTAGACTCTAGGATCCAGAGGCGTCGTTCTGCCATCATAATAAAAGAAAACATTCAACTCAAGAAACCTTTCTCTTCTACACCTCAACATGTTGAGTCCCACACAAATAATACTAGTAAAGTTGATGTGGAAGAAGGGGAAATTACTGAAGAATCAGCTGAAGAGCAGAGATATTTTTCTTCAGTCTCTCCTATAGAGGCAAAGACAGACAGGCATGAAAAGCAGAGAGTTGACTATCAGCAAGGTGATACAAGGAGTCGTCAAAGGATGTCCTCCAACCCATTCACACTAGAGTGCAGAGACAATTTCTATAAAGAAATGCTTCAATATACTGAGAACTACTCCCCTAACCTAAATGTAAGTAACAAGCGACAAAATATATATTTTAGACCCGATGAAAATATTTCTCTTGAAGTAATTAACAACTTTGTTGAAAAGAAAATTAATAATTTTTTAAAAGAAAAATTCAAAGAGGTGTCCTTCAGAGAAGGTGAATCAAGTAGCCTTACGGAACAACTAAAAACAGAAATCTCTAAGAGAGATCACATCTCTGTTAGAAATTATAAGTTGTTAAGGGAAACAAAGTATGAAATGTTTGATGATTATCTCAAATCTGAACTTAGAAGTAAGAAATTGTTGTACATTCTAGAAGATAATCTAGATATTTTTGTAGATGAAGTCAAAAGATCCGAAGATAAATTTAAAATTCGGGATATAATCATCAACCATATCGATACCAATCACTATAACTAAATTCTACATTTAAAAGAACCAAAAGAAATTTTAAGTAGATTAAAAGAAATCAAAAGACTCGAGTATAGAGCAACTAGTATCTCTGCTAGGAAAGAACTCCTAGAACTATGATACAAACCAAGCAAAGAAAGTGCTGCTGAATTTTTCGATTAATTTGAGGAGAAAATAAGAATATTCGCAAGCATACCTGATGCTGGTTTGATTTCAGAAAAAGAAAGGAGAGATTACTTTATTCAAGCGATAGTGGGTGCAGTTCCGGAAATTTTAATTATGGACTGCATTTATAAAGAAACATCATCTAAAGAAATGAACTACGATCAACTAAGAAATCATTTGTTACAGGTCGATCTCATGAAGAATAAAAAGGAAAGCAGTTCAACATCAACGGCTTTTCACACTGAAAAAAGACAGCTCTGCAAAGGATGCGGACAAGAGGGCCACCTAGAACAAAGATGCCTCCACCCTGGAAAAAGATTATGCTATAGATGCAATAAAATTGAAACGCATATAGCAAGTAACTGTCCGATGAAAAAGCGACCACTGGACAGAGAGTCTAAAAACTCAGTGGAGTCCAAAAGAGGACGCTGGGTATTGCAAAGAGTAGACAGATTCACATATGAGAAAAATAAAACGGTCAAAAGAGAACCAAATCGCTATAACAGAGGAGGTATGAGTGGTAAAAGAGGTGGCAATTTGAAGGGCGATGCCAGAGAGGACCGACGTCAACATATTCCATCATCAAAGGCTCATTCCCTGTAAGCCATCGCTGAAAATTATGCAGGTATGAACAAACAAAATAATATCTTAGTAGATTTTATCACAGACTCAGGTGCAACCGAGCATCTGAGTAATTTGCGCTTATATTTCACAGAATTCGACGATAAGCACAAATCAAAGATAATTTGCGCAAACAAAAAAAGTAGCTTTTCGACTGTAGGTTCAGGAAAGACTGCAGTAAGGACTGAAAATAACAGAGTATGTGTCTTAGATAATATTCTATATTCATATAATTTAGCTCAGAATCTGTTATCTTTAAGAAAATTTGTTGAATCAGGTTTAGAAATCTATCTGAATAATAAAGTTATAAACATTTTCGATCCTGTATTAAAAGAAAATGTTTTAACAGGGGTATATAAGAGTCCGTCTAGGATAGTTAAATTAAAGATAGAAAATAAAAAAAATGTTAAAAATGCATGTGAAGCAAAAGGACTGTACATGACTAGAAGTAAAAAGAAAGCGTTACGTAATACAGAATCCGACTGCCAAACCTCTAGCGATAGGAATAACAAATATAGATCTAAAATTTCAGAAAATGAAACTGAGGAACCTAATCAAAATGATGAATTCTTGGAAACCTTAAGAAACAAAAGGACTCATTCAATAGAGGATGAGACTCATGATCATATAGAACAAGATTTAAAGGCTCATCACTTTAGTAATACTGGTGACATCAAGATGTCTGAAAGTCTTCTATGGCATACAAGATTAGGCCATGTTTCCAAACAATATCTAATAGCATTGACTAAACAAAATGGAGTGAGTATTGACTACCGTCAAATCATCCAAGATTAGAGTATATCTTAATTTCAAACATGTTTGGAAGCTAACAGCATAAAATTGCCATTTAAACAAACCAGATCAAGAGCAAGTAGACTATTTGAAATTGTCCATGCTGACACCATGGGACCTATATCTCCAACGTCATATCCCAACAAATACAGACTTTTGCTAGTAATCATAGACGATTACTCCAGAGCAGCATTGACTTTTCCTATGAAGTCAAAAACTGAAGTACCAGAATGTATTAAACTATTTGTAACAAGCATGCGTAACTTGATTGGAAAAGAAGAAAAACTGTGCTTTCTTAAATCAGATCGTGGCACAGAATTTACTGGTCAAGAGACTATAGAAGTCTTAAATCAGTTTGGTGCAGAAATCAAAGTTGCATGTCCTGATACTCCTGAACATAATGGCGTTGCTGAACGATTCAACCGCACTCTTGAAACAAAAATCAGAGTTATGATGCTGGATTCGGGGCTGCCATCAACCTACTGGGACTTGGCAGCTAAGACAGCTGTGTATATCTATAATCGCACTCCGCATAAATCAATAGGAATGAAAACACCTTTAAGTATGATTAGAAAAGATCAGTCTGAATTTCTCGGTCAAATAAAAAGATTCGGTTGTGTGGCTTTTGTGAAAATACACAGAGGCACAGCAACAAAATTTTCACCACAAGCTGTTAGAGGCTTTTTAGTTGGATACCTAAAAACGGGATATGTAGTATTAGTCACAAATGAAAATAAACTCTATGAGAGTAAACATGTGAGGTTTATAGAAAATCTAACATATAAAGACATCTATAGTAAAGAAAATTCAACTAAAAAACTAGTAATAGAACAGTCAGATTCTACTACACCGGGAAAGTTAGATGAAAGCAATTTACAACCAGAGCAATTTAGAAACAGAGGGAGGACATTTTGAACCTCCTGTTAAAAGAAAGGTGGGTAGATCAACAGGGAAAACCACAGTATTGTTTTTCTTAGATGAACCATCTAACGAATCTGGTTTAAATGAACTTGATAAGGATCTTTGTGACATAAAACACCATGCACTATTTGCAAAAATTCAGGGAGATCCACAGACGTATAGGGAGGCTGTGAGTTCACCTGACGGTCAACATTGGATAGAAGCAATTAATAACGAATTAAATGCTTTAAGAGAAAAACAGGTATATACTGCAATTGATAAAACAAAAATAGATACAAATGGTCATAAACTAAACATAATCAGCTCCAGATGGGTCTTTAAATGAAAAGTGACGGAGAGTGGAGAAGTCAAATACAAGGCTAGATTAGTCACTCGTGGCTTTCAAGATAAAAACACATATGATTTGAGAGAAACATATGCTCCAGTAGAATGTTTTTGATTAGAGCGTTTTTGGCCATAGCTAATAAATTTCAGTACATACTGAAACAATTAAACATAGAAACAGCATTTCTCTACGGAGATCTGACAGAAGATATATATATATATATGTGTCAATTCCAGAAGGAATCTATGTAGATAAAGAGACTAAAAGCAAGTTTGTTTGGAAATTAAACAAATCTCTCTATGGACTTAAAATCAGTCCTAAGAAATGGAATGACAAATTCACTGGTGTGATGATGAAACTCAAATTTAAGACAGATGATATAGATTCATGTGTTTTTATTAAAAATACTGGAAAGGATACTATTATAGTTCTCTTATACGTGGATGACATTTTAATGGCTAGTTCTAATAATAGTATCTTAGAAAACACTGTAAAGGAACTAAACAAGGAATTTAAAGTTGAAAATTTAGGTTCACCTAAAGAATTCTTGGGAATCAAAATTATTAGAGATTTGTCAGAGAATACAATAAAATTGAATCAAACCAAATTTATCAATAAAATGTTGATTAATTTTGGATTTGACAAATGCAAACCGGTACTCCGATGAAACCTACTGATGCTTTAAGCAAAGAAAGGAAGCTTAGAGAAGAAGAAGAATATACTCAAGAACACATACCCAATAGACAGTACAGAGAGGCTGTTGGATCCCTATTATATTTGGCCAACTCCACAAGACCTGACATATCTTATGCTGTAAATGTGTTGAGTCGCCATCAGGTCAATCTAACTAAATTAGAATGGAATATGGTAATAAGAGTCTTTCAATATCTAGCGGGTACCAGACATCATGAACTCATATTGAAAGACAATAGTAAAGATATGGTTGCATTTTCTGATGCAAGTTTGTCTGACTGCAAAAGCTCGCTAACCACTGTAGATATGTAATAAGATTGTATGGTAATGCAGTGTCCTAGAGAACTCATAAGCAACCAATCGTTGCTTTATCCACATGTCAAGCTGAATATGTCGCAATGAGTGAAGCTTATCAGGAGATCATGTCATTATATAATTCGATAGAAATAATTGCTGAAAGAAAACTCTTTCCAGTTACATTGTATTGTGACAACATGTCAGCTATTTCCTGTGCTAAGGTAAATGGTAAAAACAAGCTCAGACACATGGTTGAGAGAAGAGAAAATTATGTTAAAGAATGTGTTAATCGAAATTATGTCCATATAGAATGTATTAAATCTAAGTCTCAATTAGCTGACATATTCACTAAACCTTTGACAGTAAAATTGCATAACGATTTAACATATAAAATTATGAATATGTTCAATGATAATTAATTTATTACTTAATTAATATATGTATTTTGTTTGTTGTTTGTAGAATTATCCGACGAGGAACAAGCTAAGGATGACCCAGAAGAAGTGAGAGGGGGTGTTAGAGTAGCGCACTTGAACAGCGTAGTCACCTCTTATACTTCTTATACTTTGTTGAGTGCTTCTGACTGACGCGCGGCAAGAAGGCAGTTAGTCTGTTAGAGAGCCTAGTAAAGACAACACCTCGCGCACCACTATTTCTCTGTATAAAGTTTAGCTGTATTGAATAGATCAATATATATTTTGTCTTATTAAGAGAATATCTTGTGTAACGTTTGGCTTTTCGGGCGGTTGCCGTAGACAACTCGTTGACGTCGGTGGCATCAGACTTTTACTTTTACCTGAGGGTTGACGCTGGAAGATGGTCGGTTGGAGGTTCGAATAAGCCAAAGTTCAAAACTTATAAACTAAATTGAGATTACTAAATTTAATAATAAAAATAAAAATTCGTTTAATAATGAAAAGTTAACTTTGATAAAAGAAATACATTACTATTAAAGAAAAAGGAATTTACTATTGCGTTTAAATAATAATTGATTTAATGAAATAAGCAAGCTTAAAACTAAAGTGGTAAATGACGGGGCGGATTTACAGGACAGGTTTAGCAGAACTGGTAAATGAGTATGAGTCGTGCATTTTATATTTTTCACAATAAATATTCTTTGCATTTATTGAGTTAACTTAAAACAAATACAAGGTTAATTAATCAAATAGTAATCTCGAAAAATTGGCTGGAAACGGTGGTACGCAAAAATATAAATAATCAAATAATGCTAAGATCAAATTATATCTTTCGGCGGTCGGTATTATTTTTACCAGTAATGCGGTTTAACAAAATTATACTTATTAATAATTTCTGACCGGTATCGGTTACAAACTAAAAGTTAAGAAAAGATAGACTATTTACAGGTTACGAGATTTAATTGATCTCTTTCTGGCGGTCGGTATTTATCTTTACCGGGGGCGCGGTTTTTAACAATCTTACTATTAATAAATTCCGATCGGTATCGGTTACAAACTAGCATAAAAGAAAAATAAACTGTTTACAGGCTACGGTATTATCCACGGTTGGCACGGTTGAAATCTACTTTACCAGCGGTAGATAATACGAGCGGTGTCTCCGTGACATTCGGTACAGGCTAGAGGTACAGGCTGGTGTCAGGGGGAGACAGGAAAGGTTACCTCCAAGTCTTAACGTAGACATGGAGGGGATGTACTAGTCGTGCATACTCGCATCGACTAGCGGAGGACCTACTCCGACCGAGAAAGTGGTGGTAATTGTCAGGATTCAGTGTCAGGTAATCCCACCCTTACACTGACGGAGAGTTTGGAAGCTAACGTCGGGCAATCCCACGCTTACGTAGCTAGAGAAAGGAGTACAGGTGAGGATAACTCCCACTGTGTCGAACAATCCTACTCTCACACAGTGGAAAGGGAGACGAGTCCAATGCGACTCGCTTACATATGCTATGGAGCTCGCTATTCTCGTTGCAGGAGTAATGCCTCGTAGCGGCTAAGCATATGAATTATGTCTAGCGCGATTTTTGAATCGTCGCAATTGTGTACCTTATTTCACATACATTATATATACATATATTAGAGTCTATTATTCTAAATACAACAATTTGTAACTGTTTAATGCATTTTTTTAAGTCGATTTTTTTTTTGTTAAAAAATTTTTTTTCATAGGTTAGATTAAGTTCCATAATCTCGATTGACTTGATGATTTTTTTATGTATGCATTTTAGTATAAATTTTCATATTGCATTCGTAAGAAAGGCTAATCCCATAAATAAAATCATGGGAATAAAAAAAAATATATATTATCGATGAAACGGGATTTTTATCCGGTTAAGTTAGGTTTCATAGTTTCAATTGACTTGATGATCTTTATATGCATGCATTTTAGTATCACCTATTTTATTGTATAATAAAAGCGAGGCTCGTTCATTAAACAAGGTTATGGGAATTTTTCGAAAAAAAGAAACTTTCTGATTGCATCTAATAAAAAAGGCTTATCATAATGTCGTCTTTGTTATTAAATTGTGAAAGAAAGGCTAATTCAATGAACGAAGTTATGGGAATTGTTGAAGTTACATATCTTTGATTAGACAAGATTTTTCACCGATTAGGTTCAATAGTTTGGATTGACATGATGATTTTTGTACGTATACTGCGTTTTTTACTTATAGTACTAATATTTTCTAGTATCCGATAATTCAGTTATAAATGTTTATAATATTCATTTTCATTCTTTAGTCGCACTTCTTAATTATTTTTATTATTTTAAAACCATAATTTAGGAAGTTAGAGAAAATTTATATTTTCGTTGTTAACAACGTTGGAGACTTCAGATTGATTAAACACTGCATCTTTAACTTGTAATCTAACTTGAATGCCTTCATGTAGACTCAGCATTAATAATATTTTTCCTAACGCATATGTCAAATGACAACATCCGATATTTTATCCATGGTATAAGAAAATACTTTTTTTCACTTATAGTTTTGTATCTCCACTATTTCGTTACCCTATGATTGGTAAGATGTACTGTAACGAAGATTTTATTGTTAAGGGAGGATCCTGCTTTAAGAGACCTATAAGAATCATTTTTGAAGAATTTTATGATAGAAAATAAAACAGTCGAGTGTACTTTTGAGAATATATTAATACATATTTGAAAATTACAAAATAATTTTTCGAAGTGGAAAATATCAAAATGCAGCTTACTTTTATAGACGTTTTTGCAGCATCTTGTAATTGCAATCTTTAATTGACAGACAGCAATTATAAGGAGTATTTTACGTAAAGTAATTGATGGATTTTCTCTGAAATTTGCAATGATAAAGGAAATCTGCATTATTTGTTCAGTTTCTAATAAATACAATTTCATATTACATCACAACTAACAAAAACGTGATTTCTGATTGGCAATCCATTTTTAATGATCATCATAGGCAATCACAATTTATTCAGATAAAAAGTAATCAAACTTTTTAACTAAATACTTGATATATTAATAATTTCAATAATTTTATTTTAAATTTATTATTATTACTATTATTATCACTATTATTATTACTATTATTATTACAATTACATTAATTGTTATTAATTAAATAATATATAAAATATGATACTATATAGCTTCAGTGTTTGGCTTCACTGTTAATGAAATAAGCAACTATTAAATGTTCTGGATATTATAATTTAAAAATCTATTTAAAAATTTAACTAAATTTCTTAATGTAAACCTTTTATTGCAGTTAAATGAATTGCTCATACAAATAAAAGAATGCTGTAAAATAAATGATTAAATTTATAATTATAATTACTCTTAATTCTATTATTGTTAAAAAGATAATATTATTGACTAAAGCTTGTTTTTTCTCTTGGTTATACCTAAGTATTAAATAAGCACAGTGATGCAAATTTCTCGATACTATGTCTTTCTCCAAAGCATATAGGTTAGTTTTTGGTAAAAATTAGATAAACCCAAATTAAATAATAATTTATTTTCATAGTTAAATAAAAATAATATATTATTAGTATTTTTTCATTGAAGATCTGGGCATCTTTTGCTTGAAATTGAATCAACTTTTGGTTATATCATGAATTCAAGTATTGGTTCTTTAAAATTAGATATGTTGATACGTTTTTCCATATGTTAGCTACAGACACACGTATTTTTTGTTGCTACAATGTAGACATAAATAATATTTTTGTGAAGTAGATATAATATTTATTTTTTATTAGAGCTAAAAAAAATTTAAAAAATAGTTTTGAAATGTATATTAGTTTCTATGCAAAAACAGATATTAAAAAATTAATTTTTACCTTTTAAACATTCTGATTAGATAATCTAATATTTTATTTTGTAAATAAAACATTTATTTTGTATATTTTTTCTTCTTAAATAACAGTAAAAAACCAGGTGGACTACAATATGGAGCACATAAATTCTTGGTTTAGTCATCTTATCTATCTAATCTGAAATTCAAATAAAAAATCTCATCAAATCATTAACATTAATAATTCATTATAATAGTGATCTTTAAAAAACGTTAAGTGTTTCAAATTTTTTCTATGAATATTAATGGTATTAACATTTATTGGACTTGAAGAATACTCTTGGTGAACACAAAGCATTACAGAATACCGCATGTCATCAAAAATTATCATCTGCTAAACAAAAACAAAGAAAATATAGGAATTAATAGAAATATAAAGATAATTATAATATATCTAACATTTTATGTATTTACCTATATATAGTCACAGTTTGTTTTTTATTTATAGTAATAAAAAATAAATGATCATTTTATTATTACAATATTAAATATATTTTATTTAAATATCCTTTAATGAATTGAAAGTGAGTGAATATTATTATTTTGAGACATGTAAATTCATTGAAAAAAATTAGTATTTTTATCTTACTATTTAGAGTACAAGAAACCTTGGCTCAAATATGCTTCTTAATTTTAAACTTTCAAATTTGTTTTTGTTTTTTATTTTTGCATGCTAAGATAAAAATATTTCAAATTATTTTTTACAGCAACATATTAAAGATGAATTATTTCATCTTACCAGATTCATATTATCATAAAATTGTAAATAATTTGATCTTACCTGATTTATATTATCATAAAAAAAGAAATACAGCATACACATTTAAAACGAAATTTATTCTTGATTAATTATGCCAGGACTTTATTTGCTTGATATCTGAACTCAACACTATGTTATATGAGAATGACAGAAGGTTATTTTTATGTAATATAAAAAAAAGCACAAAGGTTGGAAAAAATTGGTGGTTAGAAAGGAACGGGACATAAATTAGGAATAAAAATGAGAAAAAGGGAAAGAGATGCTACAATCGCGTACATAAATACTAATTACGTAGCATTCTTAGAGCATATATACCTGGAGGGAGCATGCAAAGCCAAAAAGTGTAAAAAATAAAAGAGAAAGTAAGGTAGCTTAGGGTGAAGAGCTTTCTCTCTCGTGCGGATCCTCATTGGCTGTTGCTCTCTCCCTTAAAGTATATACTAAATATGAGTGTCAAGTATGAGATAGCCACGCTGGGAGAAAGCAACAGCCAATGAGAATCCGCGCTTGAGAGAAAACACTATACCCTAAGCTACCTTTCTCTCTCTTTTTTTTCTTAAACTTTAAGGCTTTGCATGCTCCCTCCAGGTATATATGCTGTAACATACTGTATCACAATCTGGCCAATTAATCACTATCTCTTTTTGGAAAGTAATTATGTTTTCAATATCTTTTTTATCCTTATACTTAACCACTCAGTAAATCCTGTTGCTACTCTCCCATCATTTAAAAATTTTAATAAAATGCATTTAGAATTATCCATTTTGCTTTATTTTATTATTTGCTTTATTTTTTAGGTTGACAGATTTGAAGTAGAGATTTTATTATTTGCTTTATATTTTAGGTTGATAAATTTAAAATAGTGAGATATATCTAAATAACAACTGTCACCAAAAACTAAAACTTATAAATAATCGAATTATTATTTTCCCATCTTTAGTTCATATAGCTCAATTGACATCTCTATTTTAAAAATATACAAAAATATTTAGTTCATAGCTCAATTGACATTTCTATTTTAAAAATATACAAAAATAATAAATATAAAAAGTAAAAAATGCCGAAAATAAAGAATTAAAAAGTTTCTACAAAAAATACTTGCGCGAAGATTTTGAATTACCTGAATCAACATCAAGATCAAGACGACGCCAATTTGAGGTAAATTTTATAAACATAAAATATTCAATTTAAATTTTTATGGATTTAAGTATTTATTTGTAGATTGATAATAATGAAAATTCAACACCTCCACATGAAACATCGTGTAACGGCTCAAACCAATTTTGGGTATAATAATTTAATTTAATATAAATATGTCATAAGAATGACTATATTATCTAAAAGATAGAATAATTTTTGGTTATAAGAAATTTAAATTACAGTATAAGTAGGACTTCATAGTTACCTACTGAGGCCGATAAGATAACTCAAAATATATATATATATATATATATATATATATATAGTAAAATGATTATGGAAATAGAATGTTCTATTTCTTTTAAGAAGAAGTATTATCAATATTAAATTGTTAATAATAAAATGTAACTTTCTAAAATAATTGTGTGTATATGAATAGAACATTCTATTTATATAATATGTATAAAAATGATTACTCTATTTAAAGTTTAAAGATATACATTAAAAAATTAGCTTTTTTAATTAATAAATAATAAAATTAACTATAAAAAATAGTCTTTTGAAATGTAAAGGAAATAGAATGTTTCTTTTACTAATATATTTATCTTAATTAAATGTTTCTTTTATAAATATATAAAATAAATGTTATGGAACATTCTATTTCCTAAAATATAATTCTTCAATAAGAAATAGAACCTCATAGAAGGTTTATGAAATAATATAAAAGAGCGTGGATCCAAGCGAGCTCTCTCATTATCTTTTAGATGTTCGACCATGTAACATCTAACATGGATACTATATTCATTCGATCTTATACTGTCAGAAGTATAAGATTTAAGCATTCTGTCTTAAAGTACTATGTAACTTTTAAATCTTTGTAAAATATATATTTTCTTAATTTTTTAATAAAAAGATTAAGTATTTCAAATTTAAATGAGACTGTGTTCAAAAAGTTATTGAGAAAAGTATAACTCATCTCATTTCATTTATTATTTTTCATAGAAGTACTAAAGAAATTAATTATCGCACATTGAAGAGTATTGCACTCGGATATGTCGTCGATAATAATTTCTTTATTCATTTTGCATTAAATAAAATTGTTATTTATCGCACATCTAAGAGTATTGCACGCAAAGATGTCGTCGATTTAAACACTTTTCTACATATCTCATAATACTAAAAAAGTTTATTATCGCACTCTTTAGAGTATTGCACTCAATGGAGTCGTCGATAATAACTTTTATCATATTACCCTCTACTCCACACGTAAAGAAAATTATAAACTATCGCTTCTCCAAGAGTATTGCACTGGAGGAGATTGTCGATAAATGTAATTTTCTTTTATAATATTGCTGTATGCACCTTGTATATGCATGTAATAGATTAAATTAATGAAGCAAATTTAAATTCGGTAATTAAAATATTATATATATTATATTATACCCAACTATCTCTCAAAATGAAATATTTTATAATATATAAATGATGTGTCCTAAATTCTGATCATATACATATTTTTTCATTAAACTAGTATCACTTTTGAGAGAGAGCGCGTCGGCGTAACGGATAGAGCTCTTGCCTTCAACGCAGTGGGCATGGGTTCGAATTCTGGCCAGGTACCTCTGACTTTTTTTTCAAAAGAAAAATTAGTGTATGCGCTAATAATATCGCGCGGCTCTTAAAAAAAATCCGATCTCATGGGGTATCGGTTGATTGTTGGTCACAAAAATGACTGACCATCGATCAGTAGGCATATATTTCGATATGAGGTGTCAGATGGGCTAGCCTGATATAATGTGTTAACCGGGAACCGAGCTAGAATCTCTGATATCATCATATGAAAGAAGTTAATTATATAGATGACAATATCTTCAACATGATTAACTTTATTTTGACAAAAAAAAAGTATAAGGAATAATTTTTCATCTTCCATAGTTATTTTAATAATACAAAGCTTAAAATCTATTTCCTTACAATCAAAGTCATTTTTTTCAAAACTTAACTAATCCACATTTAGAAAAGTTTCATTTGGCTAAACTCCAGTTTACCGACCTCTTCTTCCAAAAGAGATAGGTTATTTTTAAATATAGTACTTTAGAAAATAATTTTTAGATGAAAATAAAATGCATAATGTGTTTTCAACATAAGTGAATATAAAGCCAATTTATTTGAGGAGAGGTTAGTAATTTTATAGAGTCTCATTTTAATAACGTCAAAAAAGTAAAACTATTAATTATAATTATTACATAAAAAATCAAAAGTTATAAAAAACAATGCATTTTTTTTGCTTTACTTTAATATTTATTCCCCACATAAGTTTTAAAACACCTTCGTTGTCTCTCTTGCACTTAAGCTCTTTACAGATTGATGCCCGTCAGGTTAAGCCTCAGTCATATTTATACCCTATTGAAAATAATGACGTATTTTTATGATGTCATTAAATAACGTCATTGTATGACGTCTTTTGGTGTGTCAGGAATCGAGGCGGAAAATGACGTCATTTTTGCAATACTAAGACGTCATTTCAAAACGTTTTTTTCTGCCCCCATTCTTGCCATACGGAATAATGTCATTTATGTATTGAAAATGACGTAATTTTTTGTTTTAGTTCAGCCCTGTTGAAAATAATGACGTTTTTCAAAGACGTCTTTTTTTCCAAATTTAGGGGAAAAAACGTCATTTTTCATGAATTATGTCATTGAATAATAACTTTACATGATAATCATTTCCCATTTAAAGGAAAAAACAAAAATGACGTAAACCTCGCAGTTTCAACTCTTCGAAAAACGAAGAGCATTTGCGATCAAGCTGAGATCATTCTGGCATTATATATCTGCATCTTCGAAATTTGCATCAAGGATCAGAAAACTTAAAAAAACGCCACCTAGTGACTTACAGTCGCATTGATAGACGATTGCGTCAATATAATTTTAAATCACCAGGTGGCGATTTTCAAGTTTTGCGATCCCTTATATAAATTTTAAAGACGCAGATATATAAGGCCAGAACGTTTTCAGTTTAATCGCAAATGCTCTTCGTTTTTCGAAAAGTTGAAACTGCGAGATCTACCTCGTTTTTGTTTTTTCCTTTAAATGGGAAATAAATATCATATAAATACATTTTTCAATGTCATAATTCATGAAAAATGACGTTATTTTTTCCTAAATTTGGAGAAAATGACGTCTTTGAAGACGTCTTTCGAAGAAGTCTTAAAAAAACGTCATTATTTTTAACAGGGGAAATAGTGTAATGAAATGACATTATTAGTATTATAAAAATGACGTCATTTTCCGTCCGAATTTCTGACACAGGAAATGACGTACTTATTTTAATAGGACTAAACTAAAACAAATAATGACGTCATTTTCTATACATAAATGACGTTATTCCGTATGGCAAGAATAGGGGCAAAAAAAACGTTTCGAAATGACGTCATTAGTATTGCAAAAATGACGTCATTTTCCGTCCTAAGACGTCATACAGTAACGTTATTTAACGATGTCATTTAATGACTTCATAAAAATACGTCATCATTTTCAATAGGGTATTATTTCTGCAACTTTGCTAAGGGTGTTTCTCATTCTCTGTTCCCTTAATGAAAAATGGTCAGTTTAACTAATTGACCACTGTAAGCACTACGACCTATGCAAAATTTGTAAATTATGATCGGTAAAAAGAAAAGATATAGATATTTAATTCCGTGATTTATTTGTATATATGTGTATATATGCGGAATTTCATGTCAACTCACCTGGTCAAAAAATAAAAATCGCTAAAAATCTGGAAATATGCTCTATTTAATACTCAAAATATGCAAAAAAATTTTTAGAGGTCTAGGTCAAAGAGATCAAAAACTAGAGGTTATGGAATTTTGGGATTTAAAAAATTTTTTTGCTCACTAAATTTCTTGATTAATATTTTTCTCGAGAACTATCAACTTTTCGTAAAGACTTAAAAGAATACTTCTTGTTGGAAATAACATAGAAAATCTAGCCAGATTTTTGCAAATTGCAGTATATAAATATTTAAGCTTATCTGATTGATTAAAACATACTTTTTAATATACCCAAAAACTGCCCAGGTTAAATGTACTTTTCAAGGACTCTTTTTTTCAGTTTTTTCATAACAAAAAGGATAAACTAAGGTACAAGTTGGGTGAATCTCTCAAAATTACTTGATTTTGCTGAAAAGTCAGGAAAAATCATCATTTTTGTCTACATCACGAGATTTATTTTTTTTTTTCTCAAAAAGTATCGGTTTTTGGAAGATTATTCCTAGATTTTCAGCAATTTTTATTTTTTGACCGGGTGAGTTGACATGAAATAACCCATATCAACGAAGATAGACGCTTATAGAAGCGTACTTCTGGGTAAAATTTTTCGTCCGATACGCTGGGTAACACTTTAACATTGTTTGTATATCTATACATATGAAAAATTTGATATATATAGATATAAAAATACATGGGATCTAGTGGCGCCCTCAGTAGCTGGGTAACTCATTTCTGGCAGAAATTTCCCATTTAAGAGTACGCTTCTATAAGCGTCTATCTTCGTTGCCCATATATATACATATATATATATATATATACAACAATTAACTTGAACGTAAAAATTTTTTTAAACCAAACATTTATAAAAAATATTAAACTTTTTTTTATATAATAAATTATCATCAATAACTTAAAGAGACAAGAAATCTTTATTCATGCAACCTTTTAAGTATTTTGGATATTCTCTTTTTCAAATTACAAAATCAAAATTCAGTATATGTATTAACGTAGAATATTAAATGACTATATGACATTTTATATAAAAAAGCGCTAACTAGAAGAGTATCACAACTCCGGATCACGGATTTTGCTCAAACTTTGTGATAAGTTTCCAAATGTAGAAATATAAAAGAAAACAGAATTTTAGACACAAACGCTCAATATTTCCCTACTTATAGGCAATTAAAGAAAATCACCAAAAAAGTTACTAGATTTTTAAACGTATATAGTTCCTCAGCATTGATAGCTAGAAACTTGAAACTTTTTTTAAATGAAAGCTGAGCTCAAATCCTTTCGAATTAGTAGTTATAGCATGACAAAACATTATTTTTTCCCAAAGTTATAGCGTGATAAACATTAGACCCAATTTCAGCTTTTGTTATTAATTAATGTTTTAAAAAGAAAAATCAGGTCCAATGTTTATCACGCTATAATTTTGGAAAAATAATATTTCGACATGCTATAACTACTAACTCGAAAGGATTTGAGCTCAGCTTTCATTTAAAAAAGTTTCAAGCTTCTAGCTATCAATGCTAAGGAACTATATGCGTTTAAAAATCTAGTAACTTTTTTAGTGATTTTCTTTAATTGCCTATAACTAAGAAAATATTGAGCGTTGGTGTCTAAAATTCCGTTTCTTTTCATATTTTGACATTTGAAAACTTATCCCAAAGTTTGAGCAAAATCCATGATCCGGAGTTGTGATACTCTCCTAGTAAGTATATTTATTAATGTTAATTTGTTTGATTGCCTACGATGTAAGATCATTTTAACCATGAAATTTTGAACTCTCAATTTCAAATGAAATTTGTATTAAGCGTTTATGATTTTAATCAATTAGCGTTATCTTTGTTTGTGAACAATTTAAAATTTTGACTTGATATTCAGACACTTTTTTCTAAATTTTTTTTATAAATCGTATTATGGTTATTTAATATTTATATGTTGATAAATGTACTGATTTGCGATTTATAACTTTAAAAAGCATATCGGAAATGTTCAAAATGTTGCATAAAAATTTTCTTCAGCTCTTATTTTGGGTTATTAAGAGAAGGTCACGTATCTTCATCCTTTTCTAATCAAAGAATTAATTTTTGGCAAAAACTAATAACTTTAGAAAAAATGAGGAGAAAGCCGCATCTCGTATCAGAAAAAGCAAAATTTACTTTGATAAGAAAGAATTGATTTTATGGCTTCGTTTTCAAGAAAACCTTGGAAAACCGAATAGTTTTCCTACCGAAAAAAATCAGGTGACCTAATTTATCATTTGATTTATCTCCTGGCTTATCATGCTAAAATATCATGTAACGATTTTTTGGTTCTTAAACGTTTCAAACTACGCTTAATTAATTGAAAACTATTTTTGAACATTTTTGAAAATTTTGAAATGAGAAAATTTCTTTACTGAAAAAATCAGATGACAAATCACCTGATTTATCACCTAATAATTTGGTCTTAGAAAAAATTTTGACTGATTTCACAAAAATTTTTTAAGTTCAAAATCTTCAAAAATTTTAAAAAATAGTTCCCAGCTGACTAAGCATGGTTTGAAACGTTTAAAAACAAAAAAATCGTCACATGATGTTTAATAAATCAGGTGATTTGTCACCTAATTTTTTTCAGTAGGGTTGCCTTAACCTCCATGTTTTAAGTTTTCCAAGATTTTCTTGAAAACAAAGCGATAAAATCAATTATTTCTTATCAATAAAAATATTGCTTTTTTTGATACGAGATGTGGCTTCCTCTTTATTTTTTGCTAAAATTATTAATTTTTGTAAAAAAGTAAATTCTTTGATTAGAAGAAGACAGATATACTCGACCTATTCTTAATGTTGTTAATTAATTTTATTAACTATTCCATAGTAACCATTAATTTCTTAAAGATTCAATAAAAATTGTTTCAAGAGGAGAAATATGAGTAAATGGGAAGGGGTTCGATCTTTCGCAAGTCCGTTACTAAATTTGTATTAGCATGGCATATGTCTCAGACGCGCACCTCGACTCTTTACAAGATTTATATTTTCTTCTGTGACATATTGAAATTCAATATGTCTCAGGGGAAATCAATATAGCATCACCAATGCTATTGTGTTTCGTTCAATATACAGTGGGGTCCAATAAAAAGAGCCACCCTTGAGAAAAAAAGTAATAATTAAAAAATTTTGTATCTTAACAAATAAGGGCCATACAGAACTCTACAACCACTCATTTTAAACGTATTTGTAAGGACTTTTTAATGGCGTATTGACAATATAATTTTGAGTACCTGTCTGGGAAATATTACGACTTAAAAATAGGAAAAAAAAATTTTTTTTATTTGCCTATGTTTAAATTTAAATCATTTTTCGGAAAATGATGGTAGAAAAATCTTACACCGCTAGTTTTAAATGTATTTTGTTCAACTTGAAATTTATATTTTGGTTTTTTTTTCAGGTTCAAAATTGACCGAGAGTTAGCGATTTTCGTTCAAAAAAAGGGTCTTTTTTATTTTTCCGATATCTGCTTAATGAGAGGAGATTTGAAAAAACGCCAAATAAAAAAAGTGTATTTTTGTATGTAGGATAACCTTAAATTTTCTCGAAATTTTTTGCGCATTTTAATTTTTTTGATATGGTTGCGGTACCCTTATAATAGTATGGTATACATGTATATAGGAATACCACAACAATATCCAAAAAATTAAAATGCACAAAAAATTTTGAGAAAGTTAAAGGTTATTCTACATACAAAAATACACTTTTTTTATTTGGCATTTTTCTATATTCCCTCTCATTAAGCAGATATCGGAAAAATAAAAAAGACCCTTATTTTGAACCAAAATCGCTAACTCTCGGTCAATTTTGAACCTAAAAAAAAAACTAAAATATAAATTTCAAGTTAAGCAAAATACCTTTAAAACTAGCCATGTAAAATTTTTCTACCATCATTTTCCAAAAAATGATTTAAATTTAAACACAGGCGAATAAAAAAATTTTTTTTTTCTATTTTTAAGTCCTAATATTTCCCAGACAAGTACTCAAAATTAAATTTCCAATACACCATTGAAAAGTCCTTACAAATACGTTTAAAATGAGTGGTCGTAGAGTTCTGTACGACCTTATTTGTTGAGATACAAAATTTTTTACTTACTAGGAGAGGCCCAGGCCTCTGGATCACGGATTTTACTCAAACTTTGGGATAAGTTTCTAGATGTCAAAATATGGAGAAACTCAGAATTTTAGACACCAACGCTCAATATTTTCTTAGTTATAGGCAATTAAAGAAAATCACTGAAAAAGTTACTAGATTTTCAAACGCCTATAATTCTTTAGCATTAACAACTAGACACTTTTAATTGTTTTCAAATGAAAGCTGAACTCCAATCCTTTCGAAATAGCACTTACAGCATATCAAAATATTATTTTTTTCCCTAGCAACAGTGTTATAAAAATTGTACTACATTTCAGCATTTATTATTAATTAATGTTCTTAAGGGGTGTCCTCATACCGGCACAGAGATCTACCTTATCTACATTTAAATTATGCATTTTAATAAAAATTTAACTATTTTTTACTAAAATCCATAGAAGAGGCACATTCTTAACATTCTAAAGAATTTATTGCAACGTTAAAAGACAGAATAAAAGTGAAAATGAAGACAAAAACTGCATAATACGATTATTCATAACTACATTGAAAAGTTAATCGTATTAAGCAGTCTTCGCCTTTATTTTTATCCTTATATTGTCTTTTAACGTTGCAATAAATTCTTTGGCATGTTAAGAATGTGCCTCTCCTACGAATTTCAGTCATGAATAGTTAAATTCTTATTAAAATTCATAATTCAAATGTAGATAAAGTAGAACTCTATGTCGGTATGAGGATTCCCCTTAAGAGGAAATTCACGTCAAAATCTTATAACGCTGTAACGTTGGAAAAAAATAATATTTTGATATGCTACAAGCACTATTTCGAAAGGATTTGAGGTCAGCTTTTATTCGAAAATGGTTGTAAGCTTCTAACTGTTAATGCTAAAGAGCTATAAGCGTTTGGAAATCTAGTAACTTTTTCAGTGATTTTCTTTAATTACCTTTGACTAGGGAAATTTTAAGCGTTAGGGTCCACAATTCTGGTTTTCTTCATATTTTGACACCTAGAAACTTATCCCAAAGTTTGAGCAAAATCCGTGATCCGGAGGTCTGGGCCTCTCCTAGTTAGTACTTTTTTTAAGGGTGGCTCTTTTTTATTGGACCTTACTGTATCAAAGAGCAATCATATTGAACGGAGGTTAGTGAAAAATAATGACTCGCGCTTCGACAGCAGCTATACTCATTACGAAATGTCATTTTAAGAAACAATAGAAAAATTAATAGAACTTAAATTAAATTTGAAAAATATTAGAAAAAACATTAATATTTCCAACTAATAAGTTATAGTTCCTCATTTGGCTTACTTTGGGCATAAAATCATCTATGTCCTTTGGCCGTTTATTCAGGTCGAATCTGAATATCGAACAATGTTTGACGCTTGAGCAGAAATCTACCTCGTGCGTGCTTAGCGCTTCCTCAGCAATTTTAGCTCAAGCGACCAACATTGTTCTGGATTCATATTTCACCTTAATATGGCCAAATAACATATATAACTAATACGTTTTTCATACGCTTTCTTATATTCGCTTTCACGTCTGTTTGTTTGTCTGTTTCTCTATCTGTCTGTAATCAAATCTTCCTCACTCAATTTGAGGCACTTTTTTATTATGAAAAATTCTGAAAATTGGCATAGACTTTGGTCTTGGATGAAAAAATATAATAATCTTTTGGCATTTTGGTACTTGTACATCCAGGTCGGCGATGACGGGTGTGCAAATTCATCTCCACGGAACTACAAGTGGGGAGGCCTTCTCTGGATTGAGAAAGGTTTCTAGGGGGTTTTTGGGGCTGTTAATACCGAATTTAAGGTTTGAAAGTGAATCTATGAAAAATTATTCATAAAAAATTCACTTTTAACAAAAAAATAAAAAAATTTTTTTTAAATTTTAAAAACACTTTTTAAAAAAACAATAATTGAAAAAATGCACTAAAAAGCATAAAATAAATTAACTAACTTTCTTGAAATTACTTCTATACAGTTTCATTGGAATAATCAAGAGAAAATTTTACAGCAAAAATTAAAAAAAAAAGTGTGGGTGCTAATTTTTAGTAAATCTAATAATCATTTCAATACTATTTTTAATAGTTTCTTAAAAAGAAGATTTTTTTCAAATTTTAGCACCCACACTTTTCTTTTTAAATTTTTGTTGTAAAATTTTTTCTTGATTATTGCAATGAAACTGTATAAAAGTAATTTCAAGAATGTTAATCAATTTATTTCATACTTTTTAGTACATTTTCTCAATTATTATTTTTTTGAAAAGGGTGTTTTTAAATTAAAAAATTTTTTTTTCCAATAATAATAGATTTATTTCTTAGGATTCTCATTTTAGAAAAAGTTTACACATCGTTTCTCTTTGAAGACCCTGAATTGATTTTTTTTCACTTCTTTAGTATTAATCGTAAGAAAAAAATTAAATTGTAATTTAATATTCCGTAACTGTTCTAAGTATATTCCCTATTTAAAAAAAACACGTGTTTTTGGCACGTGAAAAAAACACGTGTAAAATACAAGTGTTTTTTACATGTAAAATTTGCGTGTTTTTTCACGCATATTTTTCACGTGTTTTTTTTCACGTGTATTTTGCAGGTGTATTTCTCACGTACTTTTTCATAGCTTTTCGAAGAGCTTCTACCGTCTGGTCTCTTATATCTAAGTCTTCCAGATTTGTGTAAGGGATGACAAAACTTAGAAAAACGCCACCTAGCGACTTAATGATCGATTACGTCGGTTTGACTGTAAGTCACTAGGTGGCGTTTTTCTAAGTTTCGTCATCACTTACACAAATCTGGAAGACTTAGATATAAGAGACCAGACGGTAGAAGCTCTTCGAAAAGCTATGAAAAAGTACGTGAGAAATACACCTGCAAAATACACGTGAAAAAAAACACGTGAAAAATATGCGTGAAAAAACACGCAAATTTTACATGTAAAAAACACTTGTATTTTACACGTGTTTTTTTCACGTGCCAAAAACACGTGTTTTTTTTTAATAGGGTTGTCTTACTATAAGAGTATCAGACTTGCTGATCACAGATTTCGCTCAAACTTTAAGATTAGTTTTCAGATATCAAAATATGGAAGAAAACAGAATTCTAGACCCCGACGCTCAATATTTCCCTAGTTACTTGGAATCAAATGAAATTACTAAAAATGTTGCTATATTTTTAAACGCTTAAAGTTCATTAGCGTCTTTAGATATGCTTGAAGCTTTTTTTTCAACTGTAAGCTGAGCTCAAATCCTTTCGGGATAACACTGGCAGTGTTCCAAAATATTATTTTTTTTCAAAGTTATAGCTTGATAAAAATCATACATGAATTTTCTTTCTAAAACATTAATTAATAATCAAAGCTGAAATGTAGCCTGTAAGCGCCCGAGTATGTACGGCCCTGAAGCCGAACGAAACTCTAAGATGCGCGCGCAAACACCCAAAAAAACCGAAGTGATTGAACATGTAAGCGCGCGTATGTACGTATACGCGCTTGCATGTGTAAGTACCGCTGAGAGTACACGGCGGCTCTCCCTTCTTCTACTAAGTGAGAAGAGTGGGAGAAAAACGGGAGAGGATTGATGCAAGCAGTGCGAAGAGCTAGAGACTCTAGGCACTCTTGGATTAGCTCTCTCAGCATCAAGACACGCTTGCTCATAGCACAAGTGGCGAATGGCCTAACACGTGCTACAAGCAAGCAACTCTTTGTTAAGCGCGAAACATTGTATGTTTTTATATTGTAATTTATCCGATTTAAGAGGATGCTGTATCTCTCTATCCTTTTCTAATTGAAAAATGTTAGTTTTTGGAAAATCTAGTGATTATTGATAGAAATTAAGACTTGTCCGCAACTTGTATAGTAACAAGCAATATTTTCTCTGATGAGGACAAATTAATTTTGTTGCTTTTTTTTCAAGTAAATTTTGACACACTCCAATACCATATTCTCCAACATAACTAAAGATTTCGTAAGTATGTCAAACTTTACTTGAAAAAAAAGCAACAAAATTAATGTGTCCTCATCAGAGAAAATATTGCTTTTTACTACATAAGTTGCGGACAAGTCTTAATTTCTATCAATAATCACTAGATTTTCCAAAAACTTACATTCACCAATTAGAAAAGGATAGAGAGATACAGCGTCCTCTTAATAAATAAAGAAAGAGCAAATCCAAGATAAACCTCTATCCTATTAACCCGGTGCAAAGCCCCGAATATTAAGGCATTTGGCCCTCAATAATAACGGACTTTACACATAATCAATTCAAATATTATTAACTAACATCTATCCAAAGTCAGCTATAGTTAGGCAAGACGTCCTAGCTATAAACGACTTTTAACCAGAATAAAAGGAGATACAGGGTCCGCAATAGCTAGGCATGGCGCGTTAGCTATTCAACGATCCTCTAACGCATTAAAATAATTTAGTAATAGGATAGAAAGGTTACATTGGCGCCCACTGGCGCCAACCGTTGTTGAGAAAACCCACGCGTGATTAGAGTCGCGTAATAGTAACAGTAAAGTTATAAATTTAAAGTCGTAATAAAAATCCTTTTTTATGATCCCTAATTTTCCAAATAGTCTGTTCCAAGGAACAGACTATAATAGGATAGAATACTTGGAAAATAGAATTCAAGACCTAATAAATACAAATAATCAAAGAGAAGATCTAATCGTAAAATGCTTAAAATCGATAGACGAAAAATTAGAAAAATTAGAGAATGAGATAATAAATATAAAACAAAATAAGAATAAACAATACCGAGAAGCAAAAGGCGAGATATTACAATTAAAAATAAATATCTTCTTAATAATTAAGAATATGGAAAATTTAAAAATAGAATAGAAAAATAAAAACATACACAAAAATTAAAAAATCCAAAAAAAATCTATAAAAAATTGAAAAATTCTATAAAAAATACATAAAACTCAATAAAAATAAAAAAAAAGCGTGAAAACGCAAGAAAAATGGTATATAAAACACCATTAGTATAAAATATAATAAAATAATAATGGAAAAGAATTTTCTTTGTCTAAAAACAAAGCCAAAAAATCGACTAAAATTTTAACTAATATTAAATTATATAGTATTCGTCAATGATAAAAGAAAGAGACTTGTAGGTCGCGCAGAAAAGCAAGAAGATTAGTGTTACAATGTACACAGTTGAAATTCCTTAAGAATCTTTTGCTATATATGCGCAAAACTTAAGTCTCAACGCGAATATTATAAAAGAGTACATATAATAAAGTCAAGAAGTCGATGGCTAAATAGAAAACAAAAGGAATTCTTAGGCATAGGTTCTCAACGCGAATGAGAACAATTATTGTAACAGAATAACATACGCTCTTTAATAAAATTAAATCGAATAAATTAAATAAATATATTAAGAAATTAAAAGAGCCATAATAACTGTAAACATAATAATATATATATTACATCATAATTGTAAACAAAATTAAAATTTGAAATTTCATTTTTAATAATTTAAATTTAGTGAAATTAAAAATACCTTGTAGAACAATTAATTTAAATAAGGAGGTATTAAACTAAAAATAGTTTAAATTCTAATTTCGAAAATAATAATTAATTCATATCATACTTGCGAATAAAAATAACAATCAAGATGGCGAAAAGAATATCAGAGATACTGATGCAAGAATTAGATAATCTTGATAAGACCATAGAGGAAGATGTTAATACAAAACAAAACGAATGGACAAAAGCTGTGTCATATGAGCTGACATTGTTGTTTAATAAACAACAAGAGTTGGATGACAAAATCAATGCAGCTAGTCCAGACAAATCCATAGTCTTTAATTTAGAAAAAACCGCAGATGCGGGAACAATAAATTTCAAAGAACAAATAAATGAATTGTCAAATAATATAAAAAACTTATTAGAAGACAATATTATAATTAAAAATCTTTTAAATAAATATGAATAAGAAAATGAAGACTTAGTCACTAAAAATGAATCCTTTAATGAAGAACTGATTAAATTAAAAAAAAAAAAACTAAATGACGATGAAGTCATTAAAATGGTTCGTAACAATTTCACCCAAAAAATAGACGATACTGCTCAAGAGCAAGAAGTAAAAATAAATGAGTTAAAAGAAAAACTAAAAAATGATGGGATTCGAATGCAAGGTTCCGGACCTTATAACAATAAAAATAAAAATTCCTTTGCTGAAATATGAGGGCACGAAGGTTGAAAGGTCTATGAAATTCTTAAATGAATTAGAGGAATATTGAGTATTTAAAAAATTAGAAGAGGAAGAAACTCTTGAACTTTTGCATACTGTTCTCCAAAAAGACGCAAATGAGTGGTGGTACATCTATCAAGATGATGTACTTACCTATGAAGGTTTTAAAAATTTATTCCTTGATAGATATTAGAATGAAGATGTTCAAAGAACAACTAGAAGAAAATTTGAATTTGGACAATTTTATGAGAATGGCAAATTAAGTCGTATGGCTTATACCACCCAAGTATATTGTTTCACCAAAGAGCTGAATCTTCAATACTCTGAAGAAGAACTAGCTGAGAAAATTAGCAAACATTTCAGCAGAAAGGTTAGGCAAGCCATGCAATTCTCTCAAAAGAAAGATAAAAATACTTTATTAAAAATCTTGTCAGATTTCTACAATGATGATAAACTGCAGGAAAAAAAGCAGTAAATAAAAACAATAGTCAACAAAAAACGTTCAAAAAAAACGAGAACACAAATAAAGCTTACTATAATCAAAATAAAAATGCACAAAATCAAAATAGCTATAAACAAGAATATAAAAAACTCAACAGGATCCTAGTATAAATATTACTAAAATCGAGGAAAATAAAAATAAACAAAAAAATCAACAACGTGAAAAATTAGAATCACCTGTAAATAAAAAACAATTACAAAAAATCGCTAGGAATTAGATGTCTTAAATATAGACATAAGCGGTGAAAATAATGATAAAAATCAGGAAAACTAAATAAAAATGCACCTGAGGTCAATAATACAAGGGGTAAGGTTGCAACTGATGAAAAACCTCCAAAAATAATATCTTCCACGCAAGAAAGCATAAAAGATGATTTAATTTATGATATTCACAAAAAAGGCTGTATTGACAGTAGCATGGAAGTTCGACAATTTAAAATTCCACCTGTGATAAATTAATAACGGTAAAATTTGCTCCAGTATGCTGAATCGTGGTTCATGTTTATTCTTGTATCAACCATACTATATAAAACAACAATTTGATATTTTTTTAATTGTCAAGTATTTTAAATATAATAGGAGTAGATTCGTATAACAAGCCATATAGAGATACCGAGTAAACAGTTCATTATTGCACGGTAGCTTTTTTTGTGACCGCTTCATTAATTATAAAAATACTTAATATTAACCGAAGATCGTTCTAGCAAATGTAATATGCATGCGAAAAGAGCTTGCATCAATTATTCACACTCGTGAAAAATCCCATAATTTCAAATCCGATTACTACAACTAAGCGTTTGAAAGACGTATCCTCGATATACTTATATTTCATTTAAGTTCTCAGAAATAGCCCTAGCGTCAATCGCATTAGACGTGAATGTATGATACGATATAACCTATTTATTTACCCGTGTCTTCTTGACTCGGTATAGATTATATGCATAGTGATACGACATAATCAAGCTATTTACACGTGCATTCATGATTCGGTATACGATTATATATAACCTGGTATACGCGTATTAGTAGCTAGGCATAAGCTTGTAGTAGTATCCTCGATATGCATATATGTATAAATAACCAAGCTATTAACACGCGCACACATACCTCGGCATAGTAATCCTAGTACGCATACACGCATAAATAACCAAGCTATTTACAAGCGCATACTCACCGCTTTATAAATAGCTCGGTATACTAGCATATCAACCACGCTAAATATACACCGCGGTGTAAACAGCTCGGTATACTAGTATGCCGCGCTATTCACCCGCGCATACATACCTCACTATACGAGCATAGGCAACGAGGTATACGTGTATAAAAATAGCTCGGTATACTAGCATGTTAACCACGCTAAATGTATGTAGGGGGGTGGCATTAAGTTACGTCCACAATTGCATTATAATGGCAATGTAAGAAGTTGGAACAAGCTGAATCTATTGTTCCGGCGTTTCCCAGGTCCGACTACGGGAACTCATCAGTGAGGCTATGTAGTCGGACCCAGCCTCAGACGCCTTGAGAGGGAGAGAAGTTTGTCAGTCTTATATACAAACTGAGACCAATTCCCTGCGCTTGCGAGATTACGACATTTCGGGTTTCCACCCAGTGGTGGTTCACCTTACTTGTCGGTTTCTCTTCCGTGTGTTACCCAATTATGGTAACACTGCACGGCTGGCAAGTACGGGCCCCACATATACACCACGGTATGAACAGCTCGGTATACAAATATGCCGCGCTATTTACCCGTGTGTACATGCCTCGCTATACGAACATAGGCAACGAGGCATACGTGTATAAAAACAGCTTGGTATACTAGTATGCCGTGCTATTTACCTGTGTGTACATGTCTCGCTATACGAGCATAGACAACGAGGCATACGTGTATAAAAATAGCTCGGTATACACGTATATACACCTTGGTTAACACATATAAACGCACGTATATTACGTGTGTCACGTTGATAATTTTACATTCGTCTCAAAGCTCGTCTGCATGTGCTCCCAAATGCGTGCAATCAAACTCTATTTATTCAAATTAAGAAAATGAGTTAAAAAGCGCATGTATCTTTATTATGCTAATTAAAATGAATAATGACTTTAAAAAATTTTATATAGAATTACTTTTAACAGGAAATAAAATTTCATAAAAATTTATGAAACAATGTTTATGAAATAACCTTACTTAAAGTATTAAAAAAAGAGCAAAAGAGAAATATATGATTTTGAAAACATTATTTTATTCAAAATATAGAAAATTTTTGCTTAAGAAAAGCATGTTACTACTTTTCTACGTGCTTAAATCAAATTTACAAAATCATTAAATTTTTTTAATTAGAAAAGTCCAAAATTATATCAATAATCCTAAATCAAATTTAATTCTCAAATATCAACTACCTTTCATTAAAACTAAAGAAATAATTCAACAAACGCTATTGACTTTATTAGGTCATTTAAAATAAAAAATTCTCAAAAGTTATTAGTATATTTGATGTTTACTCAGAAAAATATTTATGAAAAAATTTTTTATATGATTTTCATGAAATAATCAAACTGTAATTATTTGGTTTCAAAAAAAGCTTCTGAAGGCATTTAATGTTCTGAAAAACAAAAGAAAAGTATTAAATGATTTGAAATCGATTATTTTATTCACTCGATAGATGTCATATGTTTGAGAAGATTGAATTACATGTTATCAATCCATTCGGTGTTACAGAGAAATTTAAAAAACTTTTACTTTAGGAGATATAATAATTTAAAAAAATATTCACTTCTTTCTTAGATTATTTTTAACCAAATTGTTTTCAGAGTTTTTTTTCTAAACTTGATAGTTTTCAAGAAAAAAATTCATAAAGAATTTTACAGTTCAATGTTGACGTAATCCTTATACTCAAACTACGATCATTGAAAATAAATATACATGCACATTTTTAGCTGCATATATTTCACAAAGATATAGGAAATCTTTTCAATCATTTTATCCTCTCAGAGGATAAAATTATATAAATATACAAGTCCAAAATCACACGGAAAAAAGTGTGCAGGCTCGTAGACACTGCAATATAAGTTAGGCATCGTTAGGTGGCGTTCATGCAGCGTCTTACTAGGTGCCGCATGGTTATAGTTGCTGCTTTGAAGCAGGGTGATTTCGAGTTCGATTTGCACCCCGTTTTGCGGTGCATGCATGGTGTTGCGCACTGCGAGTAGCACGGATCAGATGACGGCTCAGCACGTACGCACTTATCACTTTTCCTCGAATAATATTTAAAGATACTAACGATACATAATTGAGTATTTTTGAATTATTAGATTTAAGCATTCAGCCAACATTTATTTGTAAATATGTTTTATATATATATCTACAAACTTTACTCCTGCATTGCATATTTTACTTTACTAGAATTATCTGGCGCGCTATAGCGCGTACATATCTTTTCTTACATTTCTTTCAGGGTGGGGCTCGAACATTAGAATGTTTTTATTTAATTAACATTTATTTAGAAGTTCATATAAATTATGTGCATATCGAGACTGTTTATTTATTCATTTTAGAATTTTCATTTTTTCAGCGACTGAAGTAACGAAAATAACTAATGCGAGTAAAGCATTTTAGAATATTCACTTTATTGAAATAAGAAGTAGCAAAATAATTGTACTTCTAAATTTAGAATAAACTATATCAAGATTTCGAAAGAATTCTAAATATTTTAATCGAATGGGTGGGGTTCGATTTTTCGAAAGACCGATATTTTTTTGTACTTAACGTAGAATCCCAAAATTTAGAATGATGCTATTCATAACAGTCACTTGAATTATTTAGAAATTTCATTTTCAATTCCTGGTTGCAATCGAAATTTATTTATTCGAATAAATTACAATTAATATTTAGAATCGTAACACGTATATAGAGCATCATATAATTATAAAATATTTCGAAATTTCTAATAAAATCTTTTTTCAAGTATCAAAAGAATGTTCAAACATATACTTTTGAAAACTCTATTAGAAATTTCGAAATGTCTCATCATAATATGGTGTTCTGTATACTTATTACAATTCTAAATATCAATTGCGATTTGTTCGAGTGAATAAATTTCTATTGCAACCATGAATTGAAAACGGGATTTCTAAATAAATTAAGTGAATGTTATGAATAGCATCATTCTAAATTTTGGGATTCTACGTTAAGCACAAAAAAATATCAGTCTTTCGAAAAATCGAACCCCACCCAATCGAATAATTTGAGATTATCACTACTGCTTTTTGAAATCATGAAAATTCATTATAACTTTATTCTAAATTATGGAATACGCTATTCGTAATTGTGGCACTCTAAATAAATATTCATTCAATAAAAAACATTCTAATGTTCGAGCCCCACCCTTCTTTCACATTTAATTTATTCATAATAACGAAAATTTAGATTAGACAAGGACAGAGCTATACGGCCTCCTCTTAATGATGCAAATTTCAATATCATGTTTTTTACTCAATCATATTATATATTAGATTTTATAATGACTTTTTTTACTATAAATAATACATTATAAATAGGTAAATATAGACGATTGACAATGTGTGAAGTGTGTTTGTCCACTTAACCACTTAATTATTTAATAATAGATTAATGTGCTCGTCTATGGAGGCACGCGTGTATAGGATAGAAAGGAATCTAAGGCAGAAGAGAAAAGTACGATTAATATATGATATAATACGCCGGTACTACCGGCTACCAGTCTTTATTGGTTTACAGTGCTAAGGCTCTAGCACGACTCACTAACGACGCTGACGCGTCCCGCAACGAGGCCCGAAAGCCCTCTACAGTAGATTTTGACATGCGCACTGAGGCGCTTAGCGTGCAGGCACCTACACTACTCCCCTTCAAAAGGAAAAAAGGAGAAAAAAAAATATTAATTGCAAACGATTACATTCGTTATAAACTTGGCTATGAAATATATATATATATATATTTCTCTGCAATTATATTTCTTTTCTTTTTTTTTACATTACATTTATCCATTCATTTATCTTGCCAGTCGTGATGCCTTTTACAAAATAACAAATCGCTTTTACAAAACATATTATATTCAAAACGCATATTTCATGTCTGGTTTAAATAAATTCCGATTAACAAAATTATAATTTCTTAAAATCTCTGATTATCCTTCTTCCAAACTTTTTACATTTACTTTCCTTCTTTTGAATACATTCCATATGCGAACATAATAATATCTATTAAAAAATTGAGCGATAAAGCTTAGTTTTTCTTTTTAAAGATTAATTACTTGAATAGTGTTTATTTCAACACTTTTGATAGGATTTACGATTTTCATTTACGTGTGAGCTATATAAAAAAAAAATTTTTTTAAATCACGAGAGTCGTGACAAATTTAACGGTTCTTAAGAACTCAGGCTTAACACGTTTACTTTGGTTACATCTGGAATGCATGAAAGCACCAATTATTCAAATTTATTATTCATAAAGAGATTTAGGCACTTAATTTTTTGTTCAGTTTACAATCGAATAAATACCGAAATGGCTTAAATATATTTTTTTACCAACGTAAACTATGTCAATGATAGTGAAATCCACTCTATTAATACTTATATTGTTACAATTAACTAACTGAAGCTCTTTAAGTATCTGATTCTCCTTTACAACATCAGATAATACCTCCACAAGAAGTATTTTGAAATTGGTTACAATAAAGTCGTAAGACTTTTAAAGTTTGGTTTATAAAATATTTTAAAAAAAACGCTTAACGCAGTTAAAAAAAAGGCTTGCATTATCTAACTCTAATAACGCAAGTTTCCTAATACTAATACTATCTTACATTTATTTCTAAACTATTTACATGCACGAATTGTCTTTCGATCAACATATTTACATTACCCGTATGAGCTTTGTGCGGATTTGACGGAAAACTTACACTAAAAATTTACACTAAAAATTTACAAAATAAGAAATGCCGATAATGGCAAATCGGTTTACTATACATTTCTTACAATTCTTAATTATTACACTATCCTATTTTACGTGATTATAATAAGATGTTATAATGAGATCGCGATCTAGTTAACCTACGCTCGTCTTACTGACGAAGTTGTCGGTTATAACTTTTATATTTTTACAGCTGTTTTTTTTTACACCTAAAACGAAATTCCTTCGATCAGGATCAGTCTTAGTTTCTATTTTTATACAGGTACCATTTCATTTATTTATATATTTTTTATTTGCTTTTTGTCCTCAGTGCAGTGTCATTGGGCTTGCAATTGCAAGTGTACCATGAGCTAAAGTTTATTTGCCTCTATTGAGGTACATCGTAAACTTCGGCTCGAAAAGTGACTTTCTCAGCACTTTGAGGTAATTGAGTATTATTGAGTGGCGCTCAATAACTTTATGAGGACCAGTGTATGGTCTTTCCAAAGCTGGTTTTATTGCCTTGGTTCTATACATCACGTGCGTACAGTGAGCGATGTCTTTATATCTAAACGGTTTGATAGCATGTTTGTGATTGACTGGCACAGGTCTTACTTCACGCATATAATTTCTGAACTCCTCCAGAAAGTAAGCTCTGTCGGGTTCGGTGTCTTGAAAAGCGCAGAATTCGCCAGGAACTCGAAGACTAGAACCAAACAGAAAATCAGCTGGGCTAGCATTCGTATCTAAACGAACGCTTGTACGTAGGCCCAGTAGCACAGTAGATAAGGAGAAAGCCCAGTCTCTGTTGTTCTCTGCGTGAGTTTTAAGAGCAGCTTCCAGCGTCCTATACCAGCGCTCTATCATTCCATTCGCTTGAGGGTGGTACGCTGATGTATGTATACGTTTACATCCAATTAGCTGTAATAAGGCTGTAAACAGCTAAGACTCAAATTGTCTCCCTTGATCAGTGGTGATAGTCACCGGTGCACCGTTGCAGGCTATCTAATTGTCGTAGAAGGCTCGTGCCACGGTAGCAGCTGATATGTCGTACAAAGGAATGGCTTCAGGCCATCTCGTGTATCTGTCTATCATAGTTAACAAATACGAATAACCATCACTTCGTGGAAGTGGTACAACTAAATCTATATGTACATGGTCAAATCGACTATCCGGAGCCACAAAATGCTCAGGTAACATTTTATTATACCGAGTTACTTTAGCTCTCTGACAGGGTAAGCAAGCTTTACACCACTTCGCTACGTCCCTGCTAACTCTCAGCCATATATAGGTCATCCTTATAATTCGGTCGGTTGCCTTTGCGCCAGGATGCGCGAGAGAATGAGCCGAGTCGAATACGGCCCTTCTTAAGGTTTTGGGCAAATAGGGCCTAATTACGTGACCATACAAGTCACAATAAATAGGCAGCCTGTCTGATCCCCATGCTAGCTTCTGCAATTTTAACTGGTGATCAGGGTTTTGTAAAATTTTAGCAATTGCTCATCTTTTTGCTGTTCCTCACTGAGTAACTTGTATTCAAACAGTGTTGGGAGACTAAATGCATCAACTTTATTGATAACATTTATAAACTGTGGATGATTCCGCAATTCTGGATCAGTCCAGTCAATAGCTGTTGCAGAGCTGACTGATTCGATTCGCGACAACGAATCAGCGACTCTATTCTCATCGCCTTTGATATAACATATTTCAGTATTAAATTCCGAAATATATGACGATTGACGGATTTTCCTTGCACTTGCCTTCTCATCATTATGCGTCAAAGCATAGATCAGAGACTTGTGATCAGTAAGCATCTTGAAGCTACGTGCTTCTACATAATGGTAAAAGTAACGCAGAGCTTCATAGATAGCCGTCAATTCTCTATCATGGACAGAGTATCTTTTTTGTGTTGACGAAAACTTCCTAGAAAAGAAAGCTATTGGTTGCCAAGAATCATCACATTTCTGCTCCAACGCTGCTCCCATTGCTACATCCGATGCATCTGAAACAATTCTTAGCTCAGCATCCTCTTTAGGGAAAGCTAAGTACGAAGCACTGCAGAGCTCATCTTTTGCTTTTTGAAAGGCCTCTTCGGCCTGTACAGTCCATTTAATCAACCTCTTATCATTCTTTTTCGAATCCTTCAAATACTCGTTGAGGACGATCTGAGTCTCTGCTGCTTTAGGGACGCATCTTCGGTAGAAATTTAACATTCCTGAAAACCTACGCAACTGCTGGATGGTGTTTGGTTTAGGAAATTCAGTGATGGCCTTGATCTTATCGGCTGAAGGTTTAAGTCCATTGGACGAGATGTTATGTCCTAAGGATGTCAGTTCGCTTACACCAAATAAGCACTTTTCGATATTCAGGTGTAAGTTGCATTGGTCCAATCTATTGAGCACTATTTCTAAATGCTGTTCATGCTCTTGCATGTTCTCTGACGCGATGAGGATATCATTTACATAGACAAACACGAACTCTAAATCTCCCAGGGCTCTAGTCACGAACCTCTGGAAAGACTGAGCTGCGTTACGCAATCCAAATGTCATAAGTGTATATTCAAACAGACCAAATGGTGTTATGACAGCCGTCTTTTCTATGTCTTCAGGAGCAACAGGAATTTTGGTGGTCTTTCTCATATTTAGGGATGAAAACACTTTCTTGTTGCTTAGAAACACCGGAAAGTCGTGAAGATGAGGCACTGGATATCTGTCAGGCCTGGTGACTGCATTAAGCTGTCTATAATCTCCACATACTCTCCAAGAACCATCTTTTTTGGTACTAAATGAATGAGACTTGCCCATGGGCTAGACGAGGGTCTACAAATGCCCTGCTCACATAACTCAGCGAATTCTTTCTTCGCTGCTGCCAGTTTCTCAGAAGACAATCTTCTAGCACGCTGTGCTATGGGTGGACCCGTTGTCTTAATATAATGAGCTATTCCTTGCTCGTTGGAGATAACTGGGCTCTCTATTCTAATAACTTTAGGAAATTTAGTGAGCACGCTAGCAAATTTGTGTGACGGTTCTATTATCAGAATTTTAATTTCTTTTTCTACAGATTTTTGGATCGTAGTAACAGTCATTAATGTTTCACCATCGATCAGTTGTTTATTCTTAAGGTCAGGTATTAAACGGTGGTGTTTAAGTACGTCACCTCCCAATATAGCATATGGCACGTCAGCAATTACGAAATTCCAACTAATAGGCCTTCTAAGGCCAAAATTTAGTGTTTTTCTTACTACACCGTATGTATTGATAATCGTATTATTTGCTGCGTACAACTCAAATGCTGAAAATTCCAATCTCTTATCGCCTCTGGGTAGCAAAAAAATCTCTGCCCCTGTATCAACAAGAAACAGAGTGCAGGAATTATAATCCCAAACATGGAGACGTACAGTTGTTTTGTCTCTGTTTGTAGTCTCCTCACAAACAAGACTTACCCATTTTTTGCATTATTATAATTTGAATTTTGTTTGGGTAACTGTTGGATGCTACGATTTCGCCAATTACACGGCTGTGTACATCTCACGGCGGCGTTACGATGGATGCGATGGTCATAACACAAGACGTTGTTGTTACGGTTTGGAGATTTATTTGCCTGTTGGGTAGGCTTTGACCTATTAGAATTATTCCTCCGCCAGCTGTCTCTCCGTGACGTTCTAAACACGTTATTTTCTCTGTGTTTGCTATTATCTACATTCTCGCTTCCTTCGTGTGTAGCAATTTGTTTTTCTAGAGCGTCTATACGCTTATTTAAATCTATTGAGATATCCTCTGGGACTGCTTGAACTGCTAAAATAATATTACTTTTTCTTTTATTCTGCAACCTATAGACCTTATCTGCAATCTCTAATTTATTTGTGAGTGTTTGCCCAGGAAGATCAGGACCCATGCCAACAGCAAGCTCACCAGGTAATCGTTCTTTCCACATCTTAAGTACAGTCTCTTGAGAAATTTGCGTACCAGCTAAGTCAGTTAATTGCTTAAAAAATACTGAGGGTTTGTTTCCCTCCATTTGCAAACTTACAAATTTATCTAATTTTTGCTGAGGGGTTTCTTCGAACTCCTTTATCAACTCAGCTTTAACTGCTTCGTACCTAGTACCTTCGGGTGCCTGCTTGATTGTTGTTGCTACAACCAACGTTTCATCAAGTCCAAGGTTATAAAGCAGACTCCATAATTTGTCTGCATCAGTTGATATCTGCAAACTTATAAATTGGCTTTCTAGAAGCATAGACCACGAAGTAGGGTCGTGCTTCCAGAAGCTTTGAAACTTTAGCTGTTTAGGCCTGTTGACGCTATTTGTAGCTTGCGTTTCATAAGCATTGCAAGAAGTAGGATTTTGCACACCAGGAAGAGCTCCTGGTATGGTGCTTCCAGTATTAATCATTGCAGCAGCTCTCTCAGCAGACTGCCTTAACATAATCCTTGTCAAGTTTTCAACTTGACCTTTCAGTTCTCGCAATTCCATGGCTGAAGTTAAATTGCCACTAAAACTACCAAGCACATTATTATCCGTCATATTAAAATTTTCTGGGTTGATAACTGGCGGTGCATAAACTACACTGTTGCTACTATTTAATAGGTTATCTCCCCCAAACAAGCTAGGTGCAGTATTATTTTCCAAACTCACTGGAATGATTCCTTCTGTTGTACCCGTTACCTGCGGTGTATCCTCTTTACGCGCCTGATTATTATCTACAATATTTATCCTATCTTTTGGTAACGTTCCTGAACTACTATTATTTTTCTTTTCATCCGTTTCATTCACTTGCCCTGAGGCATTCTCATTCTCGGTTTCATTCATACCTGGCAGGAAGGTTTTACCACTTGTTGCGTCGCACCATGTTAATTCCACGAAATCACATCTGTTTCGTGGAATTTCAATAAACAAACGACTTGTTCGAGCGCGGCATGTAAAGAGGTGGCAGCACATCGCGGTCATCATAGTCAAATTTTTCTATACTCAGGTCACTTTGCGCCCGAGTTAACGAGTCAAAGCAAGTCATTAGTACAGTCAGTTCATAGCCAAGCGCGACCGAATACACACCTCATTGCACGCCACGCGTCACGAGTCTCGTCTTACAAATACATTCGTGTCCTAGTACACATCATTAAAACTGTAATAGACATTACGTTGATCTTACTTAGAATCAAAGTCTATTACATCGTTTTCAAATTCAATTGCAACAAACGTTACATTGATTTTTCCTTAAAATCAACGTTTGTTGTATACTCTGATTAAAAGCCGTGCGCGCACGCAAACCGAAAGCATATGCAATCGTTTACCGTATCTTGCGTTAATTTTAAGTGCGATAATTCAGTGTTGTAATTTTTAATAAAAAGGGTTTTTTATGCCGAAAGTCTTTTTCCCTCTATATTTGTGTTCACTTTATTTCTTAGCCTTTTAGCTTCTTTCTTATAAAGTTAAATTTAATACAATTTCTGTCATTTATAATTTAATCATTTTAGAGTCAGTGAAGACTCTAAGGCAGATACATGGTTCGTTTGCCATTCCGAGACAGCAAATTTAATCTAGGTGAATCAAGGATGCAGGCACTTCGACGTTTTCATTCTCTCGAGAGAAAATTTATTTCAGATCCAGGCTTAAAGGCAGAATATTCTAAGGTGATGGATGAGTACATATCCCTTAGACACATGACTCTTTGTAACAATAGCGAAGGTGGTTACTATCTTCCTCACCATGCAGTGATGAAGGAATCCAGCGAAACTACTAAAGTCCGGGTTGTTTTCGATACGTCCGCCAAAACTTCTACAGGTATTTCCCTCAACGACACATTGATGGTAGGACCAACGTTGCAGAACACCATCTTCCAGCAATTAGTTTCGTTTCGTCCACACTTATTTGTCGTTACAGCTGACATCGAGAAAATGTATAGGCAAAGTTTAATACACCCAGATGATAGGAAATTTCAGAAGGTTTTTTGGTATCATGAAGGTAAAATTAGAACTTTTCAATTAAATACAGTTACTTATGGAACAGCTCCAGCTCCATTTCTCGCTATACGTACTATTCAACAACTCGCTAGGGACGAAGCAGAAAACTTTCCGAAAGCCAGTAAATTGCTCTTGCGCGATTTCTATGTAGATGATTTTGTATCTGGGGCTAACTCATTTAATGAAATATTAGCTATTCGCGATGAAGTAATTCAACTATTAGCTTGAGGGGGTTTTGTAATTAGAAAATGGGCTTCTAATCATAAAGGGGTTTTACATAATATAGAGAAAAAATACTTCAACTTAGATTGTGTCATAACGAAAGAGTCAATTCAGAAAACTTTAGGCATTATGTGGGATACTCAGGATGATCTTCTAAAATATACTGTGCAAACTATTGACATACGGGTTAATGCGAGCAAGAGAAATTTACTGTCTGAGATCTCAAAAGTCTTTGATCCTCTTGGTTTATTAGGACCAGTAGTATTGTATGCTAAGGTATTAATTCAGGACTGTTGGGCAGCGAAGGTCACGTGGGACGAGCCCTTACCAGAGAACATTTACAACAGGTAGAAAAATTTAGCTGATCAATTAACACTTTTACGAGAAGTTTCTTTTTCTAGGCATTCGTTAATTAAAAATCCAATTAAAATAGAAATTCATGGCTTTTGCGATGCGTGTTTACATGGATACGGAGCCTGTATATATGTTAAATCAGAGGATCGTTTAGGAAATATATCTATTCAATTAATTTGTAGTATATCTCGAGTAGCACCACTTAGTGGAATAACTATACCTAGATTAGAACTTTGTGCAGCTTCTATTCTTAAAAAATTATATGTAGAGGTTAGGAGTCAGTTAAATTTTATAATAGATAGGACTATTCTTTGGTCAGATTCAACTATAGTATTAGCTTGGTTAAAGAAAGCCCCTCATTTATTACGACCCTTTGAATCAAACAGAGTAGCAGATATTCAGACTTTAGGTAACGAGGTTAGTTGGAGGTTTGTAAATTCCAACGATAATCCCGCGGACGCACTCTCGTGAGGCCAACTTCCCGCGGGTTTTCTGAATAATTCTTTATGGGCATCAGGACCCAAATGGTTAAAACATAACGAAATTTGTTGGCCGCGTCTAACGCAGGTACCGGTGGCTGATTTACCTGGACTTACAACGGAAAACTGCTCGTTATCAGCCTACAGGGGCAGTGGAATTTATTCCTCATTTTCCAAGTTTGAACGACTTATTAGGGTAGTAGCTTATGTATTACGATGGAAAGATAAAATTTCTAAAGATAGGCAGGTAGTAGAAACTCAAATTAATCAGGTGAATTCTCCATTATTAGTGTTAGAACTCATTAGAGCGGAACAAAAAATTCTTTTACTAGTTCAACACGAACGATTTTCTACTGAATATAATCGTTTATCAATCCATGTCAAAGATGCGAAGGCATTCACAAAGAGGGAACTCCCTTCGATAACTTAAATCCATTCATTGATGATTCAGGTCTCATTTGAGTAGGAGGAAGATTAAAACACTCAGATCTTTCTTATGATCAAAAATACCCCATCTTATTACCTAGTAAGCATCATGTAACAGATATGATAATTCGACAAATACACCAAGTTAATTTACATGCGGGAGTCCAATCTACTTTGGCAAACGTTCGCCAGAAGTATTGGATTCTCAATGGTAAAGATCAAGTACGTCAGATCATTCGACATTGCGTAGATTGTATAAGACATAAACCTAAACTCATTAACGCTCAAATGGCAAACTTGCCACAATTTCGACTTAACGAATCTCCAGTCTTCTGTCATACAGGTGTAGATTTTTTCGGGCTCATTCTGATTAAAGAGAAAAAAGATAAAAATAGGTCATTCATCAAAACTTACGGCTGCGTTTTTGTTTGTATGGTGTCAAGGGCAGTTCACATTGAACTTGCAACCGATCTTTCAACTGAAGGTTTTCTAGCTGCCTTCCGCAGATTTATAGGACGTAGAGGTGTGCCTGAACATGTTTATTCCGACAACGGAACTAATTTTGTAAGAGCAGATAGGGAACTCCGTCAAATCTATGACATAGTTAATACCACGCAATTTCATGAATCAATCAGCAACTATGCTGCAGCCAAACGAATTCAATGGCACTTCAACCCACCCTTATCACCACATTTCGGCGGTATTTGGGAAGCAGCTGTAAAGAGCTTTAAACATCATTTGAAACGCGTTTTAAAGGATCAGAAACTTACTTATGAACAAATCAATACTTTGTTGATTGAAATAGAAGCAATTTTAAATTCACGACCTTTATACGCTCTTTCAGCTGATCCCAACGACCCCATATCTATAACACCTGCTCACCTTCTGATAGGTAGACCCTTTAATTTCTTACCAGAACAAAATTTTGTTTCACTTCCAGACAACAGACTCTCGACTTACAATTTCATTACCAAGGCCAGACAAGACTTTTGGAAAAAATGGCAAAAGGAATATCTTCACGAACTCCAAACTAGACAAAAATGGCATTCTTCAACAGCAATCTTAGAACCAGGTTCCGTTGTCATTTTAATGGATGATGTTACCACTTGTGCTAGGTGGCCACTGGGTGTTGTCGTCGAGGTCTTTCCTGGGGACGATGGTACAGTCAGAGTAGCATCAATCAAGACTGCGAGCGGCGTCTACAAGCGAAATATCACTCGTCTTTATATTTTGCCTATTTTGCGAGCGGCTAGCGATCTCGATATATCATAATATATTACAACTTTTGTATAACGTTTAAACAATTCAAAAGGAATATGACACCTTTTCCTTTCCTCATACTGCGATCTGAATAAACACCTGTTATCATACTCGCAGCTTGCGCCCGGAGTATGTTGCGTCGCACCATGTTAATTCCACGAAATCACATATGTTTCGTGGAATTTCAATAAACAAACGACTTGTTCGAGCGCGGCATGTAAAGAGGTGGCAGCACATCGCGGTCATCATAGTCAAATTTTTCTATACTCAGGTCACTTTGCGCCCGAGTTAACGAGTCAAAGCAAGTCATTAGTACAGTCAGTTCATAGCCAAGCGCGACCGAATACACACCTCATTGCACGCCACGCGTCACGAGTCTCGTCTTACAAATACATTCGTGTCCTAGTACACATCATTAAAACTGTAATAGACATTACGTTGATCTTACTTAGAATCAAAGTCTATTACATCGTTTTCAAATTCAATTGCAACAAACGTTACATTGATTTTTCCTTAAAATCAACGTTTGTTGTATACTCTGATTAAAAGCCGTGCGCGCACGCAAACCGAAAGCATATGCAATCGTTTACCTATCTTGCGTTAATTTTAGGTGCGATAATTCAGTGTTGTAATTTTTAATAAAAAGGGTTTTTTGTGCCGAAAGGCTTTTTCCCTCTATATTTGTGTTCACTTTATTTCTTAGCCTTTTAGCTTCTTTCTTATAAAGTTAAATTTAATACAATTTCTGTCATTTATAATTCAATCATTTTAGAGTCACTGAAGTGAAAATTTGATTAAGTGTAGTGAAATAATAAATCCAGTTAAATTCATTTCCATTCTATATATATACATATATATATATATATATATATATATATATATATATATATATATATGTATATATATAATTTTGTTTTTTTTTGTAAATTCAAATAATTTAAATTTAGTTTATTTTCTAATTTTGATTTTTGATTTTTTTTATTTTTATTTTCTTTTTGTAATCAATTTGGATGTAGCACACGCTACACCACTTCTCGTCGTACCACGTGGCGGGGTACGTGCCAGCCTATTTGATGCACCGAATGGATCAGTTGCTTCCTTATTAAAATCATCCATCAACGCTCTTTGGACTTACAAAAACGCGACGGCAAAGGCACTTGCCACATAAAAAATACTGTCCAAAACATACAGCACAAACATACACAACACTCGAACGCTGTACAATTATCAAGCTAATCTAGCTAGTGATACTAATTTTTTTCTAATAGTTACGCTAAACCAGACACGAATTTGTTACACATTACAAGCAGGTGACAAGAAAAGTTTTTTATTAGTTATATTATTAAAGATGATATTTAAAATGAAAAGATTTTTTTTAAATGCATTTAAGTTTTTATTACAGTAAATAAAACGTTTCGACTCATCCGCTTGCAACACTCGACGCTCGCCGATAAAAAAAATTTTCGCTTTATTTTTTTGAAGAATTTAAGAAATCGCAAAAAGGAAAAAGAAAGAAAATCATATCAATAAAAGATTTTATCCACGAAAAATTTTCAATTTATGTAATTTTATATTTTCAAAATGGCGGTCAAGCGTCGGTTTTTATGTATCGCCGTTCATCACAAACACAAAATGGCTATGCCAATACGAGACCCAAACCTCATATTGATATTCAATTTTTTACTTACTTAATTAAAATGAAAAAAATGTCAGATACGAAAACTTTCTCAAAAAAAAATTAATCAGTTATCACATGAAGGCTAGGTCGCGTACTAAACAAATAATTCTCCGCCTCAACAAATGTTAGTGAAGAAAGAAAATTCTTGAATGCGCGCCCCGGAAATACGTCATCAAAAACTTTGTTCCGTCATGCTTCTTTCTCGAACCTTCGTTCGCCCGTGCACATCCATATATACATATATATATATATATATATATGCGTTGCGACGCCAAAATGGCTGCCAAAAACGCTTTTTTCTCGTTTTTTTTTCTTTTGGTTTTTTATTTCTACACAATTTTACGTTTACAAATGTTATACTTAATTAACACTTTTTCATTTTACGCCGTCACAGAGAACGCTTTTTGGGTTAGTACGGAAAATAATACGCGCACGAACCTAATAAATACCTTTTATTAATATGCAGCGGGGCTAAACGAAGACAAGCAGGCAGGCCGATGATGTTACAACGACGATGCTCCGCCGATGTTGTTGGCGATGACGTTGCTCAGAAGCCCCAATGGCCTCGAGATCCTGTTGAATGATCCGGCTGCGACCTCTCCCTTTTACCCTTGTAACAAGAAGGCGCAGCGTCAAGTTACGACGCAAATTGGTTGACGGTTGATGAGGAGAAGAAACAAAAAAACCTCTACTATTTTCTTGTGAGTAGTACGTATAGCGTCAAATTGCGACGCAGATCGATTTTTCGCTGTCTCAACCTCTCCCTTTCACCTTTGTAACAAGGAGGCGACAAGCAAGCAGCAGCAAAAACAGCAATTGCGAAGTTTCGTGTAGAGCCAAAATGGACGCTGTCGTTGAATAATGGACTTGTCCGCTCCTCTGTAGCACTCCTCTTCCTTCAAAATTTGCCAAAGTCAGAAAAAAGTCCTTCTTCCTTCCTTCTAGTTATCGGGGTCTCCAGTATAGACGATTGACAATGTGTGAAGTGTGCTTGTCCACTTAACCACTTAATTATTTAATAATAGATCAATGTGCCCGTCTATGGAGGCACGCGTGTATAGGGTAGGAAGGAATCTAAGGCAGAAGAGAAAAGTACGATTAATATATGATATAATACGCCGGTACTACCGGCTACCAGTCTTTATTGGTTTACAATGCTGAGGCTCTAGCACGACCCACTAACGACGCTGACGCGTCCCGCAACGAGGCCCGAAAGCCCTTAACAGTATATTTTGACATGCGCACTGAGGCGCTTAGCGTGTAGACACCTACAGTAAGTCTTCAATAATAATTAAAATTATTTTAAGCAATAAAAAACAAAAAATTATAATATAATAATCATATAATTGGAAAAGTTTTTCATATCTTTCATCAGTAATATCACGAATAGAAGCAAATGTTAGTAATTGGTTTATCAAACAAATTATTACAGTTAATCGATCTTCAAGGTCAAATTCACACATATTACGATGACTAAGTGCTCGTAAAATATGTGGTTTTTCTATCCTAAGTAAAAGAGCAGGATCATCTTAATTTGTATATCAACCTGTAAAAAATTATTTTTTTATTTATCATAGTAAATGAAAAGCTATTAATTTTAATGTTTATTTAAAAAGGGTTTACCTCTTTCAGAATATCTCCACTTAGAAGCTACTTCACTTATACGTCCTCCAAAACTTAAAAGATGTTGCCGCAATATTTCACTCATTGAATAGTAATCTAATGCAAGTTCTGATAATTGACATCCTTGATGAGTTTGACACCAAGTTGATGCCATTGTTGCTAACTTTACAGCTTCTGCCATAGATGATGCTTTTTGATCAGCAATATTATCACAAGCTGTTTCAGATGCACCTGCGTGAATTTCATCTTCTTTTTCAGCTTGGTATTTGAAAATATTGGCGAGAAGTAGTTAAATTAAATCATTTAATAGACCTGTAACCTCCTTTTCTGTCTTAGCTTTTTCTAAAGATTCAAGACAAACCATTTGAAAACCAAGTTTTAACTTCAATTTCATCATGGAAAAATTGTGAAAATTCTAAAATCATTGCAAATTTGCCAAAGCTTTCATTGAGGAAAGTAGATTTGAATGGAACTGCTGCTGGCAGAGGTGTAAGATCTTCACATTCTAAATCTTCACGAGGCTTATTCCACTTTTTAAGAAAAGCAGTTGAAGCAGCCTGTTTTATTTTTTCCTTTTTTTTTGCGTTCTTTTATTTCTTAGAGCTCTTCTTTTCGTTTTGCTTTTTCTTCCAAAGCTTTTGCTTTTTATTCTTCTGTAAATTTACCATTAACTCTAACAAAATGATCATATAAAATTATCAAATTCAATATCGTAATTAAATAAAAATAAAAAATATTTTAAGATTTTATAATTTATTATAATTATTATTAATAATGCAAATGCCAATTAATGCACACATTATTGTTAATCTCAACATCAGGCTATAATTAAATAAAAAAATTTACTATATAAAAAATTTTTAAAGTACATACCTAGATTTTTTATATTTTTTATCGACTATTCCATTTCGATTAACTTTTTTTAAAGGGTCTGGTTTGTCGTGAAATCAGGTGATGGTCCAGGAAATATAGAATCCCACCTAGTTTTATTAATTCCATATTTTTGCAAAACACTTTCCTACAAAACAATGATGCTTTTCATTAAGTGTTACTCAATAATTTAAATATTTGAAAAAATAGTTTTTTAATTTAAAATAAACAAAAATGTGCAATAGAAAATTACATTATCACAAAGAAGGTTTTAATTAACAAATAAATTTGATTCTAGGTTATTAACTTGAAATATTAACTTACATTTACTTTGATTAGTCTAAAAAAACTGTTGCATAAAATCGTTTAAATCCTTTGCAGAAAAGTTGTCACGCTTGAAAATCAATCGGTCGAGAGAACACGACGATTAGCGCGCGGCGCGCTCATCTACTTCTCTCTTCTTGCTCGCAGTTTGCAACAAACATCGACAACACCAAAATTATTTAAAATTATTATATTAATAGCCAAATAAAAAGGATTTTAATCTCTGCAATGGCGTACGATGTGTTTTTTTTCTTTAGGCAATGACACACGTAAATTTCGGGACGAATAGGTTAGGCGCGCGCGGTAGCACTTTAAACATAGTTACGCGCATCAGTGTGTAAGCGCCCCAGTATGTACGGCCCTGAAACCGTACAATACTAAAGACTGCGCGCGCAAACACCCAAAAAGACCGAAGTGGTTGTACATGCAAGCGCGCGTATGTACGTATACGCGCTTGCATTTATAAGTACCGCTGAGAGTACACGGCGGCTCTCCCTCTCTTCTACTAAGTTAGAAGAGTGGGAGATAGACCAAAGAGAGCGGATGCAAGCAGTGCGAGGAGCTTGGGACTCTCGTCACTCTTGGATCAGCTCACGGACTAGCCAGTCATACCTTGCTCAAGACAATAATAGGCGATAGGCCAACACATTGTTTTAAGCAAGGCAGACATTACATGTGTTAAGATTGCTTTGTAAAAGAATAAGATATATTGGCTAAATAAAGTGCTTATCCAAGCGATATTCCTTTTCCACTAATCCTTTGTTGAGCCCCGAATGTTAAAGCATTTGGTCTTTAACAATAACGGGCTCTTCATTTAATACCAAAATAATTACAAACTAACAAATTAACAAAATTTAAGAGAGTCCGCATAAACCAGGCATGACGCTCTAGTTTAAAAACGACTCTCTTCTAGGGAATAATAAAGAATTAATAAGTATTTAAAATTATGTTAATATAGTACTTAAATTAATTATTCCAAATCGTAATAAGGATAGGGAAAGCTTACATTGGCGCCCACTGGATCTTAACCGTTGTTAAGAAAACCCACGCGTGATTAGGGTCGCGTGAAAATAATTATTAAAGTATAAAGTTAAAATTAAAAAATAAAAATACGCCTTATGAATCCTAATTTTCCAAATAGTCTGTTCCAAAGAACAGACTATAGTAGAATAGAATATTTGGAAAATAGAATCCAAAATTTAATAGATACAAACAATCAAAGAAATGAATTAGTTCTTGAATGTTTAAAATCAATTGATGAAAGGCTGGAAAAAGTAGAAAACGAGATGATTAATATTAAAAATAACATAAGTAAACAACATAGAGAAATAAAAGGCGAAATTTTACAAGTAAAAACAAATATATTTTTAATAACAAAAAAAATGGAAAATTTAAAAATAAATTAATAAATTAAAAACACAAACAAAAATTTAAAAATCAAAAAAAATCTATAAAAAATTCAAAAATTCTAAATAAAAAAATATATAAAACTCAAAAAAAAAAAAGCGTGAAAACGCAAGAAAAATGGTATATAAAATACCATCAGTATAAAATATAAGAAAATAATTATATAAAAGAATTTCTTTTGTTCTAAATAAATGCGAATAAAAGATTGACCAAAAATTTTACTTGATATTAATATTGAATAGAGTATTCGTAAATGAGAATAATAAAAAGACTTGAAGGTCGCGAGGTAAAACAAGAAGATTGAGTGTTACAATGTACACATTAAATTTTTTCTTAAAATCTTTTGTTATAGCCGCGCAAACTCAAGTCTAAAGCGCGAATATTTTTAAAGAATGTCAAATAGCAAAGTTAAAAGGTCGATAGCTAAGAAATAGACAGAAGGAATTCTTAAGCATAGGTTCTCAACGCGAATGGGAACAATCATTGTAATAAAAGAATATACGCTCTTTAATAAAATAAAAACAAAATAATCATATTAAAAGATTAAAAGAGCCATTATAAAAAATAAGTGTAAACGAAATTAAAATTTTGAAATTTCATTTTTAATAAATTAAATTTATTAAAAGTATAAATACCTTATTGAACAATTGATTTAAATAAGGAAATAGTGAAATAAAAATAGATTAAATTTTAATTTCGGAAATATTAATAAATATTGTAATTGCGAATAAAAATAAAAATGGCGAAAAGAAGGTCAGAGATACTGATGCAAGAATTAGATAAACTTGATGGGACCATAGAGGAAGATGTTAACACAAAACAAAATGAATGGATGAAAGCTGTGTCATATGAGCTGACATTGTTGTTTAATAAACAACAAGAGTTGGATGACAAAATTACAGCTAGTCCAGACAAAGCTATAGTCTTTAACTTAGAAAAAACCGCAGATGCGGGAACAATAAATTTTAAAGAACAAATAAATGAATTATCAAACAAGATAAAAAACTTGTCAGATAATAATATCGTAATAAAAAACCTCTTAAATAAATATAAAAAAGAGAATGAAGACTTAGTCATTAAGAATGAATCCCTAAATGAAGAACTTATTAAATTAAAAAAAACAATAAATGATGATGAAGCCATTAAAATGGTTCGTGATAATCTAACTCAAAAAATAGATGATACTGCTCAAGAGCAAGAAGAAAAAATTAATGAATTAAAAGAAAAATTAAAAAACAATGGGATTCGAACGCAAGGTGTCGAACTTTATGATAAAAAAATAAAAATTCCTTTGCCAAAGTATGAAGGCACTGAGGTTGAAAGGCCTATGAAATTCCTAAATGAATTCGAAAAATATATTGCACTGAAGAAATTAGAAGAGGAAGAAACTCTTGAACTTTTTCATACTGTTCTGCAAAAGGACGCAAATGAGTGGTGGTACATCTATCAAGATGATGTATTAACCTATGAAGGGTTTAAAAATTTATTCCTTGATAGATATTGGAATAAAGATGTCCAAAGAACAACTCGAAGGAAAGTTGAGTTTGGACAATACTATGAGAATAGCAAATTAAGTCGTATGACTTACGCCACGCAAGTATATGGTTTCGCCAAAGAGTTAAATCTTCAATACTCTGATGAAGAATTGGCTGAAAAAATTAGCAAACATTTCAGCAGAAATGTTAGGCAAGCCATGCGATTCTCTCAAAAGAGAGATAAAAATACTCTATTTAAAATTTTGTCAGATTTCGACAATGATGATAAACTGCAGGAAAAAAGAGCAGTAAATAAAAATTATAGTCAACAAAAAAACTTTAATAAAAACGAAAACACTAATAAAACGTATTATAATCATAGTAATAATGCAACAAATCAAAATAACTATAAACAAGATTATAAAAAACCTCAACATAATCCCAGTATAAATTTAACTGAAATCGAGGAGAATAAAAATAAACAAAAAAATCAACAGCGTGAAAAATTAAAATCACCTGTAAATAAAAAACAATTGCAAAAAAGTAACAAGGAATTAGAGGTCTTAAATATAGACATAAGCGATGAAAATAATGACAAAAATCAGGTAAACTGAATAAAGTTGCACCTGAAGTCAATAATACAAGGGGTAAGGTCGCAACTAATGGAAAGTCCCCAAAACTAATATCTTCTATGCAAGAAAGCATAAAAGATGACTTAATTCATGATATTGACAAAAGAGAGTCAAAAGAAAATAATATCATATGTTGCCCAGAAATTGAAATAAAGTTAGAAAATATAAGTGTCAAAGCTCTAATCGATTCAGGTAGCGAAGTTACCTGCATATCGGAGCAATTTTATTTTCAGAATTACAAGACATTTAAAAAATGCTCTTTATTGCCAATAACTGGAAAGTTTATAAAAACAGCCACAGGTACAAAAACTACAAGAATAAAGAGGCAGTTATTAATAAAAACAAAATTTAAAAATGTAGAAATAAAAATAATCTACCTAATAATTCCGAAATTAGTCAAGGATGTTATCATCGGATATGATACTCAAAAGGCTTTGAGTATGATTATAAACACGATGCTAGAAGAAATATTAATAATAATTGATGGTAAAGATATAAATTTATCGTATACCGAAAAACAAATAAATTCTTTAGCATACTCAGCTATGCAAATAACCGAAGTGTATGAAGGAGACAACGATCATAATTCATACGACTTCGAAATGGAAAACGAGAATCATCGAATTCTTAATTCCGAAAATTATTTTAATACAACTGAACTCACCAATGATGAGATTCAGGAAAAAAAAATGAATGTGATAATATCACAAACAAACAAAAAGAAGAATTAATATTATTAATAAAAAAGTATAGTAGAGTGTTTAGAAAGGCTCCAGGTCTATTGAAGTCATATCAGCATGATATCAAACTTAAAGACGATTATCCATTTTATTCTAGACCTTATCCGATTCCTATAAATCATAGAGAAAAGGTACTAAAAGAAATAGAAAAAATGGAAGAACTAGGAATTATAAGGAGATCAAAAAGCCCTTATATAAATTCTATAGTTACAGTAATAAAAAAAGATGGCACTGTAAGGCTTTGTTTAGATGCTCGTAAATTAAATGAGAAAATGATTGACGATTACGAAGCTCTACCCTCAATAGAAGAGATTTTTCTCAGATGTAAAGAGAAAAATTTCATGTCGAGCTTAGATTTAACAAGCTCGTATTGGCAAATTGAACTAACAGAGCCAAGCAAAAAATATACGGCGTTTAAAATCGATAACAAAGTATATGAATTTAATGTAGCAGCTTTTGGCATAAAAACCAGCAGCGCTGCACTATTGAGAGGACTGGACTACGTAATAAAAGATATGCAAGAATTCGTCCTAGCTTTCGTAGATGATCTGCACATAAGGTCATCGACATTCGAAGAGCATATGGATCATTTAGAGCAATTATTTATTAAAGCCATTAAATATAATTTGACATTTAATTTTAAAAAATCAAATTTCTTAAAGCAAAAAATTGAATTTCTTGGATACTTTATAATGTCAAAAGGAATAACACCAGATCCAGAAAAAATAAAATCAATAAAACATTTTAAAATACCAAGAAATGTTAAAGAATTACAAGCATTCCTGGGGTTTGTAAATTTTTACACGAAATTCGCGAAAGGTTATGCGAATGAAATATTGCCATTAATCGGCTTATTAAGAAAAAATGTACCCTATGAATGGGGGGCAAGGCAGCATAAAGCCTTTGAAAGTATAAAGGAACTTTTCACGGAAAATATCATATTGAAATTCATAGATATGGAAAAACCTTTTATACTAACGACAGATGCAAGCGATTACGCAATAGCCGCAATCTTGTCACAAGTAGATGAATATAATCATGAAAATATTGTCTGTTTTATTAGCAGAACATTAAAAGGTAGTGAATTAAATTATTTCACTACCGAGAAAGAATTATTAGCTGTCGTATGGTCCTTACATAAGCTTGACACATATCTGAGAGGTGCCAAAGAAATAATCGTAAGAACTGACCATGAGGCTATTACATTTTTAAATAAATGCAAATTCAACAATTATAGATTGAGAAGATGGGCTTTATCAATCCAAGATTTTAATATCAAACCAGAGCATATACCTGGAAAAATAAATGTTGCTGCAGATTTTTTAAGCAGACAAACATCTGATAACGCAAAAGATGATGAAAATGAAGTATTAATTGCGAATATCAGAAATAAATTAAAAATAAATAAACAATTAGAAAAATTGTTAAAAAGCGTTGAAAAAGCGCAAAATAATGATGCATATTGCATCAAAATAAAAGAAAAATTAAATGAATCAAAAAATGATAAAATAAAAAATCATTATAAATTTGAAAATGATTTTTTATATAAAATAGATGAATCAGGATTAAAAATAATAATACCTGAATCACTATTATCAGAATTAATAATAGAAATACACGATTTTTATGGGCACATTGGTCCCAAAAAAACGTATAAATTGTTAATAGAAAGCTTCACAGCTCCTAAATTAAAAAAGCATGTATATAAAATTCTAAAATCATGCATTACTTGTCAAAAGACAAAATATTTAACAGTAAAATATAATGCAGAAATGCAGCCAATCATAGTAAACGAAAAAAATGAAATACTATCGATTGATTTCTATGGTCCATTGCCAACATTCATAGGAGGCGTTAAATATATTTTAACAACCATCGATGTATTTTCTAAATACGTTGTAATGTATCCCATTAAAAAGGCAAATACATTAACAACAATTAGAAAAATATTCAACGATTATGTACCAAATTATGGTAAACCACAATCAATAATGACCGACCATGGGACACAATTTACGTCCAAAAAATGGATAAAAAAGCTAAATGATGAAAATGTTAAAAACATCTTTTCAAGCATTAGACACCCACAGAGCAACATTGTGGAAAGAATCCATCGTGAATTAGGTCGATTCTTTAGAACTTATGTGAATAATTCACATAAATCATGGGCGTCATATATGCAAAAAATTCAAAGCATAATGAACGAAACGACCCATGAAACAACAGGTTATACGCCAACTGAAATACATATGGGCAAAAAACCAACCAGAATATGGGAAAAGTATTTTAAATTAGAAAATACTGATGTACCATATGATAGGAAAATTTTCTATGCAAGAAATAAAATGCATAAGAAAATAAAAGATAGAGCAAACGCAAAAAATGCGAAAAGTACTCACTATCAATTTAATTTGAATGATAAAGTACTGCTGAAATCATTAAATGTATCAAGTGCAGATGATGATAAAATTGCAAAATTTTTTGAGATATATGAAGGTCCATATATTATCAAAAACATCATTGCACCAGATACATATTTATTAACCAATGAAAAAGGCGTAGAACGTGGAAAGTTCCATATAGAACACCTTAAACCGTTCTATGAGGCTAATAAATAAATTAAATAAAAGTAATAAATCTAATTAATTGCAATTGTAAAAAACATAAACGTGAAAAGTCCCACATAGAACATTTAAAAGAGTTCTAAAAGTATTTTAGTTAAAAAAAGTATTTTAAAATCAAGAAAAAATATTAAAAGCAAAGGAATGCAAAAAACATAGAAAAAATACACATAGTATACAAGTATCTATGCGTGCGTATACTTGAAGTACAAAAAAGGTCAAAGCAAAAGACCAAAAAATGAACAGAATTAAGTGTAACAAATGTGAGCACACATACATACACTCAAAAATAGTCAAAAAAATTGGACGACACAGCTTATTATTTGTCACATCGTCAAGTGAGTTGCATCGTTAAATTTATTTTTCTCGACACCCATTATAAAAAGCAAAAAAAGAAAATATGGCCACAAGATTGAGGGAGAATAGCGCACAGACTATGCGCTATTTCAATCAACGCCACATGATACTGTCTGTATCAGAACAAAAAATAAAAAACAAAGTGATAGACTGCGAAAGTGACAACGACCCACAGATGATCAGTGGAAACGAGGGCAACACTATTCGTCCTAGTACCTCCAAATTTACACAACCGAACAATATGAATTTCGCTGACCCAGGGTACTATTATCACACGATAAATTTTGGTGTGGATAAAACCACAAATACACCAACACCTGGAAATTGGGAAATTAAGATAAAAGAAGAAAAAAAGAAAAGAAAAATAAAAAATAGAAAAGAAGAAGAGGAAGTACTAATAAACATATATAGACCAGAAGCGAACAAAAAAAAAAATAAAAATATATTATGCGGGATGGAAACTAAGAGAATGGAAGCGAGAACAGAAAGGGATAGCAACAAATAGAGATGATTTGGATGACAGCGAAGAAGACATTGAAAAGTGGTTGGAGGATAAGGAAGAGAAGAATGAAGAAAATAGTGAAAAAAAAAAAAAAAAAGAAAACAGAAAATAAATAAATCTTTTTTAATTAATGTAAAGACGTTATGTTTGCGTTAATCAATAAGAAAATTAATATTTTTTTTGTTATATATAAAAAAGTGTTTTTCAGTTTAATTATTAAGAAAAAAGTGTTTATTTTTTAGTTTTAGTTAGTCAAGAAAAACGTTTTTTAATTTTAATAGTATATATAAGGTGAAAAAATTTTTTTTTGTTTCGTTTAGTTTAATCATAAAAAAGAAAATTGTTAATTTTATAATATAAAAAAAGTAAAATTTATTTATTTTAAAAAACAGTATAAACATTGAGTGAAAAAAAAAGACAATTTTATTATTGAATATTAAAAAGAAAGATAAAATAGAGAAGGAGCAAATTTATTTTTATTTTAGATGTAGTTAAGATGTGTAAATCTAAAAAAAAAAAAATATAATTTAGTATTTTTATACATGAAAAAATCAATTTTAATTTTGGGGGGCAACCCTCAACACCAGGGTAGTGTATAAGTGTGGTGTTTGTGCGCGCAGGTTTGTTGAGTCGCGTAAATAAAAATAAAATAGATTTTCTCGCGCTAATTATTTAAAGAAAAAAAATTTAATAAAAGCTTAAAATCAATTTTAATTTTGAGGGGCAATGTAAGCGCCCGAGTATGTACGGCCCTGAAACCGTACAATACTAAAGACTGCGCGCGCAAACACCCAAAAAGACCAAGGTGGTTGTACATGCAAGCGCGCGTATGTACGTATACGCGCTTGCATGTATAAGTACCGCTGAGAGTACACGGCGGCTCTCCCTCTCTTCTACTAACTAGGAGAGTGTCACACCTCCGGATCACAGATTTTGCTCAAACTTCGGGATAAGTTTTCAGATGATAAAATATGGAAAAAGCTAAAGTTATAGTCATAAATACTCAATATTTTCCTAGTTACAGGCAATTAAAGAAAATCACTAAAAAAGTTACTAGATTTTTAAACGCATATAGTTCTTTAGCGTCGATAGCTACAAGCTTGAAACTTTTTTTAAATTAAATCTGAGCTCAAATCCTTTCGAAACAGTAGTTACAGCATATCAAAATATTATTTTTCCCCAAAGTTAGAGCGTAATAAGTATTGGACCTAATTTCAGCTTTTATTATTAATTAATGTTTTTAAAAGAAAAATCAGGTCCAATGTTTATCATGCTCTAACTTTGGGAAAAAATAATATTTTGACATGCTATAACTACTAATTCGAAAGGATTTGAGCTCAGCTTTAATTTAAAAAAAGTTTCAAGCTTGTAGCTATCAATGCTAAAGAACTATATGCGTTTAAAAATCTAGTAACTTTTTTAGTGATTTTCTTTAATTGCCTGTAACTAGGGAAATATTAAGTATTTATGACTATAACTTTAGCTTTTTCCATATTTTATCATCTAAAAACTTATCCCGTAGTTTCAGCAAAATCCGTGATCCGAAGGTATGACACTCTCCTAGTAAGTTAGAAGAGTGGGAGATAGACCGAAGAGAGCGGATGCAAGCAGTGCGAGGAGCTTGGGACTCTCGTCACTCTTGGATCAGCTCACGGACTAGCCAGTCATACCTTGCTCAAGACAATAATAGGCGATAGGCCAACACATTGTTTTAAGCAAGGCAGACATTACATGTGTTAAGATTGCTTTGTAAAAGAATAAGATATATTGGCTAAATAAAGTGCTTATCCAAGCGATATTCCTTTCCCACTAATCCTTTGTTGAGCCCCGAATGTTAAAGCATTTGGTCTTTAACAATAACGGGCTCTTCATTTAATACCAAAATAATTACAAACTAACAAATTAACAAAATTTAAGAGAGTCCGCATAAACTAGGCATGACGCTCTAGTTTAAAAACGACTCTCTTCTAGGGAATAATAAAGAATTAATAAGTATTTAAAATTATGTTAATATAGTACTTAAATTAATTATTCCAAATCGTAATAAGGATAGGGAAAGCTTACAAGTGATGAACTATGATGAATATGTGCGACGAGATTATCTTGTTTTAAATTAAAACACAATCCTAGGTTCTACACAACATTTATACATCACGTGATCAGAGACATCCAATCAAATCAATTATAAAACGAGGACTCGCCAAATGTATCTTTTTTTTAAGGAAGGATTCATATTTCAATCGTGGCCACTTTATCAACTTAAAAAATTTTATAATTGTGAATATCTTATATATTTTATCATAAACATGTTTTTATATTTTAATAAATATTATTTTTAAAATAATCTTAAAAATAGAATTTAAAATCTTTTTTCTTTGTACAATACGTTTCATTTCCTCAAAATTATGTATTCTTTCTAAATTTTATTTTATTATTTAAAATTTTTAGCAATACTACAAATTTTCAATACAATTATTAAAATTTACATATTTTTCATGTTAAAAAAAAAGTTACTTTATTGTTGAAATAATTTTAAAAGTTAGTTATATTTCATTTTCGACTCGCTTTTCGAGTTGATAAAGGGGCCATTACATTGAAATAGGAATAAAAATATGAAAATATTTAATATAAAAAACTTTAAGGTATTAATAAAATAATAAATAAATTATAAAATGTAACATATTTCTTTATTAAACAATTTTCGTTCTTACAATTACTTAATATTATATTAAAAAATGTGTCTCGTTATAATATATTCTATATTATTTATTTCAAACATTAAACATGGAGTTGCCGCAGTTAATAAATTATAGTCTATAATTTCTTTATTATCAAATTCTTTTCTCACGCTATATCCAAATATATGATTATCAAATCCAGTTGAATTGTAAGAAATAAACTCGAAATAAATGTTACTATCCACAACGAAAATACGATCAATTTTACCAAATTGAAGATTATCTCCACCAATATTTGATACTATAATGATATTTTTTTTGTAAGTAAAACTATCTATGGTTACACTATTTATTTGTATGGTCGATTTTGAATTGGGGAAGAGATAATTAATATTATCATTAAAAATAATTTTTCCACAAGAAATGTATGTGTCTTCATATTTTGAAGAATTAAAATACATTGTTGAAAGTTGATATCTTGTACCTATTGTTTTTAAAATATTTTTGTGAAGCTGAGTTCAACATTATCTTTTTTATTATTCGATGTTTCGATTCATAACGTATACATGCAAATTTTATTGCTGGTCCATTTTGTAACATTATTTGAACGTAATGTAGTAAAAAATGAAATTTTGCTTTTAATACGCCAAAAAGTTCGATGTACAAAGTGTTGTGATCTTTCATCAACATTTCTAACTGTAAAAGGCGAGATTTAATTAAAATTGGTGAAATCATTAGATGAATTATTTCTCGAAGTTTTATATACAATGACCAATGCTTATTTTCGCGCGGAATTTTGTCGCCAATTATCGCCCCTAAATATCTTGTTAAAAAAATCATTTCAATCGCTGACATTTTTTATTTATTTTTTTTTAAATATTCAAAATTGATCTGGGGTGGCAAATTTGTCGATTCAAACGTAAAATCTAAAGAACGCAGTTGATAATTGAAATAATCGATTGAAAAAAAATTATCTTCTATAATAAATTGCAATAATATTGAACTTATTATATAATTACAAACTCCTTCATATAAATCATGCATTATATCAACAGTTTTATTATCAATGATGTAAAAATTTTTAATTTCATTAAATATACTTTTCTCTTTGATTCCACTTTCTTGAGTATTTATAAATTTTACATCCTCCTCATATTTTTCTTTGGTCCTCAGAATGGATTTGTATTCTACAACTTGAGTACGCATTTCATTCGAATCAGCATAACAATTTCGACAATAATATCCAAAATTAAATGACTGGGTAAAACCGAAAATGTTATTTAAACCAAGATTGTCACCTAAGATCAAACTTGTTATAAAATATATTGTGTACTTTTTATTATTTATAACTATTTCCAAGCCATTTTCATACAAATCATTTAGTTCACTGATAAATTGCTTGAAAATTAATTGGTTACCATAATTTTTTCTGTCTTTAGTAAAAAAAATATCAAATAAAATTATACTTTCAAGCTTAGAAGCAAAGTTTGGAGGTAAGCAAGAGATAGTAGCATACACAGCACCAACTTCATTTAATCCTGCGTGTGAACCTAATGCATTTCCAGTTTCTACATCGTCGAAGTAGCCAAACAGAGGAAAAATTATACCAGATTTTTTTACGTCTTTTAGTTGGTTTTTCCATAAAGTTCCTTGGATAAAATTAATTAAAAGATTGCTTTTTCTATATTATAAATTCCATGTAATTTAAAGTTGTATCCAGAAGTCCATCTAATTGTAGTAGCTGTTTAAGTGAATTTTTAAGTGACAATGTGCTATGGAAATAGTATCATCTTTTATTATAATTTTATTTCCTCGAAGTAATGATATAGGTTTTTCTATTATAGAAATTAATTGTGGATCAACATACACATCTAAAGTTTTATACAGGCGCAAACGTTTATCTTCAGTATTATAGTTTAAAAAAAGGATCTTGATGTTTTTGAAAAGTTTTGTCAATTTCTTGAGAAACTTCATAACTTATAGCATTATGTAAATTCTGTTTTAAAATTGTGCATAAAAATGGATTATATGAATCTTTTATAAATACTCCCGTTAGTTCGATAATATATTGAACGTCTGATTTTGAAAAATTTAAATTTTTATACAAACTATATGTGAATTCCAAAACTTTTTTATCCAGATTCATTTTTACAAGTACTAGATTGAAGGAAAAAAGATACTAGAGTTAAGTTTCGTAATAAACTATTTCAATAAATATAAATTATATTGTTACATACAAATGACTTGATTCACTAATGAATTATCAAACAATGTAATAATTGTACCAATAGAACTGTACATACAATGTACTATACTTTATTTATTAATTAACTTAACTTATTGTATTGTACTTAATTTATTTAATTTTTTTATTTTAACAATTAACTGAGTGATTGATGAATTTGCCACAATTCGTCTTTGTTTTTCCATGCGAAATAAATATTTTTGTAGAAAAGACCAAATATTCATCAATAATAACGTGGCAGCAGCTTAATTCTTGTAGTGGACCACAAAAAATTATGAATGGTTCTATAGATGTTATTTTATGTTCTTTTTTGAACTCCTTAAAATTATGTTCAGACGTTGTGCGTCTGAAAAAAGAATAATTTTACTATAAACTTAAAATCAAAATTTTGGCACATAGTTTTAAATAGGAGAGGGCAGAGATTAAAATTATTTTAAATAGGTAAGGCGAAAGTGGGATTAATAATACATCTAATGGGTATAGGGCAAAAGAGGAATTAAATAGTATATTATTCACCTAGGGAGTAAAAACGAAAAATGTCTTAAATCGTATGTTAAATGTCACCCGAGCCGAAGGCGAGGGTGACAAACATACGATTTAAGGGATTTTTCATTTACTCCCGTGGAGAATATACGATTTTTTTACACAGGCAGCGTACAGTGGGTACCTTACTTTTCGCTGGGAGGGAGTAAAGTACTCACTGTACGCGCCCTGTGTAAAAAAATCACTTAATACTTTGTATCAATGGGACAAAAGAGAGATTAATAATGTATCAAAGATAATATAAATAAAGGTATCTACAAATGTAGTAGTATATAATAGTTATTTAATAACAATATTCTAGGGGATAAAAAAAATTGAAATATCTAAAAATATATATAAATCATAGTTAATAACTATGCTAAATTGATCTTTAGGATTAATATTATTGAATATTAATTATTTCTGCTTATTTCGAATTATTAAGATAATCTATTTTCATTGGGGTATAAAACGGTATTTCATCATTATTAAATTAATAATATTTTGAAAGTGACACTTTTTGAGGAATTCTGTTAATATTATTTTATTAATATTTATCAATTTTTTAATTAAAATGCAAAACTCACCTCTATGTGCCTAATAAATGAGTATACAATGTCTTTTTTCAAAGGCTTCCAATCACTTGATTTGCTTTTTAATGTATATTTAATTAATGATGGCAAAACTAAAACTGCTAAAGCATTCCAATGATCTGAAATTAAATTTCAAATTATTTTGAAAATATCAAATAATTTTGATTCATTATATAATAATAAAAAAAAATATTAATTTTATAACTTTTGATTATTTAACTATACAAAATTATGAACAGAAATAAATTCTTACTAGTATCTGTAATATTTCTATTTTTATTCAAAATTGAGTTTATATCATTTTAATCAGGTAGGCGACATTCCTGATTCTCTGAATTTATAAATTTTCTGGGATCACAAAGATTTTGGGTGGCTGCTATGATATTTTTGGCGATAAGCGGCCAGTTATTAAATAACTCATCTCCCAATTTTCGCTCTCCAGATTAGTATTCTTGATCAATGTGTCGATAAAGTCTTTCAAAATCTGTAGAAATCTAAGAAAAAATTTATTGGAAAATATTTTGGTAAAACTTAATTTAAATAATTAAAAATTAATTTATAATTTACCAAGAGTGGTGTCACTTGCGTTTGAAAAATCTTGAATGTTTCTATTATTTGTAAACCTATTAAGTCTTTATATAAGGCACTTCTTCGATGGTGGAAAGATTCATATCAAGAACAATATAATTTTTCATGATATTGTTGTTAACATTACAAATATAAAAAATAAAGCTTAAAATTAAATGAAGGAAATGATCCTACGTTAAAGGATGGATGGTATAAATAGATGCCTGTATTTCATTTTTAATTATGATATCACAAAGCTCATTCTTTAGATCTTCTATGTTTTTTCTTTCAGTATAATTAAATAAAATAATTTGACCAGTGAGGTCTGTAAGCAAAATTTTGTACAACGGCTTGTTTTGTTTTACTAAAATACAAAAATATCATAAACATTCTTAATATTATACTACTTTTACAGTGTCTTGAAATTTTCAAGTCGTTATTTGATTGAAACTAAAAGTATTTTCGAAAAGTTTTTGAAAACTGCTTGCATTTTTACAATTCATAATGAATAAATAAATGAATTTAAATAATTTTTATAAAAAATAAATTTTTGACACTCCGTGCGAGAAGCTCGATTTCACGCACGCTGTACAAAGTGACACGTGCGAAAATGGAACTTCTCACACGTCGTGTCAAAAAATAGTGTTCGATACTCGTGCGAGAAAGTGATTTCTTACTCGTGTGACCTTTTCACCCTTGCTTCGCTCGGGCGCAAACCGCGATACGTGTAAAAAATCACTTTATCGCACTAGTACCGAAATATACTATTTTTACACAGTTTATAACATTTAGAGTAGTTAAAATTTTTTTCATACATGAGTTAAAACATAATTTATGGAGTCTTTCGATTTAAAATAAAGTACTTTAATCTGTAAAAATTATTTTCAACTATTTACAGGTTCATTATTGAGAATCTTTAATAAAAAATTTAATTCTACTATAAAATTGTGTATTGATAAATTTAAAATGATCTATGTTTTTTCTTATAATATTAATTAATAAAACTTCTTTTTAACTTTAATATATATTAAATACAATACTTTACTCTATGAATAATTTAAAAAAGTTTCACCCAATGATTTTGGTGCTTACTGCAGGCCTTTTAAGCCAATTTTCAACAAAATGAATTCAAAGTTTCCAGAAATCTTCAGTTTGTGTATTTTCACAAAATAATAATTTCAGTTTAAAAATCAGAACATAATTTAAAAATTTGGTTTAGAAAAAGTTGAAGATATTGTGAATTTTATGTACGTAATTCAGTTCTATATTAATTTAAACTTATTTTATCAATATTTCAGTACTTTTATTTTATAAAGATGTATAAATTAAAGATGTCCCACATAGCACGAAAGATTCGGAAAGCTTCCATCGAAAGATTCGAGAAAGATTCCAATGTAAGCTTCTAGCAAGCTTCCCGGAAGCTAAATGAAAGTTTCAAGAAGCTTTCATTGGAATCTTTCATGTAAGCTTTACGGAAGGCTCAGGGAAGCTTACATGTAATATTCCATGAGGGCTAAATGGAACAATACAAAATAGCTTCCAGTAAGCTTCCAAAAAGATTACATGCAATATTACAGAAACGTTATTTGGAAGATTGCAATATATCTTGCAGGAAGCTTCCAGTAATATTTTGTGGAAGATTCCATTCAAACTTACTGCAGCCTTCCACGGTATGTTACAAGAAAAATATTTCAATGTTTACAGAAGGTTACCATTAACTTGTCAGGAAGATTCCCTGTAAGTTTCCCGAAAGCTAAATGAAAGTTTCGGGAAGCTTCCATTGGAATCTTTCATGTAAGCCTTACGGAAAGTTCAGAGAAGCTAAAATGTAATATTCCATGAGGGCTAAATGAAATATTACAAAATAGTTTCCAGTAAGCTTTCTGAAAGATTACATGCAATATTACAGAAACGTTATTCGGAAGATTACATTATATCTTGCAGGAAGCTTCCAGTAATATTTTGTGAAAGATTCCATTCAAACTTTCTGCAGCCTTACGTGGAATGTTATAGGAAAAATATTTTATTGTTTACGAAAGGTTACCAGTAACTTATCAGGAAGATTCCCTGTAAGTTTCCCGAAAGCTAAATGAAAGTTTCGGGAAGCTTCCATTGGAATCTTTCATGTAAGCCTTACGGAAAGTTCAGAGAAGCTAAAATGTAATATTTCATGAGGGCTAAATGAAACATTACAAAATAGCTTCCAGTAAGCTTCCAAAATGTATATCCAAATGTTATTTGGAAGATTACTTTACATTTTGCAGGAAGCTTGCAGTAACATTTTACGGAAAATTCTATTCAAACTTTTTGCAGCCTTTCACAGGATATTACAGGAAGGATATATTAATGTTCACGGAAAGTTATTGCAAAGTTTCAGAAAAAAAATACATTAGTTTGTAGTAAATATAATGCAAATTATTCAGTTGAATTTTTAAATGAATCTATTCCTTTATTTATAGGAATTTTGTATTCCTGGTACAAAATCGAATAATTTTTATATATATCATTGGACTTCAACATTTTAAATAACTGATGAATGAATTTATTTAAAAAATTCATAGAATAATCTTCATGGTACATACTATAAGCTAATGCATTTTTTTTCTAAAACTTAACAATAAAATGAAAATTCAGGCAATATTTATGAGTACAGGTGTAGTGTCTGCCTTACATTAATTTAATTTTATAGATTGAAAATATTGTCTTTTTTTCTATTAAATTAATGTCTCATATTCTTTTAAATTTACAAAATTTATGATAGATTATTTAAATATGAAGTAAAACATATTACATTTTGAATGATTAAAAATTTTTTATCATTGTGTATAACTTTCGATAAAGAATTTTTATTATTATTGATTTTAATTAATAAAAAAGAACACGAACAAATGTTTTTTTTTTAAGAGAAAGTCGTTAATTTAATAGAATTTTATAAATTAAATAAATTAATTACAAAGTCTAAATATCTTTACAATGTTTTGAATATATGACTTTTATGAAATAAAAGATTTTTTCTCAAAAAGCATATTTTGTGTTCTTTTACTAACTAAAAATTAATAGTAATAAAAAATTTTTACCCAAAGTTACATAATTATAAAAATTAATTTATTCAATTTGTAATCTGCTTTTTCCGTATTTATATAATAATCCCCCATTAATTTTATAAATTAAAAATATAGTCTTTTTTATTAAATTAATGTATGAAGATGTTCTTTTTAATATTAAAAATTAATATCGGATTATTATTACATGAATACGAATAAAACAGATTACAAATTAAATGATTAAAAGTTTCTGTAATTGTATAACTTTGGATATAAAATTTCTTTTAATATTAATTTAAGTTAGTAAATAAGCATACAAAACATTTTGTTTCTTTTTTAAAGAAAAGTTAAAGTTTTAAGAAAGAGTATTGTATTATTTATTCAAGTTTTTTTTAATAAATTTATTTTAAAATCTATATAAAATGAATTTTTCGACTTCAGATAGCATGAAAATGTTTGTGTGTGAAAAATATGTAGGTACATATACATATACATTTATCTGTATACATAAAAAATATTTAAATTAAAAAAAATAGTGAAATATATACATGTGCAACATAATTTATAAAAAAAAAATTATGTTTAGTCGGGAATTGAACTACCGACAGATATCATACAAGTCTGTCACCTTCGATTCGCAGCTACGCCTACAGGGGGATACGCGTTAAATGGGCGTTTTGTCCCTAAGTGGTGAGATGATACCACACTTACTATATAAGTCGAACATTGGCGGTTTTGAGTATGTACCCACAGCGCCTGCCCTGAAAATGTAAATGCGTCTTCATAATTATACGTAAATCCTAATATATGTGAATATGTATTGAAGTATAAATATGCTATAATAGTATATAAAATAGTATGTTGTAAGTAAATATGTGTTGCACAGCAAATATTTATAAAATATAAAATGAAAAATAGAATGTTGAACAGAATCGTAATACAATACCTTTCGAACGGTAAAAAAGGATAAAATTAACCAAATCATATATGAATTGTTGACTTCCCCAAAACCTCCGGAAACCTTACACTGGAATCATCCTGGAAGCTTCTAGCATTTTTTTATGGAAGCTTCCATGAAGTATTTTTAGAACCTTACGGCAATCTTCCTTGAAAGCTTCTTGTAAGATTCAAAAGGCTTTTATACTAGCTTCCATGGAAGCTTCCTGGAATCTTCCTTTGAATCTTTCTGAAAGAAAAGTGCGCGGGACATTTTACACTTCCAGGAAGTTTCAATTGAAGCTTTTACGGAAGCTTGCATGTTAGCTTTTTGCATTATTCCGTGGTAGCTTCAATGAAGTACTTCTGGAACCTTGCGGCAATCTTCCTTGAAAGCTTCTTGTAAGATTCAAAAGGCCTTTATACTAGCTTCCATTAAATCTTTCTGAATGAAACGTGCGCGGGACATTTGACGGTTCCAGGAAGCTTACATGGAAGCTTTCGGGAAGTTTCCGAACCTTTTATGGAAGCTTCGGTGCTATGTGGGGTATGAAAATGTTGAAGTCAATTACTTTAAAAATGACTAAGAAAGCCTACGACAACCATCTAAATAGAAAAAATCTAGTGTTCGACTAATCAAAAAGATTATTTAAGAATCAGATGAAATTTTTTCAAATTATTCATGGAATTAAGTCTTCTATCTAATATATATTTAAAATAATAGTCAGTTTCATTATTTAATATTATAAGGAAAAAAAATTGTTACATTTAAATTTTTTTCAGGCTTAAACTCAGTCCTGATATTTCAAACAATTTTCAAGTTCATTGTTAAAACCTTTCATAAAAGCTTTAATTCTACTATGAGTATCTTTACCGATGGACTTGAAAATAATCTATATGATCTTTCCATGAAAGATAAATAAAACATACATCTGGAAAACTATTTTAGACAATTTTCAAGTTCATCCCCGTCAAAAACGTTTAGCTAAAAAAATTAGCTAAAAATATAGTTAAAAATACAACTTAAAATACAGCTATATTAAGCTGGAATATAGCTATATTCATCTCGATTTTTTAGGTAAAAATCCAGTTATTTTTTAGATAAAAATCCTGTTAATAATTTGAGTCTCTTGTAACAGCGGAAAAAATAACTGTATTTTTAGCTGTATTTTTAGCTGTATTTTTAACTGTATTTTTAGCTAATTTTTTTAGCTAATCGTTTTCGACGAGGATAACAATAGCTGATAATATAGCTAAATTTTCAGTTATATTTTTAGCTGTATTTTTAGCGCGAATTATTTTATAATTTCACGGAATAATAACTCGTTAGTTATTTTCCTATAAAAGAAAGTTCCAAAAATGAGGTGAACCTCTTAGTGTCAGCTCTCCGAAGATCGAAGAGCTCTTTTATACCTGTGTCCTCAAAATTTGTCGATGGAATCGTAAAATTTAGAGAAACGCCACCTTGCGACGTAGCATTAATCAATAATTAAAGACAGGTAAGTTCACTTCACGTCGCTAGGTGGCGGATCTCTAAATTTTACGATTCCATTAAGAAATTTTGAGGTCATGGGTATAAAAGAGCAAGATACTTTGTGCTAAAATCTAGAAGCTCTTCGATCTTCGGAGAGCTGATAATATGAGGTTTACCTCATTTTTGGAACTTTCTTTTACAGGAAAATAACTAACGAGTTATTATTCCGTGAAATTATAAAATAATTTAAGCTAAGAATACAGCTAAAAATATAGCTGAAAATTTAGCTATATTATCAGCTATTGTTCGCCTCATCAAAAACGATTAGCTCAAAAAATTAGCTAAAAATACAGTTAAAAATACAGCTAAAAATACAGCTGAAAATACAGTTATATTTTCCGCTGTTACAAGAGACTCAAAATATTAACTGGATTTTTACCTATAAAATAACTGGATTTTTACCTAAAAAATCCAGATAAATATAGCAATATTCCAGCTAAATATAGCTGTATTTTAGCTGCATTTTTAGCTATATTTTTAGCTAATTTTTTTAGCTAAACGTTTTTGACGGGGATCGTTTAAAATATTTAATAAACTCTAGTTATATGAAGAATTTTTTATCAAAGAACTTGAAAATCAACTATATGGTCTTTTATTTAAAAGATAAAAAGTAGTTTTATCTGTAAAAACTTCTTTGAATAATTTTCAAGTTCATCGTTGAAAATCCTCATTGAATTTAAGCTTTATAATTAGTCTTTTCATCAATAGGTTTAAGTATGATCCATGTGGTCTGTAAATGTATTAAAATAATCATTTTGACAATTTTTAAGACTATTAGTGGAAAGCTTTATCCTAGAACTCAATTTTATCATAAAGAACTGGATAATGACAAAGAATAATAATTTATATTCACTCTAACTGTAGAAATTATCTAAATTAGCTAGTTGTTTAATTCTGGGAATATTAATGTGTTTGTTTGCAATTTCAATCTGTAAAAATGTATTAGAATTTTCCTCTAAAGTTTCACTTATGTTTTTATCATTATTAGAATTTTCCATTAAAATTTGACCTATTTCTTTAACATTATTAGAATTATTCTCAATTGCAGAACAGGAAGTACTTGCTGTTAAATTTTCATTATTTTCAACTTCTGTCTGCCTGCATAATGCATTTAATTGTTTATAACACAAGTAATATTGTTTGAAAGATTGTTTGTAAATGCATTGGTCAGGTATTATCCAATCTATATCTGTTGCTGTTGAATTTTCAAATTTACAGAAATCTATATTCCTAACTAAAAATTAGTAATAATTATTTTTTATTCTGTATCCAAGCATCATACAAAATCATATGCGAAAGAAATTCAAACATAATTCAAATAAACTTAAGAGCAGATCGTATATCTCTGTCCTTTTCTAATTAAAGAATTAATTTTTTTGCAAAAACTAATAATTGTAGCAAAAAATAAGGAGATAGCCCCATCTCGTATAATAAAAAGCAAGATTTTCTTTGATGAGGGAAAATTATTTTTATCCATTCATTTTGAAGAAAACCTTGAAAAACTTAAAAAATAGAGGTTAGGATGGACAATTCAGTTTTTCAAGGTTTTCTTAAAAACGAAGTGATAAAAATAATTTTTCCTCATAAAAGAGAATCTTGCTTTTTATTATACGAGATGGGGCTTTCTTCTTATTTTTTGCTACAATTATTAATTTTTGTGAAAAAATCAATTCTTTGATTAGAAAAGGACAGATATACTCGACCTCCTCTTAACCTTTAAATACTTACTATGGAAATAAGTGCATATATCTTCAAGCTCCCAAGATTTTAGTAAAAATTTTACGTCTTGATCCATTTTATTTCATTATTTAATAAATATTTATTAACTTCAAAAAATTAAAAAAAAGTTGAGTGGGCGCTTTAATTAGTTCTTGATCTATCTTAACTCACTTGAAATCTCAATGCACACACCGCAAAACGAGGTGCACATAAACATAAACAATTGCTGGGCACAAAGCATCGACTATGAGCATTCAGCATCTACAAAGAACATGCACGCACGCCACCTAACGATGCTAATAGCACATCGCGATACGCTATACATTGCAATGTCTGCGAGCCTGCACACTTTTTTCCGTGCATAGAAATAATCCTAATAATAATTTTAGATGTAATTAGCTATTCTCAAATATCAACCACCTTTCATTAAAACAGCTTTTTTATTTAAACCAAATAATTACAGTTTGATTATTTTATGAAGATCATATAAAAAATTTTTCCATAAATATTTTTCTCAGAAAACATCAAATGTACTAATAACTATTTAAAACCTTTTATTTTAAATGACCTAGTAAAGTCAATAGCTTTTGTTAAATTTAAAAATATTCAATTTTAATGAAAGGTGGTTGATATTGATAATAGCTAATTACATCTAAAATTACTATTAGGATTATTTATATGATTTTGGACTTGTATATTTATATAATTTTATTCTCTGAGAGGATAAAATGATTAATAAGATTTCCTATATCTTTGTGAAATATATGCAACTAAAAATATGTATGTATATTTATTTTCAATGATCATAGTTTGAGTATAAGGATTACGTCAACATTGAACTGTGAAATTCTTTATGAATTTTTTTCTTAAAAACTATCAAGTTTAGAAAAAAATCTCTGAAGACAATTTTGTTACAAATAATCTGAGAAAGAAGTGAATATTTTTTTAAATTATTGGCTGATTCCATTCAGATTCATGCAAGCCGTCACTGATCGAATTTCTTTTTTTCTTCTAAGTAATAAAAATTCCTTCTATTATGTACATGAAGATGAAATTTACCTCGTAAAACGCTCGAAAATTTTTTTTTTTTTACTACAGCAATTTTAGTGTTGGATGTAAAAACAAAAATTCAAAAATTGAAAATGAACCTCTACTTTTAAATGACTATAGCTCCGTCAATTTTTAACCTTTTTGGGCGTTCTTTTAACGAAAATGTGCGAAATTCTGTCTAGTTTTAAATGCTATCTCGATTTTTTGGATACAATTTGATCTCACTGAGTTATTTACGAAAAATAAAAAAAGCGATTTTTTTCAAACACGATTTTCTCAAAAACTATTTTTTTTTTTTTTTTAATTTTTATATGATTTTATACATAAAAAATACTAACTTTCAGAATAGGTGAGAATATGCGATTTTTCCTTATTTTTTTTAAACAGATTTTTAAACGTTTTCTTTATATTTTCGATTTTAAAACATTGATATCATGGCGTATCGTACTATTTTTCCAACTTTACGTGTTCTTACAACTATTTTTATGCCTTTATTTATTAATATATCAAAAATATTAACAATAATTTTTAAAATAAGCCCCGGATCGAATATTTTGATCAATTAGAACCAAAGTTATGACGATTTAAAGTTTAAAAAAAAAATGCTGAAACTTTAAATAAATATATTTACTTTAAATTTTTAATTTTTAATTTTTAATTTGAATTTTTAATTTTAAAAAGATGAATTTTTTGAGTACCAAAATATATTATTTGGTCATTTTCAATGAACAAATAATATGCGATACAATTAAGAAATGAACACTAATGAATTGAAAACTAATGTGAATAAAAAAATGTGAATTTGAATAAAACCTTTCAATTTACTTCTTGCTACTCATGTCTCGAAGTTTTGGCAGTAAAGATTTGGTTTCGTTCACTTTTCCAACAGTGAAGATATTTACTATTGATTTTTGGGTCGTAGTTCCAATTTTAAATTCAATAATTTCAAAAAAGTAGCAGCGTTATTTCTTTTATCTTTTATAAATATTATATATATATATATATATATATATATATATATATATATATATATATATGTATATAATATTTATAAAAGATAAAAGAAATATATTTTATATATATATATATATATATATATATATATATATATATATATATATATATATATATATATATATATATATATATATATATATATATATATATATATATAATATTTATAAAAGATAAAAGAAATAACGCTGCTACTTTTTTGAAATTATTGAATTGAAAATTGGAACTACGACCCAAAAATCAATAGTAAATATCTTCCCTCTAACGCCAAGCAAACTCCATTTGTATACGAAATTTGTAACAATACAATAATATAGTTTATAAAAAATAAGTCAATAATGACTACTTATAAATACCTAAAGAATTTTTTTTCAAATTACTTTGAACTTTCTGAGTTTCAGTATGTCCTAATAAATCTATAAATATAAAAAAAATAAGAAGGATTAAAATAAAGTTAACATCAATTCAAAGGTATAAAAGCACTAATAATCGCACAAATAAGGTATTAAAAAAAAATCAAAATTATAAATTTACATTATTACATTAATATACTCAGGTGAATAATGGTAAAAGTAAAATATCACATCAATTTTCAAGTTAAGAAACATTTTAAACAAAATTTTATGAAATAAAATTTAATTTTTATAATATTATAGAATTCTACTTAAATAAATTATACTTCACATAAAGTGTTAAAACTTACAAAAAAAGAAAAGTAAAAGAAATTTTGCTTTTTTAAATGTAAATTTTTAACGTTTAGAGTACTTGGCCTCGCTTTTGGTACGTCAATATTCAGAAATTCATAGTGAGCGAGCCTGTAACTCTGTCGTTACCCTTGGGCTCGGCTTTCTGCATGAGAAATGCCGCAGAGTCAAAGAGAGCGTGCTCGCTGCTCTGCCGCTGTGCTTGGTCTCGGCTTTCTGCACGCGCGATGCCGAAGAGTCGGAGCAAGCAAGCTCGCAGCTCTGCCGCAGTGCTTGATTTCGGCTTTCTGCACGCGCGATGCTGGAGAGTCTGAACAAGCGCAACACAGTTGTGGCGCTCTGCTCGGATTAGCGTAATCGTTTACACAGAAAGTCGTTATTATTTACAGCGACATGGTTACGCATTCATACATTACGATTTTCTATAATCGCTCGCTTCGAATGTTGTTCGCATGCAACCACTCAGATTAACTTCGCAGCGCTGGCTTCGGGTTTTTTTTTTAGTGTAATTCTATATAAGATTTTTTAAAGACATTATTTATTGTTATTAGCATAATAAAGATATATGCACTTTTTAACTCATTTTCTTAATTTAAATAAATAGAGTTACTTTGATAAATTTGAATAAATTGATTGCACGCATTTAGGAACACATGCAGACAAGCTTTGAGATAAGTATAAAATTATCAACGTGACACACGTAATATACGTGCGTTCATATGTGTTGACCGACGTGTATATACGTGTATGCCGAGCTATTTTTATACACGTATGTCTCGTTGCCTATGCTCGTATAACGAGGCATGTACACATGGGTAAATAGCGCGACATACTAGTTATTTGAGGTTATTTCATAAACATTATTTCATAAATTTTTATGAAATTTTATTTCCTGTTAAAAGTAATTCTATATAAGATTTTTTAAAGTCATTATTTATTTTAATTAGCATAATAAAGATATCTGCGCTTTTTAACTCATTTTCTTAATTTAAATAAATAGAGTTGCTTTGATAAATTTGAATAAATTTGATTGCACGTATTTAGTAACACATGCAGACGAACTTTGAGACGAGTATAAAATTATCAACGTGACACACGTAATATACGCGCGTTCATATGTGTTAATCGTGGTGTATATACATGTATAATGAGCTATTTTATACATGTATGACTCGTTGCCTATGCTCGTATAGCGCGGTATGTACGCACGGGTAAATAGCGCGGCATACTAGTATACCAAGCTGTTTTTATACACGTATGCCTCGTTGCCTATGCTCGTACAGCGAGGCATGTACACACGGGTAAATAGCGCAGCATACTTGTATACCGAGCTGTTTTTATACACGTATGCCTCGTTGCCTATGCTCGTATACCGAGGCATGTACACACGGGTAAATAGCGTGGCATACTTGTATACCGAGCTGTTTATACCGTGGTGTATATTTAGCGTGGTTAATATGCTAGTATACCGAGCTATTTTTATACACGTATACCTCGTTGCCTATGCTCGTATAGTGAGATATGTATGCGCGGGTGAATAGCGCGGCATACTTGTATACCGAGCTGTTTATACCGTGGTGTATATTTAGCGTGATTAATATGCTAGTATACCAAGCTATTTTTATACATGTGTACCTCGTTGCCTATGCTCGTATAGCGAGGCATATATACGCGGGTAAATAGCGCGGCATGCTAGTATACTGAGCTGTTTATACCGTGGTGTATATTTAGCGTGGTTAATATACTAGTAAACCGAGCAGTTTATACCGTGGTGTATAACTAGCATGGTTGATACGCTAGTATACCGAGCTGTTTATACCGTGGTGTATATTTAGCGTGGTTGATATGCTAGTATATCGAGCTGTTTGAACCGTGATGTATATGTAGCATGGTTGATATGCTAGTATACCGAGCTGTTTATACCGCGGTGAGTATGCGCTTGTAAATAGCTTGGTTATTTATGCGTGTATGCGTACTAAGATTACTATGCCGAGATGTGTGTGCGCGTGTTAATAGCTCGGTTATTTATATATATATGCATATCGAGGATACTACTACAAGTTTATACCTGACTATTGATATGCGTATATCAGGTTATATATAATCGTATACCGAATTATTATTGCAGGTGTAAATAGCTTGATTATGTTGTATCATACTATGCATATAATCGTATACCGAGTCAAGAAGACACGGGTAAATAGATAGGTTATATCGTATCATACATGCACGTCTCATGCAATTGACGCTAGGGCTATTTCTGAGAACTTGAATGAAATATAAGTATATCGGGGATACGTCTTTTAAACGCTTCGGATTTGAAACCACGGGATTTTTTACGAGTTTGAATAATTGATGTAAGCTCTTTTCGCATGCATATTACATTTGCTGGAACGATTTTCGGTTAATATTAAGTATTTTTATAATTAATAAAACGGTCACAAAAAAAGCTACCGTATGGCTTGTTATACGAATTTACTCCTATTATATATAATACATGATAAATAAAAAAATATCAAATTGTTATTTTATATAGTATGGTTGATACAATAATAAACATGAACCACGATTCAGCATACTGGAGCAAATTTTACTGATATCAATTTATCACAGGTGGCATTTTAAATTGCCGAACTTCCATGCTACTGTGAATACAGCCAAAGAGTCAAAAGAAAATAATATCATATGTTGCCCAGAAATTGAAATAAAATTAGAAAACATAAATGTCAAAGCTCTAATCGATTCAGGTAGCGAAGTTACCTGCATATCGGAGCCATTTTATTTTCAGAATGACGAGACATTCAAAAAATGCCCTTCATTGCCGAAAACTGGAAAGTTTATAAAAACAGCCATAGGCACAAAAACTACAAGAATAAAGAGGCAATTATTAGTAAAAACAAAGTTTGAAAACGTAGAAATAAAAATAATCTACTTAATAATTCTGAAATTAGTCAAGGATGTTATCATCGGATATGATACTCAAAAGGTTATAAACACGATGCTAGAAGAAATATTAATAATAGTTAATGGTAAAGATATAAATTTATCTTATATCGAAAAACTAATAAATTCTTTAGCATACTCAGCTATGTAAATAACCGAAGTGTATGAAGGCGACAATGATCATAATTCATACGACTTCGCAATGGAAAACGAGAATCATCGAATTCTTAATTCCGAAAATTATTTTAATACAACTGAACTCACGAATGATGAGATTTAGGAAAAAATAAATGAATGTGATAATATTACAAATAAACAAAAACAAGAATTAACATTATTAATAAAAAAGTATAGTAGAGTGTTTAGAAAGGCTCCAGGTTTATTGAAATCATATCAGCATGATATCAAACTTAAAGACGATCATCCATTTTATTCTATACCTTATCCGATTCCTATAAATCATAAAGAAAAGGTACTAAGAGAAATAGGAAAAATGGAAGAATTAGGAATTATAAGGAGATCAAAAAGCCCTTATATAAATTCTATAGTTACAGTAATAAAAAAAGATGGCACTGTAAGGCTTTGTTTAGATGCTCGTAAATTGAATGAGAAAATAATTGACGATTACGAAGCACCATCCTCAATAGAAGAAATTTTTCTCAGATGTTAAGAGAAAAATTTAATGTCGAGCTTAGATTTAAGAAGCTCGTATTGGCAAATCGAATTAACCGAGCCAAGTAAAAAATATACTGCGTTTAAAATTGATAACAAAATATATGAATTCAATGTAGCTGCTTTTGGCATAAAAACCAGCAGCGCTGCATTGTTAAAAGGGCTGGACAACGTAATAAAAGATATGCAGGAATTTGTGCTAGCTTTCGTAGATGATCTGCATATAAGGTCATCGACATTCGAAGAGCACATGGAGCATTTAGAGCAATTATTTGATAAAGCAATTAAAAATAATTTGACATTTGATTTCAAAAATCAAATTTCTTAAAGCAAAAAATTGAATTTCTTGGTCACTTTATAACGTCAAAAAGAATAACACCAGGTCCAGAAAAAATTAAATCAATAAAACAGTTTAAAACACCAAGAAATGTTAAAGAATTACAAGCATTCTTGGAGTTTGTGAATTTTTACACTAAATTCGCGAAAGGTTATGCGAATGAAATCTTGCCATTAATTGGGTTATTAAGAAAAAATGTACCCTACGAATGGGGGGCAAGGCAGCAAAAAGCCTTTGAAAGTATAAAGGATCTTCTCACTGAAAATATCATTTTAAAATTCATAGATATGGAAAAACCTTTTATACTAACGACAGATGCAAGCGATTACGCAATAGCTGCAATCTTGTCACAATTAGATGAATATAATCATGAAAATATTGTCTGTTTTATTAGCAGAACATTAAAAGGTAGTGAATTAAATTATTTCACTACCGAAAAAGAATTATTAGCTGTCGTATGGTCATTACATAAGCTTGACACATACTTAAGAGGTGCCAAAGAAATAATTGTAAGAACAGACCATGAAGCTATCACATTTTTAAATAAATGTAAATTTAATAATTATAGATTGAGAAGATGGGCCTTATCAATCCAAGATTTTAATATCAAACCAGAGCATATACCTGGAAAAATAAATGTTGCTGCAAATTTTTTAAGCAGACAAACATCTGATAACGCAAAAGATGATGAAAACGAAGTATTAATTGCGAATATCAGAAACAAATTAAAAATAAATAAACAATTAGAAAAATTGTTAAAAAGCTTTAAAAAAGCGCAAAAAAATGATGCATATTGCATCAAAATAAGAAAAAAATTAAACGAAGTAAAAAATGATAAAATAAAAAATCATTATAAATTCGAAAATGATTTTTTATATAAAAAAGATGAATCAGGATTAAAAATAATAATACCTGAATCACTATTATCAGAATTAATAATAGAAATACACGATTTTTATGGGCACATTGGTCCCAAAAAAATGTATAAATTATTAATAGAAAGCTTCACAACTCCTAAATTAAAAAAGCATGTACACAAAATTTTAAAATCATGCATAACTTGTCAAAAGACAAAATACTTAACAGTAAAATATAATGCAGAAATGCAGCCAATCATAGTAAACGAAAAAAATGAAATACTATCGATTGATTTTTATGGTCCATTGCCTACGTCTATAGGAGGCGTTAAATATATTTTAACAACTATAGATGTATTTTCCAAATACGTTGTAATGTATCCTATTAAAAAGGCAAATACATTAACAACAATTAGAAAAATATTTAACGATTATGTACCAAATTATGGTAAACCTCAGTCAATAATGACTGACCATGGTACACAATTTACTTCCAAAAAATGGATAAAAAAGCTAAATGATGAAAACATTAAAAATATTTATTCATCAATTAGACACCCACAGAGCAATATTGTGGAAAGAATCCATCGTGAATTGGGCAGATTCTTTTAGAACTTATGTGAATAATTCACATAAGTCATGGGCGTCATATATGCAAAAAATTCAAAGCATAATGAACGAAACTACCCATGAAACAACAGGTTTTACGCCAACTGAATTACATATGGGTAAAAACCAACTAGAATATGGGAAAAGTATTTTAAATTAGAAAATACTGAGGTACCATATGATAGAAAGATTTTCTATGCTAGAAATAAAATGCATAAGAAAATAAAAAATAGAGCAAACGCAACAAATGCAAAAAGTACTCATTATCAATTTAATTTAAATGATAAAGTACTGCTGAAATCATTAAACGTATCAAGTGCAGATGATGATAAAATCGCAAAATTTTTTGAGATATATGAAGGTCCATATATTATAAAAAACATCATTGCACCAGATACATACTTATTAATCAATGAAAAAGCCGTAGAACGTGGAAAATTCCATATAGAACACCTGAAACCGTTCTACGAGCCTAATGATTAAATTAACTAAAAAATAAAATAAAAAATAAATCTAATTAATTGCAATTGAAAAGACATAAACGTGAAAAGTCCCATATAGAACATTTAAAAGAGTTCTAAAAGTATTTTAACTAAAATATTATTTTAAAATAATAAAAGACTAAGTAGCAAAGGAATGCGAAAAACATAGTAAAAAGACACATGCTAGTAACGTATACAAGTATTTACGCGAGCATACACTTGAAGTACATAAAAGGTCAAAGGCAATGACCAAAAACGTACTAAAGCAAACGAAACAAGTATACATATACACAAACACATAGAAAAACACTGAAAAAGAATTTAAACACTTAAGAGAAATTTTGACAGGGTGGTTCATTATTCATCGACACTTCATAGTAGCTACATCACCTAGTTTAAAGTCAAAAAGTAAAAGTGTGATAAAAAATTTATGATGGCAACGTGCTACAAAAACTCTAGTGCGCAAACCATGACGTACTTCAACGTAAAACACGTCAGTACATCGGTTACCGAAACAACGATAAAAAATGAAGTACTTATTTGTGATTGGGACGAGGACCCAACGATGAGGAGTGGAAATTTGGGCAGGGTGATTTACCCAAGCACGTCCAAATTTATCCAGCCTCAACCAATGGATTTCGCAGATCCCGGGTATTACTATTACACCATCAACGACAAAATAAATAAAACAACAAACACACCACAGGAGAAAAATTGGAATAAAAAAGTACAAAAAGAAACAAATAAAAGAAAAATAAAAAACAAGAAAGAAGAAGAAGAAATGTTTATGAAGGAGATATATCTACAAAAATCAAAAAAGAGAGTTAAAATTTATTACTCAGGACAAAAGTTAGAAGAACATAAAATGCTAAAAAAAGGTATAAACGCATGCAGAGACGATTTGAAAGAAAAAGAAAATATCGAAGAATGGCTACAAAAGAAGAAAATGAAAAAACAATAAAAAGTTAAAAAAAAAGTGATCAGTGTAGTTACCATAAAGTAATTATAAAAAAAAAAAAGCAGTATTTAAGTTAAAAAATGTAAAAAGTTAGATTTATAAAAAAAAAAAAAAAAGTTTTAAACAGAAAAGTAATTTTGTTAAATTAAATAATAAAAGAAAAGTGAAAATCTTTGTGATTAAAATAAAATAGAAAGAAATACATTTTTTAGTTAATTTAGTAAAAGAAAAAGATTTTTAAGTTAAGTTTTTTAAATAAGTTAAGAAATTTAAGTTTAGCTAATGAAAAAACAAGTGTTTAATTTTAAAGATTTAAAAACAAAAAGAAAATTTTTTAGTTTTAATTTTTAAAATAAAAGGTACCAAATGTTTGTAATTTGTTAGCCCTAACGATTTATAAAGAAAAAGAGTTTTAAAATGAGTTTGTGTTAAATAAAAGAAAAATTTAAGTTAAAAAAGAAAAGTGTTTTTGTTAATTAATAGTAATAGTAAGGAATAAAACATTAATTTAATGAAAGTATTAGGTATTAAGACAACTTTATAATTTATATAAAAAAAGAACAAATGGTTTAGTTAAAAATAAAATCTTGATTTGTTTAAAGAAAAGTTAAATTTTAGTTAAAAGAAAAAAAAAAATTAAATTAGTTTTGTTTCAGTTTAAAAATGAAAAAGAAAAAATGTTTTTTTTTTTGTTTATTAAAATTGTTATCAAAAAAGAAGAATATATTTGGTTATTTTAAAAATGTAAAAATCGTATTTTATTTTGGGGGGCATCCCTACACACCGGGGTAGCACTTGAGTACGTTTTGGTGTTTGTGCGCGCATCTCTCTAATGGTCGCGTTTAGGAAAATAAAATCGATTTTTCCTATTGATTAAGCGAAGTAATATGTAAAATCTATTTTAATTTGAGGGGCAATGTGAGCGCCCGAGTATGTACGGCCCTGAAACCGTACGAGACTGGAAGATGCGCGCGCAAACACCCAAAAAAGACCAAAGTGGTTGAACATGCAAGCGCGCGTGTATACGTACACGCGTTTGCATGTGTAAGTACCGCTGAAAATATACGGCGACTCTCCCTCTCTTCTATTAAGATAGAAGAGTGGAGAGAGACCTAAGAGAGCTGAAGCAAGCAGTGCGAGGAGCTCGCGACTCTGGCACTCTTGGATCAGCTCTCTTGGTGTGAAGACACGCTTGCTCGTAGCACAAGTGGCGAATGGCCTGACACGTGCTACAAGCAAGTATCTCTTTATTAAGCGCGAGATTACTCTTAGTTTTTGCATTGTACAGTGATTCAATTTAAGTTGTTAATAAAGAGCTTTTCCAAGATATACCCTCATCCAATTAACCCGGTGTAAAGCCCCGAATATTAAGGCATTTGGTCCTTAATAATAACGGGCTTTTCACATAATAATCCTAAATAATACTAACAAATATATCTTAAAAGTCAGCTATAGCTAGGCAAGGCGTCCTAGCTATAAACGACTTTAACAATATTAAAACGAAATACAGGGTCCGCAATAGCTAGGCATGGCGCGCTAGCTATTTAACGATCCCTTAACGCGTTGGAATAAAGAATATTATAGAAAGATAGGGGTAAATATAAGGGAAAAATAAGGGAGAGGTTACAAAGTATACCCTGGTGAAAAAAATCAGGTGACAAGTCACCTGATTTATCAGGTGATTTATCATGCCAAAATATCATGTATCGATTTTGTTGGTTTTTCCACGTTTTAAACCATGCTTAGTCAATTTAGAACAATTTTTGAAAAATTTTTGAAATTTTTGAACTTAGAAATTTTTTTGTGATTTAGTCAAAATTTTTTCTAAGACCAAATTATCTAAAAAATTTTCTAAGTTCAAAATTTTCCAAAATTTTCAAAAATTGTTCTAAATTGACTAAGCATGGTTTAAAATGAGTAAAGATCAACAAAATCGTTACATGATGTTTTGGCATGATAAATCACCTGATAAATCAGGTGATTTATCACCTGATTTTTTTTAATAGGGTAGGGCTTACTGTTTTCAGATATCCAGATTTAGAATTTATGGTTTAGAACTTTAGGGTTTAAGTTTCATGGTTTTGAGTCTAGGAGTTTAAAGGCATCTGGGTTTAGAGTATATAAAATTAGAGTTTTTGGGCGTAATACTTAAGAGTTTAAAGTTCATAGGTTTTTAATTCATGAGCTTACGGGTTAGGGCTTATAACTTTAGGTTTAATTAGCATTTATAAAATTAGGACTTATGAATTAAGGTTCATGGATTTAAGATTTATAAAATTTTGGTTAAGAGTTAATAAAATATTATATTTATGAGTTTAGGGTTTATATACTAAATGGCTATCAGTTTTTGGGGTATAAGTTTTAGGTCTACGGGTTTCAAGCGTCTGAGTTTAAGGTTTACGGCTATTGGGTTATTGGTTTAGGATTTATAGTTTAAATACTTATACGTCTGTAGCTTAGAGGTTTGGAGATTGTGGTTAAAGGGTTTTCGGGTTTAAGGTCCATAGGTTCACTGTTTATAGGTTAATGATTTATAGATTTAGAGTTCATGGGTTCGGGTTTACGGGTTCGCATTTAAGGCTCCTACCCTGGTAGAAAATAGACCATTCAAAAATGGCTATTAGTCATTTATTAGTCATTTTTTTATGACTAATTTTTTAATCACAAAATGACCAAAATATGGTGAAATTGCTAATATATATAGATATATACTTTATGCAAATAAATTTATAGATATATTTCTTTTCTTCAACGGAGAGAATTTCTTTACAAAAATTAACTTGCTGATACGGTAAAGTTAAAATGGATCACAAAAAGCCTAAAAATTATGTTACAGCATAATAAAAATGGCAGAGACTTTAAATAAATATTTTAGAGATTTAAGGTTAGTTCTCAGGCTGCCATGACTCTGTTTTAACCTTGCCTTGCAAGTAAGCTAAAAGAGAGTGAGAGAGAAAGAGAAAACGAGGAAGAGAGAAAAAGTGGTAGAGTTTCCAAAACTTGAGAGAACTGCAAAACAGACACAAATTAAGAAAGTAGTTCATTTTTTGAAAAGTACGGAGTCTTCAAATAAGAAAAGAAAATTTAAAAAAAAGGAAGAAAATAGACTAATGTATCATCAAGTCAATAAGTTTAACAAGTCTATTGGAGAAGAGTGGAAAGTGTAAAATTTGAGGTTATTAAAAACAGTGTAAACAATGGTTGCAGTGAAAATGAATTAACTGTTGAAGAAAGCTGTGATATAGTTCTCAAGACTGTGATTTAGAAAAAATTTGTCAAACACACTAACTGATGTAATATCGTAAATGGGATACATAAATTGAATTTTTTCATCGAACTCGTTTCTCATTAAAAATAATTGATAAAAGTTATATTTGTGGTTACAAATTTTATTTAATATTAATATTGTTTCATAATTTAGTATAATATTTAATAATAAAAATAAATTAATGTATTATTTATTGTAATAATATAATAAAATGATTGATCATATTTATAACAGTTTTTGACTATTAACCGTCGTCAATAAGCGGATAAATTGGTTATTTTCTGATTAATATTGGTCATTTCTTGGTCATTTTTTCTAAAACTGGTCAAAATATGACCAAATAACAGTGAAATTTTCTACCAGGGTAAGTTCACGTGTTCATGCTATTGGCTTAGGACTCATGAATTATATGTTTTCTTTATTGGTTTAAGAGCATGACGAAGCTGTTCACTTTCTGATAATATTTCTAATCCTAACTTATAAATAAACAATGCGTTTAATCGAGATTTTGGTACGAAGAAAAAATTTTTAAGATTAAACTCTAGTGTGAACAACTCAAGTAATCCATCAAAATACTGTACATAAAAAGTTATCATATAAACTTTCAATGTATCTTATTTTGAGGTTAGGTTTGTCGAGCTTGATATTTAATTTCCAATTCAAGTTTATAAAAAAATAACAAGTCTAATATTTATATTTATAATATTACTTTTATATTATTAAAGGCTATTTTATAATTCACGTTGTGTTATATTTATTTTATAACTTTAACAGGTTATGTGCCCAGGTCACGCATCGTGTACAGAACTATAAAATAGTGTAAGACGCGACGAACTCGCTTTTGTGTTCTTTTGTGGTTAGCAAAGGTATGTGAAACGCGTGCTATACCAGTGAACGTAAATCGAAGAGAATTCGAATTATATTAGAACAATGTTGGACAATAAAATCGACGTCGTGTCAGTACCAAAGTTTAACGGTAAAAACTATGAGCAGTGGAAATTTCAAATAATTTGTGCATTGAAAGCAAAGGGTCTCATTACAATCGCAACAGGAAGAGAGACTATTCCTGATGCAACGGCGACTAATGCCGCTGCAAGGGCTACATGGGAGAAAAGTGATGCCACCGCCATGTTCATCATAACATCAACTATGGATTTCTCTCAAATCACATTTACCACCTAAATTTCGAGGTTTCAGGCAAGCTTGGCTTTCGCAAGAAGATGTGGAACAAACTATTCCGAATTTAATGGCCCGCTTAATAGACGAAGAAGCATCGCTAACAGAAATCGATGACACTGAGAACGCTCTCGTGGCCATATCAATGGGTCATACAAGCAAGTCAAAACAAAATAAATCGAGGCACATACGAGTCGACAAACGAGACGTAACCTGCTATAAGTGTCAAGGAAAAGGCTATTACGCGAGAGAGTGTCGATTGAAAAAGAAAAAAGCTAAAGAGAGAGAGAAAGACTCTAATGGCGCGCAAAGCAATGCCTCTGTCTTTAATACAGCGCTGCAGGACGAAGTATGTTTCTCAGCAGAAGATGATAGATGGATTCTAGACAGTGGTGCGTCTGTACACATTACGTTTCGTTGTGACTACTTAATTGATTTCACAGAAACTCCCGCAGGGACAAAAGTTATTCTTGGAAATAACCAAGAGCTTAATGTTAAAGGAAAAGGTGATGTTAAAATTAAAAAACTCATTAAAAACGACTGGTATGATGCAACTTTACAAGATGTTTATTATATTCCCGAAATGAGGAAAAATTCACTCTCGGAAGGAAGAATAACTCGCAGAGGATTGACTATCGTGAAGCACAGCGATAAAGCAGAAATTCTCGAGAAGGGATCTGTAATAGCAACCGCGAGACAAGAAGAAAATAACCTATATAGAATGGAATTTCGTACAGTCATGCAAAACGTCGCAAATAATGTAAACACAAGGAATGATTTGAAAACGTGGCACGAGCGACTCGGACACGTAAATGTAAAATATTTGCGCGAAGCAATAAAAAAGGAAATGATTCCTAATGTAAAACTAGATAAAACTCTAATTATTGTCTGTGCGAAGCCTGTATTTACGGCAAGCAGCATAAAATGCCCATTCAATCAAAAAGTGTCGAAAAAGCAAAAATTGGTGAGTTTGTACACAGTGACTTATGCGGACCAATGAGTGTTGACTCTATCAGTGGTGCAAAATATTATGTTTTATTTAAAGACGATTACTCGGGCTTCTCGACAGTTATGTTTATTAAGCATAAGGATGACACACTTGATGCGTTCAAAAAGTATGTTCATATGGTAGAAAATAAATTCAACAGGTGAGTGAAATTCCTACGAGTTGATAATAAGAGAGAATATGTAAACGAGAAATTCAAGAGTTATCTAAGCATGAAAGGAATCGACATGTAAACAACAGCCCCATACAGACTAGAACAAAATGGTAGAAGTGAGAGAGCTAATCGCACAATCGTTGAAAGTGCACGCTCTATGCTCTACGGGCGTGATGTATCTCTTACTCTATGGGCAGAAGCAGTTAATACCGCCGTATACATTCTCAATCGAACACCGTCAACTCAGTCACTGAGAACTACACCATATGAACTCTGGACAGCTAAAAAGACAAGTGTTGCTCATACAAAAATTTTTGGTTGTACTGCATACATGCATATACCAAAATTACTACGTGAAAAGCTTGATCCAAAAAGTAAAAAAATGATTTTGGTTAGCCATGGAGGCGAATCAAACAACTATCGCTCTTTGATCCGGAAACAAGAAAGATAAAAATTTCTCGCAATGTAATATTTGACGAGAAAAGTAGCTTCCCTTCAAAAGATCGCAACATCGCTAAGATCGTGATTGACTCGGATGACACAAGTGAAGAGCCGGCGAACAACGATTTACTCGAGCAAGGCGAACAGCCGTTGAAAATGCAGACACTGATACCAGTGTAGAGATAAAAGAGCAATGCGACGAAGCAGAAGACAAAGAAATTGAAAATAACACAAGAGAGACAGCATGTAGAAACTTACATCCGCGCGACCATCTCAGGCCACTTGAGCACTGGCGCTTTGAAGCAAATATAGTCGACATTGAAGTCCCTTGCACATATCAAGAAGCAATCAACTGTGAAAATGCTGAGAACTGGAAGAGGGCTATTCAAGAAGAACTATCAGCACTAGAAAAAAATAAAACCTGGAAAATGGTTAAATTACCAGAAGGAAAACGACTTGTAGATTTAAAATGGACTTTCAAAATAAAGAGAAAACCAAGTGGTGAAATTTTAAGATTTAAGGCTCGTCTGTGAGCTCGTGGGTTCTCACAAGAACAAGGAATAGATTACACAGAAACATTTTCACCAACGATGAGATATGATTCAACGCGTTTTCTTTTTACAATTGCAGTTCAAAGAAATTATATAATACGACAGTTTGATGTTAAAACTGCATTCCTTAAGAGCATGACGAAGCTGTCCGCCATCTAATAATATTTCCAATCCTAACTTATGAATAAGCGATGCGTTTAATCGAGTTTTTTTGCTATAAAGAAAAAGTTTGTAAGATTAAACTCTAGTGCGGACAACTCAAGAAAACCACCAAAATATTATACATACAAAGTTATAATAAAAATTTTCAATATACCGTACTTTAAGGTTAGGTTTGTCAAATTTAATATCTAATTTCCAATCCAAGCTCATAAAAAAATAACAAGTTTAAATGATTTTTTATTTTAACAAAAATTATTGTATTAATATAACTTTAGTGCAGACAAGTCATTATATTTGTTTAATTTAAGAATTTAAAAAGATATCGATAAAATAAAAAAAGCAAAAGTCGAAAAAAGAAAACATAATCCTATTGGAAAATAAATTAAAGGACAACTTTGATCTGACCCTCATGAATACAGAAAATTTTCTAGGATTAGAAATTGAAAAATTACCGAAAGGATCAATTTTTATTCATCAAAAGAGTTATACTGAACAGATCATTGAAAGAATTAACATGACAGATGCAAAGCCTGTCAGTTCACCAGCTGATCCACACTCAATACTGTGTTAAGTTCAATCTGAGAAGGAAGAATTAAAGAATATTCCCTATCGAGAGGCAGTTGGGTCGTTAATCCATCTAGCTATCGCAACACGTCCAGATATTTCATATGCAGTGGGAGCAGTTAATAAATATCTTGAAAAGCATGGAAAACCCCACTGGACAGCTGTGGAAAGAATAATAAGATAATTTAATTAATACCAAAAGTTATGGAATCGCTTATGACAAAGCGAATAATCTATAATTAGAAGGTTTCTCAGATTCTGACTATGCAGGTGATATTGATACAAGAAAGTCAATCTCAGGATATTTATTTAAGTTAGGTGACGGATCAATCACCTGGAATAGCCAAAGGCAGTCGACGGTTGCCCAGTCTACAAGTGAAGCAGAATACTTGGCTGCTGCTTCAACAACTAAAGAGGCTATCTGGTTACGACAATTTTTAAAAGATGTAGATGAAGATATTAGTCTAGGCGCCCAGAGGGTTTCGTATGAAGTTAGAGGTCCCACCAAGCAAGCAGGTGATTTATATGTATTTTGAGCCGCTGAATCCGAATTTGCAACTTGCTTTTCGCGCAAGTGGTCGAGTAATTTGTTATAAACAAATTAATTGTTTTAATGACTATAGTTTATGAACTACAATAGATGCAGTAATTTTCTCTGCAAAAACTTGTTCTTTAATAAAAAAAACAAAAAAAAATCGTTTTTGTTGCGTTTTGATTCGATAATTAGAACCAGAGATATGGCAAATATATTGCAAAAAGAACAACAATCTATTTTATTCAAAAAATTTGTTTTAACCTTCCGATTTATTAGAGTCATCTATTTTTAGCTGAATCCTTTTTTATTAAATTTTTATTTAATTTCCTAATACAGAGTTAAAATTAATTGTATTACAAAAAAATGAAATTACTTACCATAAAATAAAAAAATTTTTAATAAGGAAAGCGATCGCCATATTGCACACATATGTCGTATTGCAAGGAGTTGGCGCTACAGCTTAAATTTGCGATATCTCAGGTTCTACTTACTTAAATTTGAAAAACCGGACAGATTCTTAAACTAGATCCAATTTCCTATTATTCTTTATAAAAAATATAGGAATATTTTGTTCGCTAACCTATTTCATTTCGTTATCAACAAACAAGATTCTGAAAAATTGAAAATTTTTTCTGCTTCGAATCATTCTAGCATATTTATTAACACTTGAAAGTAATATATAACAATTTATCATCAAAGCTGAGACTCTGACATTTTGCAAACACATGTTGAACTTCAAAAAATTCAATTAGTAGTCAAGTTATAAGGTTTTTTACCAGAGCGTTCCGCGCTAGCGCTACGTCTCTATGTTTTTTGCAATATATTTGCCATATCTCTGGTTCTAATCATCGAATTGACATGCAACAAAAACGATTTTTTTTGGTTTTTTTATTAAAGAACAAGTTTTTTCAGAGAAAATCACTGCATCTATTGTAGTTCATAAACTATAGTCATTTAAACAATCAATTTGTTTATAACAAATTACTCGACCACTTGCGCGAAAAGCAAGTTGCAAATTCGGATTGAGCAGCTCAAAATACATATAAATCATCTACTTGCTTGGTGGGACCTCTAACTTCATACGAAACTCTCTGGGCGCCTAGACTATATATCACAACCAGCCATACTGCACTTAGGTAATCAAAGCTCCATCGAGATGATAAAAAACCTAATTTTTTACAAGAGAACGAAGCACATAGACATACGTCACCACTTCATTCGTGAAAAATACGGGAACAACGAAATTGATGTCGAATATGTACCAAGTGAAGACCAGCCAGCTGACGCGTTTACAAAGGCAATCAGTGGAATAAAATTTGAACATTTACGTAAAAAGTTAGGATTGATTAAAATTTAAGTAATTTTGTCTAATTCAAAAAAAAAAAAATTCTAATGTGCATTTAGTTTAGATTTTCCTTGCGTTATAATGTTCAATAATAATTAAAAAAAAAGGTTAAAACAAGTGTATTTGTTTATTGTAGGTTACTACAGAGTACTTAAATAATGGGAGTGTTAAAGTAATATATTTATTGTACTCTGTATATTATAACTATATATATGTAAAAGTCAAAATCTTTCGAGCGTCAGCTACTTGAGCGACATCTATTACAAGATTAGTTCTGCAACATATGTATTGAGTTTAGTTGTCTGTAAGCGACCGTTTAGTATGCTTGCTTTCTTTTGTATTGCTGCTCAAAGCTATAATATTACTTTTATATTATTGAAGGCTATTTTATAATTCACGTTGTGTTATATTTATTTTATAACCTTAACAGGGTTCAATGACCTTAGAGTTTATAAATTTATGAGATTGAGACATTTGGGTCCAAGACTTATAGCTATAAAGTTTATAGGCTTTAGACTCATAAGTCTAAGGCAAAGAGATTTGGGATTAGGCGTTTTAGCTTATGGGGGTGCGGCTTTATGGGCTATCCATGTGTTTAAGGTTTATAGATTTATGGCCAAGAGGTTTTTTATTAATTGATTTTCAATTAATGAGTTTGTTGGTTTAGATCTTATGTGTTTAAGGTTTATAGATTTGGATTTGATATGTTAAGAATCTAAAGATTTGAGCTATATAGAGGTTTTGGTTAAGTTGGTTGATTGATCTTAATCATAAGGTAAATGTAGTTGGAATTCAATGGTTGAGGGCTCATTGTTCTAGCGTTTCGGTTTATACGTTTAGAGCTAATAGACTGTTGACTTACAATGTTAGCGTTTATAGATTCCAGAATTTAAAATTAAGACATTTTAAATTTATGGATTTAGTATTTGAAAGTATAAGTTATATAAGTTCATGGCTTATGAGTTTTTGTTTTATGATTTATGGGTTCAGATTTACTGAGTTTAAAATTTGATTCAGTTATCATTCAGAAAATAAAGTATTAAAATTAGTTTTCATGAGAACATATTATTCAAAAAGTGACTTGTTAATAATTTTTTATAAATAACATACATTTAACCTTAATTACATTTTCATTTGTACACGTGTTTGTATTTAAATGAATAGTCATTTATATGAAAATTGTTAACGATTAAATATATTAAAATTCATTTTATTAAAGCAATAATACTTTTATTAAGAGAAACATATTAATTTTTAAAATATATCAAATTACCTCATTTGAAAAATTATCATTACATGTTATAAATAGTACATTATTAAACGGGTGTGTAAAGGCTTTATTTACGAAACGAGAAGTTTACAGCCCGAGCCGGAGGCGAGGGCTGTAACGAGTTTCGTAAAAAAGCCTTCATACATCAGTTTCATAATATATTTTATACCACGAGAGCCGAATAATCATATTAAAGTTATGATTTTGAGGTTAGAGTGGTATAAAATATTTTTATTAATATCGTTTTGACATAAATTTTATAAAATACAATCTTAAGAAATTATTTATTTAATATTTAATTTTTTTTAATAGTCAATTATGAATAAATTTTTCTAATTATGTCTATATAATTATGAATTTGTATTTATGAATTGTCTAGATAGAAGTAAAATTTCCCCTAAAAAAGTAAACATTTTAAAAGAAAATTTACTTATTATTTGCAAAACGCTTCTTATAAATGCGGAAAAAAATAATTTTATGTAATATCACTCTAAAATTTGTATTAAATATGATAATTGAAAGTACAATTATTTCATTGCGTTAAATTTGTTGTTAAAGTTTAATTAAATTTCACTATAAGGAGATATAAAACGGACACTGAATACAACTGTCTTTCCATTTAACTGTCATATTTAACTATATCTTTATATTTTATTGCTGAATTTCCATAAAAGGAATGTATTAACTCGTAGTATGTACCACGTTGATTATTCATTTAAATTTTTAAATCAATCCAATCATTAGTTTTCAAGATATTTAGATTTCTGATCAAAAATAGAAAAATTTTAATAAATATAATAGGAACCCAAACTTCTCAATAACTAATAAATGAATTTATTTAAATATTCAACAGAATAATCTTCGTGATACATACTATATGTTCATGCATCTCTTTATTCAAAAATTTGAAATACAATGGAAATATAGTCAATATTTATGGGTGTAAGTGAAGTCCACCTGTAGTCATAAATATTGACTGTCTTTCCTTTTTATTGTTCAATTTCCAGAAAAGAAATGCATTTGTCACGCAAGTGTAGCAATCACTTTTACCTAATGGTTTTTTCCGAATAGCTGGTTTCAGAAACTTTATTTTACTTTTATCTCTAGATTTATTGAATGTATGTAACATTCGGTAACATTTAGCACATATAATATGCGGAACCCAGGTTGAATTTTGCTGAGAAATTTCTAATTCAAAGCATACTTTAAATAAATCTCTTATTCTTTTAGTTACATGCTTCTTATGTTTTTTCCACACATATTCCGTACAAATATAGCAATAACTATCGAAATCGGTGGAAATTAACTTGTTCGCGAGATCCCGAAGCAATCTCAATATTATTAAAATTATTTTTAGTATCCATAAAATTATTGAAAAACCCGCACGCTAGAATTCCTAATCCGATCGCAGGTGAGTCAGCCGTCCCAGGGGTGATAACCCTCGTACCTCCCTAGGCCTAAGTACGAGGGCTTTCGAACTTTGACGAGGACAATGTTAACTTGTCGTCGGACATACTACGGCATCATTCTTACGTTCTAGCGTTTCCCTGCAGGACAGCGCGCCTTGCTGGCTTCGTTACAACGGAAGATTGAAAGCGAATCATTTTACACATCCCTTTCGGGCAGTTGTCATCGTTCCAGTGTCTTCCGTGGCAGCAGGATTAAAAGGACTTCATAAGAAATCCAGTTAGTGAAAGTTTAAGTTACTAAGTGAGGGAAATAATGTACACAAGATAATATTACAAACAGGTGAAATTTGAATACTCCCAGTTTACTTCTTTTCAAGATATAGTAATCGTGAGATTTGTCTTCAGGCTAATGTTGTTTTAAGTTATTTTTATAGTCTGTATTACCAAGAATATATTTTTTGCAAAATGTTACAAAAATTTGATAAAACTGAAGGTAAAAGTAAAATAAAGTTACTGAAACAGCTATTTGGAAAAAACCATTATGTGAAAGTGATTGCTACACTTGCGTGACAAATGTAAGTGGGGTAAATAAAGTGCTACCAGATAAAATATTGTATGCGACAGTTTCTTGTGTCGTTCGTCCGCAGAAGCAAATAGTCGAAAGTTTGATAGACGAGGCTTCACGAGACAGCTTTATACAAGGAATGGATAGTCTGCTAGTTGATTGTGGTACAAAAGAAGACGTAGAAAATCTTAACGACCATACAGACAATGATACAGATGAAAATGAATCGTTAAGGAAAGCAGAAAGTAAATCTGTTAAAAGTGAAGAAGAACTGTCTTCGGACAATGATGGGGAATATGTTCGCATTGGTAAAGAGAAAAGCCAAAAAAGATCTCTTAAGCTTAACTTAATTACATGTTTAGGAATGCTGGATTAGCAAAAGATGCAGCTGAATTAACGACTTCTCAATTGAAGTCTTTTAATGTATTAGAAAAGGACGTAAACGTTACATTTTATTGAAACCGAGAAGAAGCGTTTCGATCATACTTCACGAGCGAATTTCATCCAGTGTATTGCACCGTTGTACAAGGACTTTTTAATGAATTTAAACCAAATTCATACAAGCCAGAAGAGTACAGGTTACTCATCGATTCATCTAAGCGAAGCTTGAAGGCAGTTCTTCTTCACAATATGAACGAGTATGCTCCGTTATCAATGGCTCATTCAACTGTACTCAAAGAAGAATACTGTAACATCGAAAACGTTTTAAATAAAATAAAGTATAGTGAGTATGAATGGTTAATTTGCAGAGACCTGAAAATATTGTCAATGATACTAGGTCAACAATCAGGTTTTATCAAGTACCCATGCTATTTATGCATGTTCGACAGTCGAGATAGAGCAAAACACTATAATACAAAAGTGTTAAACAATTTGTTAAAGCTCTCGATAAAGAAGGGCGATGCTTCAAATACTTAGAAACCATCTTCACGATCATAACTCTGGTTGAATTGAAGGAAGGTATCTTTGATGGACCTCAAATTCGCAAAATGTTCAGGGACGACGAATTCGTCACAAGTATGAATGATACCGAGAAGGCAGTTTGGTTGAGTTTTAAAGATGTTGCAAAAATATTTCTTGGTAACAATAAAGATGAGAACTACAAGAGCATTGTAGAAAATATAGTACGAAATTTCAAAAAATTAGGTTGCTTAATGAATTTGAATCTTCACTTTCTCGAATCGCAAATTGATAAATTTCCACCAGTACTAGGTGACTATAGTGAAGAGCATGGTGAAAGATTTCATCAGGATATGAAATAATTTGAACGTAGATGGCAAGGAAAATGTAGCGTAAACATGATGGCGGACTATTTCTGGATGCTAAAAAGAGAAGTACAACCTAATAAGAAAAAGAGACGTAGGAATCCCTTGCACAGGTCGATCGAAGACAAGCGTATACGCAAGTGTAAGTCAATTAAGCTCTTGTGTGAATTGACTTTTGAGTAGTATCTTGAGATTACCTTCAAAATTAGTGGGTCGACCTTCTTTTTCCATAACAAATTCGGATTCATCAGGCTAAAATACATAAAAATAGAGTGTTTTTGATGTGCTGGAAACAATTTTCATTTTTTCTTCTCATGTTTTTCTACAGAAACACGGGTTTTTGACAGTTTTTGAGGTTATTTACAAAATTAGGCGTTCGACTCTCTTTTCCCATAACAAATTCGGATTCAGCAGGCCAAAATGAATAAAAATAAACAATTTTCATTTTTTCTTCTCATATTTTTCTACAGAAACACGGCTTTTTGACAGTTTTTTGAGGTTATGTTCAAAATATGCGTTCAACCCCCTATTTTTGACGCCGGATTCGGATTCAGTGGGAAAAAATACGAAAGATAAGTAAAGTCTTCATCCCAGAACCACCAACCTTTTTTTGTGGGCCTGTGTTATGATTGTGGTGTTTTTTCAATTGCTTTTGCTGTTGCAATACTTTATAATTCATGTCTATGTAGTTTAAGATATGATGTTTCATAAATACGATTCTATTTATTAAAAATTTTTGAAACGCAACAAATAAGAAAGTTTTCAGTTTTAAAAAATCATAATAATGCAAATATTAATTAAGATAATCCACTGGACATGATAAGGAGGAGTTTTCGTCGTGAGTAACGTCTAAATCAAATACCATTTAATTTAGATTTCACTGAAATTGAACTGTTAGAAAAAATCTCACAAATGCATTTATTGTCAGAACAAAAAAGATCATGAAAATGTATGGTAAACAAAATAATCCGAATCATGAAACAATTTTGATGGGAATTGACAATGACATTTCAGATACAAATTTTTTGAAACCAGATAATGATATAATGGAAATCGATGAAATCCACTTAAATTATAATGATAATAAAATTAGGACTGTTAAGATCAAATTAAATGAATAAAAATAGAATCAAGAAATAAATGAAAAAGAAGCTTTATTTATAACAGGACTTAATAGGAAAATGGTAACAGAACAATCACATAAATATAAAGAAAATTCAGAAAAAGACATTATTATAAAAATGCAAGAAAAAAAAGTCATGAAAAATTAGAATCAAGACGTGTTTAAGAAGTTTTACGTAAGAAAAAAGCTTATATGTAAATCAAAAACTGAAACAAATGCGTGCGGATGAGGCTTTACGTAAAAAAGAAGCTTATATAAAAATTAAAGAAAAACGACTGAAAAAATATGAAGAAAAATTTGAAAATACCAATAACAAAATTGAAATTCAAAGAAAAAATGAGTACTGATAAATTGGAACAAATATGTGCAAATAAGGCTTCACGTAAGAAAGGAGCTTATATAATAATCAAAGAAAAAATTCCAAATGAATATGAAGAGAAATTAGAAAATACTAAGATGATAAAATTGAAATTCAAGGAAAAAATGAGTACTGATAAATTAGAACAAATACTTGCAAATAAGGCTTTACGTAAGAAAGAAGCTTATATAAAAATCAAAGAAGAAATTCCTAATAAATATGAAGAGAAATTAGAAAATACTAAGATAACAAAATTGAAATTTAAGGAAAAAATAAGTACTGATAAATTGGAACAAATACGTGCGAATGAGGCTTTACGTGAAAAAGAAGCTTAAATAAAAATTAAAAAAAATTCCAAATAAATATGAAGAGAAATTAGAAAATGCTAATATATCGAAATTGAAATTCAAGGAAAAAATGAATATTGATAAATTGGAACAAATACGTGCAAATGAGGCTTTACGTAAGAAAGAAGCTTTTATGAAAATTAGAGAAAAACAACCACAAAAGTATAAAGGAAAATTAGAAAATACTATGATAACGAAATTCAAGGAAAAAATGAGTACTGATAAATTGGAACAAATACGTGCAAATGAGGCTTTACGTAAGAAAGAAGCTTTTATGAAAATTAGAGAAAAACAACCACAAAAGTATAAAGGAAAATTAGAAAATACTATGATAACGAAATTCAAGGAAAAAATGAGTACTGATAAATTGGACCAAATACGTGCAAATGAGGCTTTACGTAAGAAAGAAGCTTACATGAAAATGAAAGGAGAACAACTAAATAAATATGAAAAAAATTGAAAATATTAAGATATCAAAAATGAAATCGATTGAAAATGGAAATACTAATAAATTTTAAAAATTGCATGAAAAAGAAAAATTGCGCAAAATAGAAAACTTATTAATGAACGATATAATAAATATGAGAGAGTGGTACAAAATAAAATAAAAAATTGGAAAATGCCGATATTATTAAAAAAACAGAAGTAAAAAATGATTGTTACCAAGGAAAAGAATCACGCATAAGGTGTTAACAAATAGACATTGATGACAATAAACATATTAATAATGATACTACAATAAATAAACCAATAGATGAAAAAAAGCGAAAATATAAATATGATTCTTATCAATTAATGACATGATTCATAAAGTGTAAGCGATTAAAAATTGAAGACTATTAAAATTATGATGAAAATTACAATAATAATAATTATAATAACAATCATAATATTGTATTGAACAAAGTTATTGATAAAATAATAAAGGACAAAGTAAAACAAAATTGAAGAAATTAAATGAAAAAATATTAACTGAAAAAATTAATTCGAAACTGATTGGTTGTATAGCAAATATATATTTCGATGAAAATCTCATGTCTGTAAATTACATTAGTTTCATGACAAATACATGTGTTTATTGTGATGCGAAACATTTTGCTCTCGAATATACTAAAAGTAACGATTTCTCCAATTGTTATAAAGGTAAAGTAGAATTGTTAGAAAATCCTCCTTACCTAGAACAATCAAAGTTTTTAGCAACTGAATTAACGGAAGAAAATATTAATTTAGGCTTAATTGCATTAAAAAATCTCATATTGTTCAAAAGTTACAGGCGATTGGAAAATTCTAATGAAGTAGAGTAAAAATTTGATCGATTGTTACATGCTAAAAATATTAATAAATATGTAGTAATTTTTAATTAAGCACAACTTTTGAATCAGAGAAGCTTTTTTGATGCAATAAGGCTCAAATTAAAGCTTTTGACTTGTACTTTTTACTTTTTCTTATACATTTTTTTGTAAAATTTTTAGTTGTTTAGCTATTTAAGTTCTTATAAGCGCTTCTCTTCTCTATATTTTGTAAGAAATGTCTATATCTTATTCTTTTTTTAACCACACAGTGCTCAAAATAGCAGCCGTGAATTTGTTATTAAACAGCGCTTACAATAGTTGTTGTGTTTTTTAACTACACAGCACTTACAATAGCAGCCGCATTTTTGTAATCACACAGTGCTTAAAATAGCTGCCACGAATTTTTAAGTACACAGCGCTTACAATAATTGTTGCGTTTTTCATCTTTAGTTCTTAAAATAGCAGCTGCGTTTTTTAAACCAGGTAGTGCTCTGGAAAGCCGTCGCGAATTTCTAATTACACATCGCTTACATTAATTTTAGCGTTTTTCCCCATCACAGCAATTACAATAGCAGCCACGTTTTTTGTAACCACACAGTATTTAAATAAGCAATCGCGTTTTTTCAATAGCACAGAACTAAAAATAGCAGCCTAGATTTTTAACCACACAGCGCTAAACTCTACTCCATAATTTTTAATTTCTTTATATTTAATGTTATCTTAGAGTTATAAATATGTTTGATTTTATTTTCTTATTCATTATATTTAATTTTTGTATTGCGGTTTTATAATATTTCTCTGTAAACGATGTTTTTAGTATAGACCATTCCATCTTTAACTTTTCTTGATTTTTCTGTTAATAATATTTTCAATTCTCTTTTACTAGTTGTCCTTGAAAGTGCTACGTATAACTGTCCATGACAAAAATTAAGCTCACCTAATAAAAAATATTAAAATTTTTAAAGTTGTATATTTCAGGAACTATATGTCATAAAAGACTATTATACATCTCATTTGAAAGCTCTTGTGATGCCCTTTCAAAATGTTATGTACACATTTTTTTTACAATACGTAAACTTTTTTCTACACATACTTAAAATCTTGAAATTAAAAAAAATTTTTGTTGCAACTTTAACTGCTTCTACAAGCTCTGAAAATCAATGTATCTTAACAAACCTAAAGCAATTCGAGAGAAAATTGCAAAAACTTTAAAATGAGACGTGAAATGTTATTTAAAAATGATTTTTCATTACGTTATAGCTGTTTTTGTGGAAAAATGCCATTTTTCGGAAATGTATTATGTTTTTAATATTATGCATTCTATGAAAAAATGACAGAGAAAAAAAATTGCTCTTTTGGATGCAGAATCAAGTTAGAATACTTTTAATGCGGAGAAAAAAGTTTTAATTTTTTCAGATACATTTTTCCGTGCAAACGTACATAAATTATTTATGAAAAAAAAATTTTTTTTGTTCGTAAAAAATTAAATTTGATTTTCAAGTTAAACGTATTCTACCGTGATTCTCCATCCAATAAGGAAACTTTTTTTTCCAATGTCGTTCTTTCATAGAATGCATAATATTAAAAATATAATACATTTTCGAAAAATGGCGTTCTTTGACAAAGCTATAACGTAATGAAAAGTCATTTTTTAATAACGTTTCACGTCTCATTCTGAAGTTTTTGCAATTTTCTTTCGAATTGCTTTGGGTTTATTAAGATACATTGATTTTTAGAGCTTGTAGAAGCAGTTAAAGTTGCAACAAAAATTTTTTTTAATTTTAAGATTTTAAGTGTGTGTAGAAAAAAGTTTACGTATCGTAAAAAAAAATGTGTACATGACATTTTGAAAGGGCATCACAAGAGCTTTTAAATGAGATGTATAAAAGTCTTTTATGACATATAGTTCCTGAAATATACAACTTTAAAAATTTAAATATTTTTTATTAGGTGAGCTTAAATTTTTGAGCAGCAGTGTAAATACTCTCCTACTTTTTCAAATGATTGCCCTTGCGACTTATTAATAGTCATTACATGAGCAAGTTTTACAGGAAATTGTTTTCTGGTCATCTGGAATGGCAGTTCTCATTTGCTGATGAGGTCATACGTGGTAAGAATATAGTGCTCCCTTATTTGCTTTCTATTAATATTTGTGCAATAATAGTAAATTGTGTTATTTTTGTTAATCGGGTTGCGTTATGAAGTCCTTTATTCAAATTAACAATTCTTAGAAGCATTACTATAGCTCCTTTTTCAGTTGTAATCGATGCGGAGGTAAACCGTTGGACGTTAAAGAATTTAAAAATTCTGTTGGCAAAATTGCGTCTAAACTTTCGTATAAATAATAAATATAAAGGGAAACAAAGTTTGTATAACATCTTTAAACATGCGATCGACGGCTTCAAAAGCGTATTTCGATGTCATTGCGATTTAATCCCAGATAACAATTGATACATTTTTCTTTTTTTCATCTATTTCGCTGTTTTCATTAATATTACATATTGTGTCTTCAGATATGTTCAACGGTAATTCAAATGGTGTATGTACTGTCACACCGTCTTGTAATAAATTAGCCGCTATACCTGTCCATGATACAACTAAATAGTTGATTCAATGTATTTTTAGATAAGTTATAATTATATTTGATAAGTAGCTTTTAACACTTTCACCTGGACCGCATATACATACTTTTTAGTGCAGTTTGTATTTAATGAATTTATTACTGTATTAAAAATAGCCGTATGAGCATTTGTTAGACGATTAATAATTGACCGAATATCATTAATATTATTTACTGTACTATATCCAATTTCGTTATTTTCAAAATAGTATTCTAAAGTAGGTAAATTAAAGTCACTCAATTGGAATACATTATTAGTTAAAATATCATTAATTATGCTTAATGCATATTCTTCACCTTTTTGTTGATTCATTTTTGGTAATATGATTAAAATAAATTTTGTATTTTTCATATAATTCTCGAGCATTGATTGGATTGTAAAATGCACAAATGTAACTAAATAATTGACAAAGAGCTTTTGGAAATTGAGGTTAACATGATTCTTCTAAACATTCATCCCATTTATCATCTATTTCAACTAAATTTCTTGCTATTGCAGCTTCAAAGAATGTTGGGTATGTAATATTATTAAATTTATGTGGATATTATTAAATCCATGTAGATTTTTAGCTAATTTACGTAGATTTTTTACTTGGATATCCATGTGGATTTAAATAAAAATCTGTGTTAATTTTATGTACTCCTCGTAGATTTTTAAGAAATAGGGATTTGGAAAATCTATGTGGATATTTAGAAATCCTTGTGGATACTTAGAAATCCATGTAGATCTTCGGAAATCCATGTGAATATTTAGAAAAATCCAAGTAGATATTTAGAAATCTATGTGGTTATTTAGAAACCCATGTGGATTTTTAGGTAATCTACGTAGATTTTTTATTTTGATATCCACGTGGATTTAAAGGGAATCCTCATACCGACATAGAGTTCAACCTTATCTACATTTAAATTATTAATTTTAATAAAAATTTGACTATTTATGACTGAAATTCGTAGAAGAGGCACATTCTTAACTTCTAAAGAATTTATTGCAACGTGAAAAGACGATATAAGGGTAAAAATAAAGGTGAAAACTGCTTAATACGATTAATTTTTCAATGTAGTTATAAATAATCGTATTATGCAGTTTTTGTTTTCATTATCACTTTTATTCTGTCTTTTGACGTTGCAATAAATTCTTTAGAATGTTAAGAATGTGCCTCTTCTATGAATTTTAGTCAAAAATAGTTAAATTTTTATTAAAATGCATAATTCAAATGTAGATAAGGTAGATCTCTGTGCCGGTATGAGGACACCCCTTAAATCAAAAGCTACGTGGAAATTCACATGGATATTTTGAATAGGGAATAACTCAATATTTATTTCGCATTTAAAGTAAAAACCAAAAACGAAGTAAACCTCGTAGTTTCAGCTCTTTGAAGATCAAAGAGTTTCTACGAACTAACTAAGCTGGCCTTCAATATCTGCGTCTTTGAAATTTGTATCAGGGATCACAAAATTTTAAAAAAACGCCACCTATTGATTCAGAATATAATCGACGTAATCAATTATCAATTCGACAGTAAGTCACAAGGTAGCGTTTCTCTAAGTTTTGTGATCCATCATATGAATTTCAAAGTCGCAGATATATAAGACCAGAGTACTCTCACCAGGAGAGTGTCTGAGTTGCGGGTCACAGATTTTGATGAAACTTTGGGATAAGTATTTAGGTACCAAAATATAAGTAAAGCCACAGCGGTACGGTCTAACGCTTCGAAAAATTGAAGTTATGGATAATTATAGTCTTATTTTAAGAAAAATATGAAAAAAGAACTCTTAATTAATGTGTAAATAATTCTGTCTAAGAATGTCTTTAATAAATCTTCAATAACTTAAATGAAAGCAGAGAAAGCAAGCTTTAATTTGCTGGTTTTCGTTTTGAAAAATAATAACTAGAACTAAAGTTATGCTTGTTTAAAGTTAAGCAGCAAAAGAGTACTAAAAATCACCATCCTTCAAAATTTAGACTATTTTTGGTACTCTCTTACTACTGAACTTTAAACAAGCATAACTTTAGTTCTAATTATTATTTTTTAATTCGGAAATCAGCAAATTAAAGCTTGCTTTCTCTGCTTTCATTTAAGTTATTGTGGATTTATTAAAGAAATTTCTAGACAGAATTATTTATACTTTAATTAAAAGTTCTTTTTTCATATTTTTCTTAAAATAAGACTATAATCATCCATAATTTCAATTTTTTGAAGCATATTTTGGTACCTAAATACTTATCCCAAAGTTTCATCAAGATCTGTGACCCGCAACTCAGACACTCTCCTGGTCAGTTGAATGATAGAAGCTCTCTGATTTTCAAAGAGCTGAAATTACGAGGTTTACCTCGTTTTTGGTTTTTACTTTGAATGCAAAATAAATATCGAGTCATTTCCTATTTCAAACGCCTATGTGGATTTCCACTTGGATTTTCATTTAAATTCGTGTGGATATCCAAGTAAAAAATCTACGTATATTACCTAAAAATCCACATGGATTTTACAGAATTCATATGGATTTCTTAAAAATTCACGAGGAGTACATAAAATTATCACAGAATTTATAAAATCCATGTGGGTTCCTTGAAAATCCACATGGATTTCATAAAATCCATATGGATTCTTCAACAGTCCACAAGGGTTTTATAAAATCAACATAGCTTTCATAAAATCCACATGAATTTTTTTACGTGGAAATCCACGTGGGTAATCCGCGTGGATTCCTATGCAGATCCACATGCAATCCATGTGAAATCCATGCCAATTTCTACATAGGTAATCCTCGTGGAAATCCAGGTAGATTTTTTCAACAGGGAGAAGTAATCTTAAAAAGAATCTTTCTCTTTGTTCTGTATTAAAAGAGTACCTACTGGTTAGAATATGTTTCATAGTTTTTATTCTTTATTCATAAGATTCATTTAAATGTTTCAATATTTTTTGTTTGTTTTTTAATTGATATTGTTTTCTATTTTCTAAAACTCTAGCTTTATTGTATTTATAATACGATTCGTCATGAATGCGTCCATCATAGCTTTGATTTTGTTGATATGTTAAATTCTTATTTTTGTTTAAGGATTATTAATTGTTTTTTATAAATTTATTTTGGTTAGAAATTTGACTTTTTTGTTGCAATATATTAATAATTTTTAATTTTTTAATTGCAACTTTTATAATTTTTTAAAATTTTTTATCCCTTTTGAAATTATTTTCAAGTTTCGTAATTACAATAATGTTTTGAAAATTAATTTTATTGTCATGTTGCGATCTATTTAAATTTTTCAATTTCTCAATCGAAACTTAACTTAATTTTAATAATTTTTTATCATTAAATTTATTTTAAGTGTCAGAATTGGTTCTAGTTCAATATCATTTTCAGATTCTTGAATGATATTGTATTTAATTTTTTTACAATTACTTCTTGAAATTTTTTCTTTAGTTTGTTCATATTTTTTTTATAACTGTTTTGGTAAATTTTCTGAAGATAAGTTTTTGGTTTATAATTTGTTGCCTCTAAACATTTTATGATATCTAATAGATGTAATGGTTGTAGTGCCAATTCTTGTAATTATTTTTCTTAAAGGTATTCAAAATTTATATTTTAAAAATTTAATTTATCGTTGACAATTCCTTGTGATGTACACCCATGGTTAAGGATATTTTTCCGAACGTGTACGTTGAATGGCAACATCGCATATTTAATCCATGGCGTAAGAATGTTATTTTTCGTAAACAGAGTTTCACATCTCAGCTTCTTTATTACTCAGCTTACGCCGTCGATAATAAAGATTAAAAACAAAAATTTAATTCATATTTATTCTAAACAATTGATTGAATCGCCATCTACATTTTTCGCGGGATATTAACCATGAAAATCTTCATTATCGTAAAGTAGTAAAAAGTAGCTGAGATGCGAAACTCTGTGCACGAAAAATAACATTCTTACGCCATGGATTAAATATGCAACGTTGCCATTCGACGTACACGTTCGGAAAAATATCCTTAACGGTGGGTGTACAATTTGCTGATTTCTGGATATCGCTTTATAATTGATATTCGTATAGTTGTTCTTTACTAATGGAAACATGACAGTTTAATTTGTTAACATAGTTACCGAATGTCCACGTATTTTTTCGATGTCAAATTCTATTTCACAAGGACAAAAATTATTAAAAATTGCTGTTGCAAACGCTATTGAAAAAATTTCACAATCAAAAGTATTAATCTGAAATTAAACTTTTTCAAAACATATTTGTAAGTTTTCGCGAATTAGAAATAGTTTATTCATGTAAATTTTTTGTTCATCATTTAATCCATTACTATTTAAACTATCATAGACATGAATTACATTTTGTAAATAATAGATACAAATCCAGTGACCAAAATGCCGATTTCCGGAGAAAAGTATTTGTATGCAATCTTGATTTAATGGAACTGGATTAATATTTTCGGACCTTTATAAAAATATTGCTGGCTGCATCGAAAAATTTATATGATTATTCCAAATTTGATTTAATTTTCTAATGTGTTTATCATTTAACATACTCGATTGCCTAGCATATTCATCTTCACCTATTATAATTAATTTCCTTCTTTAGTTAAATCCATTTCATGAAAATAGTGAAATTTATGTGTACTTCTGAAGTAAAATTATTTAATATAAGAATTTCAAACACTTCTAAAGAACTGTGAAAAATCCTGAAGTAAAAATTCTAAATGTTATTTATATAGATAATTAAAAATTCTGATTTATAATTATTCTTAAAATCTCAATAAATTACCACTTATTAAATACATAAATATAATAAAAACATAAAGATCACAAAAACAAACTTTAATGTTCATCATTGAACATTGTCCATTTAAAGTTTTAAACTTAAGTTTTCCTGTTAGTTTGTTCTTATGTGAACATTTCTTTTAAAACCCATTTTTTATAAAATTTAATATTTATAGTATCAATTAATGATAAAACATCTGACCAAAACCTTTTCTTCACTGAAATTTTTTTTTATGTTAATCTATACGAGCTCAATTTACCTTGCTCCTAACGTTGTTTAGTTAAATTTTCATATATTATATTAATATGTATAAATTAGCCAATTTTAAAATAAAAAAAAATTGTCTTAATTTATAAATTTTTATATTGCAGTTCTGTTTAAAATTCAGTTTTTATATATTTGAAAAAAAAGGATTAATTAAAGTCCCAATATGCATAAAAATTATTTAAATACAAATTATATCATCATGATAAATTAAAAATGTGTTATACTTAATTTTATTTAAATTAATGAAAAAGTATGATAGGAAATCATTCTTTTTAATCATGTGTTTCAGACATAGGGACGAAGATGAAAAAACGAAGACGTAAGATCGGAGAAGTAGAGACGAAGACACAGAGACAGAGACAGAGGGACTGAGGAAAAAAGACAGAGAAACTGAAGCAGAGAGACATAGACGAAAAGACGAAAATGGAGAGACGGAGACGAAGAGACATAGACAGATTGACGGAGAGGCCAAAACGAAGAGACAGAGAAACAGAGACGTTATCGAACAATAAGAGAATGTGTTAACCTAAACAGTAAAGAAACTTAAAGTTGATATTGAGCAAACGAAATTCTTCGATTCAAAATTACAAAACCTAACTCATATTTTAAATTATTTATAAGAAGAACAAGATCCACTTTTTACCTAATGAAATTATGTCAAAGATAAAAAATTATAAAAGCCGACTGAAATTGACGGCAGTGGGCACTACCCCAGGATCATCGTTGGTACCAAATCGTAAATCCTGTAATTCAAATTTAAATTCAAATTCAGTTATTGTATTCAAGTGTCAATAAATATCTTAAAAGTTTCTTATATTCGACTCGAGTCTTGTTTTAAATCGTGCCTATATCTATTCATTTGTTTGCCTATACCCAGCACCAATCTACTTAAGGAGTACTACAAGGTAAGAATATATGATTATTTATTGAAATCATTATTTCAAAGTTTTGAATTTATCTTTTAATAATATTCAATTGTGAGAGCGATTTCGTTCAATTAAATATTGGTGGAGTTTTTCCACCACTAGATTCATACGTCTTTATCTTTATGACATACATTTTATAAATAAATTCAATATTTCGAACGAAAATAATTTATATATATATATATATATATATATATATATATTCTATGCAATTAATTAATATAATTAAATAACATATTCATTTTTATTTAGTCCTGGTGCAATCTAGGACTTAACATTTTGGTTCCGGTACAAATTTTTTTAATTGAAAAATCGTATTGAAAATATTGAAGGATAATTTTTGACAATTTTTAAACAGCTGTAACTCATTTGAATTTTGATATTTTTAAATTATCAAAATTTTTAAATTATCAAAATTTTGTTTTATTGGTCAAAAAGAAAGCTTTAATTTGCATTTTTAAATTTTCAAAAAGGTTTAAAATTGACGGAGATACAAAGGTTTAAAGTTTGCAAAATTTCTAAAATATACGTTTTTTACAAAATTTAGATCATTGTAACTCTGGCCGGACAACTTCAAATTCACTAAATCTTACAAGAAAACTTTCTATAAGTCACGTAAAATGAGGCCAAATAGGCCTGGTCAATGGTATCCTACGATTTTACTATTATTTGAACCTCTCATAATTCAGTATTTTGCTTCACAAGTAAATCAATACACCCAGCTGTTGCGTCTTCTACTCATAAATGCGAAAACCTTAAAAGATTCAACAGGCTATAAATTATGAAATGAGCGATAAAAAACTTGATTTTATGCTTGAGTATAGGTCTCTAGGTCGTTTAGAATAAAAGTTATAACAGTTTGAGAATTTTTTATTTCTCAAGGTATCAAATCCGTGAACGCTTACTCTAGCCGATTTTTAGATTGGTCTTAACTTTCCTATAACTTAATTTCTATGATACTTCAGGACTCTTATTGAAGCTCTAATTAAAAATTATTGCTTGTAATTTCAATATCTTTGATGAAGTATAAATGTAAGTCTGCTAACATCTAAAATAAACAACTTTCTTTTTTCTTATAACATCGTTAAGTCCCTATTGAAAATAATGACGTCTTTTAAAGACGTCTTTAGAAGACGTCTTTTAAAGACGTCTTTAAAAGACGTCTTTGGATGTGTCTGGATTTGTAACAAAAAAAGACGTCTTTTAATAACGTCATAAGTCACAAGAGAAAATTCAAAAGTAGTTAAACTACAGGATAGTAATTATTTTTTTATTTTTCATTAAAACCTACAAAAATACCTCTATTCATTAGTTGAAATAGAGTGTGGAAAACTATCATTATTTTAGATCAAACGAAACTGTCAGTTTATATGCTCTGAACGGTCTTATTCTTTTCGTGCGCATTCGCTTACCATAAAGAAATCAATCGCTAAAAAGCGCGGTAGCCCTCTAACGAGCAATCATCAGTACTATTATACAAATTGATATGAATGTATATAATAGTACTAATGATTGCTCGTTAGAGGGCTACCGCGTTTTTTAGCGATTGATTCTTTATGGTAAGCAAATGCGCACGAAAAGAATAAGACAGTTCAGAGCATATAAACTGACAGTTTCGTTTGATCTAAAATAATGATAGTTTTTCTCACACTCTATTTCAACTAATGAATAGAGGTATTTTTGTAGGTTTTAATGAAAATAAAAAAATAATTATTATCCTGTAGTTTAACTACTTTTGAATTTTCTCTTGTGACTTATGACGTTATTAAAAGACGTCTTTCAAAGACGTCTTTAAAAGACGTCTTCAAAAGACGTCTTCAAAAGACGTCTTTTAAAGACGTCTTCAAAAGACGTCTTTTAAAGACGTCTTTTTTTGTTCCAAATCCAGACACGTCCAAAGACGTCATTATTTTCAATAGGGGTATCAGCTATTACTTTAATTGAGTGTGACATCTTTACCGACGACTATCATATCTGTGTGATTTAATATTTCATATAAAAAAATTGAAGTAACAGCTGATACTCAAGTAATGATACTTAAGTTCCAAGTGATACTCAATACTCAAGTCATGACTATAAATTCGAGCCCTACCCTCACCTTGTGAATTTTCATACCTGTTTATACGATCGTGTACTAAATAAAACTAGAATGAACTTCTATGTTACTTTCGATTGTTGTTTTTTTAAAATAGCAATTATTACTTTTACTCATAGTAAATAAATGGGAAAAAATAAACAAGAAGTTTTTTAAATATGGCTTTAAATTGCTATATTGCAAAACTATTAGTACATGAAACTGAAAAATGTATCAGTGATTCTTATACACAAAATAATACTTTAAAAATATAGATTCTTTTAGCAAAGATGACTTAAAATATTTGAGTTACCGTGTTCCTGGTTTTAAAATTGATTGCAATGATGTAATTTGCACTCACCATGCTGATAAATATTTAAGACATTATTCAATGAAACAAAAAAATGTTGCGACCCATTCAACAAACATGCAGTGAATGTGAAAATTCATTTGAATGTATTAAGTCTTCAGGATTGTGAAAGTTTTGAAAAAATTCTAAACATTAGATTAATCCCAGGGCAAAAAAATATGTCGTAATTGTTATAGAAAAATAAAGACTGCAATATTAAACTATGGTAAGCAAAATAACTATTGCCGTGATCCCTTTAAAAGACACAGAAATCCAGTGAATAATTTTCTGAAAATAGTAGATGAAAATATATCTGTAAAATTTGCAGTAGCCTGCAGCGATATTGAATTGTTATCAGGTGTCACAGTATGTTCCTCTTGTTATAATAGAATCCAGTCAATAGTATCAGAGTTCGAAACACAACAAAATATAAAATCTGATGTGAAAGCTACTGCGACTCAAAGCAGCGAAAGTAATAGTGAATCATTAGGAAGTTTACAAAACTCTGAGAACTTCATATCTACAAGTCAAAATGCAAAAAATTTAGATTCACTTTATGCAATGTTTAATATTTCACCTATAGATAAAAATAAATTAACGCTTGATAGATTGAAAAATAAAGCATTAGATGCATTACAATGTATTGTTGGCGAAATTACCACTACAATGTGTAAAGTATATGATATTGAATTACCAAATTTTTTAAATGTAAATGAAATTCATCAGGATTCAGTAGCGTTTAAAGCATTTATCAAGAACTCAGTGAATTATTATAATTTAGCATCTAATACTAATGAAAAAATAAAAATTTTAAGCTTGATGCCATATGATTGGAGTTATAAAATGGTTAATCAATATTTTGACTGTTCTCGTTATTTTTATAATGAAGTAGTGAAACTACGAGAAAATGAAGGTAAATATTTGAATATCACATTGATAATAATATAATAATCACTATAATAATATTATAACAGTAATACCCCAGTGAAAATGGTAAATGTATCCAAATCATACGAAAGTGTATCAAAGTGTATCTAAGAGCGATATTTCGGACCAAATGTTAATACACTTTGGTACACTTTGATACACTTTCATACATTTTTATATACTTCCAAAAAAAAGTTTCTTGGTATCAATTTTTTATATTCGTTAATGATATACACTTTGATACACTTTAATACACTTTTGCACATTTTCATATATTTTTTGGACACTTTCATACACTTTGATACACTTTCATACATTTTTCTAATAAAGGAAAAATGTTGATTTTCTTGGATACACTTTTGCATACATTGATACACTTTTGCACACTTTGATACACTTTGATACACTTTTCGAAAATGTTGACTAAAATTAATTTCTACATTTGCTATGTGTTACACACTTTGATACACTTTTGCACACTTTGATACACTTTGATATACTTTTGCACACTTTAATACACTTTCATACATTTTTCCAATAAAGGAAAAATGTCGTTTTTATTGGATACACTTTTGCATACTTTGATACACTTTTGCACACTTTGATACATTTTAAAAATTTTAACTAAAATAAATTTCCATTAAATGAAGCCTCTTCCTTAAATAATCAACAAGATCCCTGTAACATATTGACTGTGCAAAATGGAAACAGCAATAATACTAATAATAATGAAGATGCGACTGCAAAGACTACAAAAAATAACTTAGTCTCAATAGACAATACAAATGAAAATTTATAAAAAAAAACTATCTTAGAAACAACAATGTTTAAATATTTATATTTAATAATGTTATTAAATTAAAAATGTGTTTATTAGTATAAATTATTTATCTTATCTCATTACTTGATATGTATTACAAAAGAATAATTATTTTTTTGAAGTTGTCTCTATTAAACTTTTATTATTTATAAATTTCTAATAATATTAATGTTTAAATATTTAATGCTAATATAAAATGTAAGTTTTTCATTACAAATTATATTTCAAATATATATTGCTAATTCTTATGTTTTAAATTACTTTTTATATTTTACTTTTATAATTTATAAAAATATTTTTCAATTTTTTCAATATTGTCGTTTTATTAACCTTACATTTATCCCAAGGGGCATTAAGAAGGGGCCGAACTATCTGTCTTTGTCTAATAGCGTTTTTCATCATTTATGTAAATACTATCCGGTATAACAAGAAAAAAATAGCAGCCCCCGCTAGATATTAGTATAATAAGTAAATTTTGTAATAACAACTAAATTTTTTCACTGCGTAGTTTTTGAATAATTAGAGACCTACCAAAAAAAGATAGGTTATATTCTAGATTGCTAGTAGGTCTCTAATTAGTCAAAAACTATGCGGTAAAAAATTTGGTTGTTGTTACAAAATTTACTAATTATACTAATATCTAGCGGGGGCTGCTATTTTTTTCTTTTTATACCGGATAGTGTTTATATAAATGATGAAAAACGCTATTAGACAAAGACAGATAGTTCGGCCCCTTCTTAATACATTAAAATTTATGAAAATATCTAAAATGAAAACGGCTTATTTTAATACACCGTTTCATGCCTAAAAAGTGTATTAAACACTATTAAAATGAATAAAAAATGTACGCATGTGTATCAAAGTGTGCATGGTAAAACCATTTTTTAATTTCTTACTTAGAAATGTATCGAAGTGTATCGTGTTTTATTAAAATGTATTATATTACATAAAGAGAGCGCGGTGGCGTAACGGATAGAGCTCTTGCCTTCAACGCGGAGGGCATGGGTTCGAATCCTGGCCAGGTACCTCTAAACTTTTTTTTCGAAAGAAAATTAGTGTACGTGCCATTTTATATCGCGACTCTCAAAAATCCGATCTCATTGGGTATCGGTTGATTGTTGGTCACCAAAAGTGGCTGACCATCCATCGGTAGTCAAAGTTTTCGGTATGGTGGGTCTGACAGTCTAGCCTGATGTAATGTGATAAACAGATACCGGGCGGGGACTCCCTCGACCTCACCATAGAAAAAAGATTAATCATATAGAGGACAATATCCTTTATATATTAATCTTTAAAAAAAAAAAAAAAAAAAAAAAAAAAAGAAAAAAATGTATCAAAGTGTACAAACGTGTGCAAAATAAAACAGGAAAAGGATAATACTCAGAAGTGTATCAAGATGTACCATAGTATATTAAAGTGTGTCAAAGTGTGTAAAAGTGTATCAACGTGTACAAACGTGTGCAAAATAAAACAGAAAAAGGTTAATACTCAGAAGTGTATCAAGATGTACCATAGTATATTAAAGTGTATCAAAGTGTGTAAAAGTGTATCAAAGTGTACAAACGTGTGCAAAATAAAACAGGAAAAACAATTTAGGCTAATACTCAGAAGTGTATCAACATGTACCATAGTATATTAAAGTGTGTAAAAGTGTATCAAAGTGTGTAAAAGTGTATCAAAATGTGTCAAAGTGTATCAAAATGTGTCAAAGTGTATAACATCAAAAAAATTGAGGAAATTTAATTTCAGCTCACTTTTTAAGAAATGTACCAAAGTGTACCAAAGTGTATCTAAGTGTATCAGAGTGTATCAAAATGGATCGAGAATAAGGTCTGAAAAATCGCTCTTAGATACATTTTCATACACTTTGATACATTTTTGTATGCTTCAATACACTTTCATACACTTTTATACATTTTGATACACCGAAAAATTTCCATTCATGTAATAATAATCACATTATTAATGTTAAATAGATTCAGAATTCATAACAAAAATAATAATTGTAAAAATTAAATTTTAATTAATAAATGCAATAATTAAAATATATTTTATCCAGTTCTGTTTCCTTAAAAAAATACAAAAAATGACTAGTTTATAGTTATCACAGGAAAGTGTTAGTAATCAATGATTGTGATATACTAATAAATAAAAATAAATTATAAATTTAATACTAAAATAATTAATGAATTTTTTCGTTCAAATTTATCTGGAGAATTTTTTATTACAAAAACTTTTTATTAAAACCAATGATCAAATATTGCAGTATAATACACAATATTTCATTTCTACTATTATAAAAAAAATTTAATGAACTAATCATAGTAATTAAAATCCATACAATGTTTAAAATGCACATTAGAAGCATTATTTAATCATAATTTTTTAGAAATTGAAAATTTTGTATCTGTGGTATTTCATGTCAACTCACCTGGTCAAAGAATAAAAATCGCTAAAAATCTGAAAATATTTTCTATTTGATACCCAAAATATACAAAAAAAATTTTTAGAGGCTTAGGTCCAAGAGGTCAAGAGCTAAAGGTCATGAAATTTTGGGATTTTTGAATTTTTTTGTTAAATTATCATCTTTGATATTTTTTTATTCAAAAACTAACGATCTTAGAAAAAAATGTATAAACAAATTTTTTGTTGGAAATTATGTGTAGAAACTGTACAAATTTTTCCCAATTCCAGAGTGGCTATCTTCTGATTGGTCCATTATATATTTGCATATAATTTTAAATTACTCGAGTTCGCCCAGATTCATTTTATTCATTTAGCATTAAAAAGTTGCATTATATATTGACCTTTGACTGAAATTTTTCCTCATGTGCGAAAAGTTCTCTGTAAGCAGCTATGGAACTTTCAATTTTTCCAAAAATAATGTTTTCAGTGATATTGAAAATTTTTATTTGAAATTTGCTCTCAACACTCTTGATAATTCTTAATTATTAATATGATAATTATTTTGATATTGTTATTATATTTTAAAATTTTATTATATTTTAACAATTTGAATCTTATTCAATGCAGAATTAAGCTAAATTAATAACTGTACATTCACATAATAAAAATCCACTTATAAGTTTAAAGTCAAAGTACACTGAACAAAGAATTATTAAATTATTTCACAGTTGCATTCCACATTGCTATTTAATTAATATTAAATAGAAAAATTGTGAACTCACAATACACTACAACAATCAAGTTTAAAATACACAACAGAAATCTATAGAAAGAAAGCGAACAAGCTATTCAGCTTGATAACTTTTAAGTTATAAATAAAAATTAATTTTTCTGTTTAAATAAGCTGAGGTTGAAGTGATAATCCCAAAAATATCAGCAGAACCTACTGATTTATCTTACAGATTTATTGATACTGTTCACTGTTGAGTGTGAGGCAGCATCTATAATTGTATACTTAATAAATAGCTGTAAAAGTTATTGATTTTTTTAATTCTCTTGGTGTATTTAGTACAATGTTTGTAAATATGCAGACAAGAGCAAGGTCCTTTGTCTTGTTCAATTTCAGAATAAATTCCAAATTGGTGTGATAAAACTTTATGAAAGACATAGTCTAAGTATCACATACAAGTAGCTTTTTAATGGCAAAATTAAGAATTTATATAATATAATTATAAAATCATTGCATTGTTTGAAATTTTTAATTTAATCAATATTTCTATTTTTATTCTTTGAAATGCTTTATGATATAAATTTAAATTATAAATACGGTTGAAGTTATCAATTTTAAATTCACAAATATATTTATGAAAATATAATTTTATTATCAAAGCAGAAGATTCCAGTCAAATTGAGTCGCAAACAATAATTTTTAATAAAATCTTTCGAATTTGTATTGTGTACTTGAAATAAAAATAAAAAATATGAGATTATATAATGATATAAATAAAATTTATTTACCATAAATTTAATATCAATTCAATAGCAGTTTGGAATGCAACTGTAAAATAATGAAATAATTTTTCGTTCAGTGTGCTTTGACTTTCAACTAAGTGGCCTTTAATCTAATTGAGTGGATTTTGATTATGCGGTTGTGCAGTTATTGATTTAGCTTAATTCTGCACGAATCGAGATTAAAATTGTTAAAATATAATAACATTTCAAAATATAATAATAATATTAAAATAATTATCATATTAATAATTAAGAATTATCAAGAGTGTCGAGGAAAATTTCCAATAAATATTTTCAATAACACTGAAAACATTATTTTTGGAAAAATTAAAAGTTTGATAGCTGCTTACAGAGACATTTTCCCACATGGGGGAAAATTTCAGTTAAAAGTCTATATATAATGCAACTTTTAATGCCAAATGAGTAAAATGAACCTGGACGAACTCGAGTAATTTAAAATTATATGCAATTATATAACGGATCAATCAGAAGATAGCAACTCTGGAATTGGGAAAAATTTGAACAGTTTCTACACATAATGTCCAACAAAAAATGTCTCGATATTTTTTTTCAAAGACCCTTAGTTTTTGAATAACAAAATATCAAAGATGATAATTTAACAAAAAAATTCAAAAAATCCCAAAATTTCATGATCTCTTGCTCTTGACCTCTTTGACCTAGACCTCTTAAAATTGTTTTGTATACTAAGAGTATCAAATATAACATATTTCCAGATTTTCAGCGATTTTTTATTTTTGACCAGGTGAATTGACATGAAATGCCCCATCTATATAAAATGATGTATATAATAAAATTCTATTTTATCATAGGGCCAATGTCACGTTCCTGAAAGTTATACACTCGCGTTCCTGATGAAGTAAAAAAGGAAATCATTGAATACTATAAAAATGATTGCAATAGTCGTCCATGCAGTGGGATGAAGGAATGTGTTATGCAAAAAGTTCCTAATGCTAAATCGATTCCAGTACCAAAGAGACTTTTGATGTATGATACTAGAGATCTATACAATAATTGGTTACAGGAGAAAACGTGTGAAGAGAAACCATGTTTTTCATTCTTTGCATCTTTGCGCCCTAAAGAATGTGTATCAGCTGGAAGCCCTGGAACGCACACAGTTTGTGTATGCGAGTTACATCAAAATGTTAAATTAAGATTATCTGCTTGGAATAGAAAAATAAACTATAGACTGCTTATAGATGAAGCCGTTTGCTCTATTGATAACAAAAATTGCATGCTGCATCAAACATGTACAATGTGTCCAGGGCGCAATGCAATTTTTCAATACTTATCCAATGCGCAAGATAATTTGTCAATACTTTCCACTTGCATCTGTTTTAAAAAATGGGAAACTATCAAGACAAGTGCAGGAAAAGAAGGAGCTCAATTTAGTAAAACAGTTCTCAATGACTTGGAAGAACCTCGTGATGAGTTCTTAAATAAACTTGTAGAGGATATTTATAAATTAATGCCTCACCATTTTGTTAGTGAGAATCAAAAAATATTCCTCAAAGCATGCAAATCAAATTTAGACAAAAACACCTGTCTGATCTTAATGGATTTTTCAGAAAATTTTGCTTTCATCTGTCAAGATTCGACTCAGGGCTATTATTATAATAATAATCAAGCCACTGTACACCCTTTTGCTGTATATTACAAGGATGAAGCACTGAAGATTTTAAATTTCTGTGTAATATCAGATTGTACAAAACATACAGCGGTTGCAGTTAATATATTTCAAGAAAGAGTTTTAGAAAAACTCAAGGAGCTTCTTCCTTGGATAAAAAATATTATATATTTCTCAGCCGGAGCACCTACCCAGTACAAAAACAAGTAAATATATATTTATTTTCATAATTTTATTTATCAATAAGTAATAGAATTTTGAAAAAAGTAAAATATTATTTATTTTTCATCCAAGTTCATTAGTTTATAAAAATAAAAAATGTTTTAGGAATCATTTCATCAATTTATGCCATCATGAAGAAGATTTTAGGTTCAAAGTTATATCTCATAATTTTTCAGCAACAAGTCACGGCAAAAATGTATGTGATGGAATTGGTGCCACTGTTAAGAAATTGACAAGAAGAGCTTCATTACAAAGACCTATCAATAATCAAATACAAACTGCAAGGCAAATGTTTGATTATTGTCAAGATAATATTTCAGGAATAAGGTAAAAAAATTACTAATTCTGTTACTAACAATTTATAATTGTTTTGATATTTATTCTTGTTATAGTAATAAATAATTTATTTGATAGATTTCTTTATGTTAATCAACAAGATGTTGAAGCAAGGGATCGAAAACTTCATTCTCGCTTTCAGGCAGCTCGAAGAATTAGTGACACTAGAATTCATCACTATTTTGAGCCAATCAGCCAATCTCGTATGAAAATTAAAATTTTCTCTGCTGATGATGAATTTGCATTAGTTAATATTGCATAAAGTAAATAGTAATTCCAAAAAATATTTTCCAAAATTCAAAATATAGTTTATTCAAATAGTAGGATAAACTATATTTTTAATTCAGCATAAGCTTTCGTTTTATTCTTTATTCACTTGATTTTTTATCATTTTTAGATAACTATTTATAAGGCTAGCCAACTTTAAGTGTGTTACTATGCTTCATTTGATTATTTAGAAATTTAAATGATTTCCCAATCCAGTGTGAAAATTTTGAAAGTACTAATATCTATTAAAAGTTATGAAAAATATTAGAGAATATCAGTGTGCATCAAAGAAAGTGGTTTTGAGTGGGGTTTTGCACATTTAAATATACATCAATACCTTCTAATCCTCTTTTAAAATTTGGTATCAAATAAAATGTTTATATTTTTATAACGGACATATTTTAATACATTTTGATACCTTTATACCTACATCGATGTCATTTTATGAATTTAAAAAAACTGCTTTACAAAATATTTCTAAAAAGAAAATCCGAAATTATGTAGTGCATTATGTTATATTTTAATACCTTTTAAAACTTTTTATACTTGTTACATCTTTTGATTATTCTTATGAGATAAATTTAGTCATGGATCTAATCAAAAACATTGCGGAGTGTAAAATAATTTAGTAAAAAAACTATTTGAATTATTTTAAAATAAGACTAGAAAGAATTCGTCAACCGACTCCTGAGTCTTTTTATAATATAAACCTTTCAAAATTCAGAATATTGCTTCTCAAGTAAGCCAACACTTTCACCTTTTGTGGCGTTTTTTTTTTAAATTTGAGAGCCCTAGGAGATTCTACACGTCATAAATTATTAAAGTAGATAGCAAAAGCTATTATTCAAGCTTTGATGAAAGTCTCTAGGTGGTTTGGAACGAAAGTTAAAACAGTTAACGATTTTTATAAACTGAAGGTAATAAATCCGTGAACGTTCATTTTATCCGACTTTGAAATTGGTCTCAACTTATTTATAGCTCCGGCTTTGTATCAGCTAGTAATTCACCAAAAATCAAATTGAACGTCTTCTCTTACAGTTTTATCATCTTGGATAAAACTTTTTTTAGTCAAGTTTAATGTGCCAACAGCATCGCGAAATAATGTTATAAGAAAAAAAGAAAGTTGTTTATTTTAGATGTTAGCAGACTTACATTTATACTTCATCAAAGATATTGAAATTACAAGCAATAATTTTTAATTAGAGCTTCAATAAGAGTCCTGAAGTATCATAGAAATTAAGTTATAGGAAAGTTAAGACCAATCTAAAAATCGGCTAGAGTAAGCGTTCACGGATTTGATACCTTGAGAAATAAAAAATTCTCAAACTGTTATAACTTTTATTCTAAACGACCTAGAGACCTATACTCAAGCATAAAATCAAGTTTTTTATCGCTCGTTTCATAATTTATAGCCTGTTGAATCTTTTAAGGTTTTCGCATTTATGAGTAGAAGACGCAACAGCTGGGTGTATTGATTTACTTGTGAAGCAAAATACTGAATTATGAGAGGTTCAAATAATAGTAAAATCGTAGGATACCATTGACCAGGCCTATTTGGCCTCATTTTACGTGACTTATAGAAAGTTTTCTTGTAAGATTTAGTGAATTTGAAGTTGTCCGGCCAGAGTTACAATGATCTAAATTTTGTAAAAAACGTATATTTTAGAAATTTTGCAAACTTTAAACCTTTGTATCTCCGTCAATTTTAAACCTTTTTGAAAATTTAAAAATGCAAATTAAAGCTTTCTTTTTGACCAATAAAACAAAATTTTGATAATTTAAAAATATCAAAATTCAAATGAGTTACAGCTGTTTAAAAATTGTCAAAAATGTCAAAAATCAGTATTTTATTCTAAGAGTTTTCAGAAGCCTGATTAGAATTTTTTAAAAATATAATTACGAAAATTTAAAATTAACATAAAAACGAAGAAATTGCCGCCTGCCGAATTAAAATATGTTAAAAACTCGAGTCTCGGCAGAATTTTGAAAAAGAGTGAAAAACAGCCGAAAAAAGCGGAGTTTTTGACCTTTGAAAGGCCATATTTCGGCGAGTTTTGCACTTAGAGAGCTGAAATTTTGCACAGATTCCTAACTTTAATAATACTAAAACATATCTCAAAATCAGCAAAATCGGTGATCCACATGCGCACACTTTTATAAAAAGATGTTATTGTGACCCTATATATATATATATATATATATATATATATATATATATATATATATATATATATATATATAAAGTGCATAAAAATATATTCAAAGGGCTTATAATACAGTGTTCAAAAGTGTGTTAATTAACCGCCAAGTCCGTCAAATAAAATATTATATATTAAAGGCACAAATCAAATAAATATACATGAAATTAAACGCGAAGTGCATTTAAAAGCGAATAGCGTCATTGAAAATAAAAATATTAAACGCGAAGTGTATTATCAAATACGAATAGCGTCATTAAAAATAAACATATAAAACGCGAAGTGTATTATCAAATACGAATAGTGTTATTAAAAATAAATTACCAAACACGAAGTGTATTATTAAATAGGAATAGTGTTCTAAGAAAAATAAAAATATTATCCAGATAAAATTAATACATTATACGCAAACTGCGTAATTGAAATAATTTTTATATACGCGAAATTGCGCGATTAAAAATCATATATTAAATAAATAATACAATTCACATGAAAAAATTGTTAATAAAAATACATGTAAAATCATTAAATCAATAAATAAATTTATACATCAATTATTTTAGAAAGAATAAATATAAATAAGAAATCAAGTGAAAATTCTTTTATAAACTGATTATTAAATAATATCATTTACTTAGTGCATTGAGAAATTACAACAGATATCAATAATTTTTGCATAATAATTTAATTTTAAAAGTGAAATAAGTTTCATGTTCACGATTAATAAAAGAAATGAAAAGAAAAGTTGACTAAACAGTAGAAATTCAATATCATTTAAAATATTGAGTTATATTAAATAATACTAAAAACATATAAATTTTTATGAAAAGAATATAAAGTAAATTTAAAGATACCAAAATAAAGTAAACAGACTGCATAGACAGTTGTCATAAAAACATTGCAAGTGTATTGAACTTCGAAAATACAAGCTCAGCAAAATTTTTTTTACTGGACGCTCTCGTGTAGGTATAACAGCAGTGAGTTAACATCAAGTTTCAAAACATAGATCGGCAAAATTCTTTACTTTTATGTAAGAATAGTAGGTCAGTTTCAAAGAATAGTTAATAACGTTTGTTTACAAACGATATTTAAAAAAAAGAGAGAAACACAGTCAGCAGTATTTATAATTTTTAAACTTACGATTTCATGTACAAAATTTAATATTTTAAATAAATACAATTCTTCATTTTCAAGTAAATAATGAAGATTTCAAATGAGTAAAATAAATTTTAATCAGATAAAAAATTATGTACAAGAAAAGGGAAAAAAGAAAACATAATATTAATAAGACCATTTAAACATTATTGATGCAACATGAATTACTTATATCTTGATAAATAAGAATAGTATATATTCTGCTACAGAATAAAATGAATATCTATCAATCTAAAAATATCCATAATAATAAATCATCTTTTACATTGATTTAATAAAATGCTAACATTAATTAAACATATTAAATTTCGCTGATGAAAAATTAAAAGAAAAAAAATCATAATGGAGAGGAATGATGATGATAATTTTTTATTTTTTGAAATTTTACCAATATTTGATGGTAAAAACATGCCACCCAGAGAATATATTAATGAAATAAAAATAGCAAGAAGCTTAGCAAATGATCAAAGGAAACTGTTTTTTATTGCAAAGTTGAAACTTAGAGGTAGCATCTTTTATATTATACATCGAGCAAAAATCAACAACATCGATGATTTCATAATAGCATTAAATATTCTGTATCCAAATGATGAACTTACTGACTATGAACAAAAAAATTATTGTATATATTGTGAAACTACAGGTCACTCACGTGAAAATTGCAAGAAGGTAGATGATTTACGAATTTATCTATCTTATGATAAAAATAAAGAATATTGTGATAATGCATCTGTTAATGAACCAGAAACGTCAACACATAAAACTGCAGAATTTAAAACACATAATATGAACAATCTAATTATAGACGATAAAACATCTACACGTTTTGATATAACAAATATCAAAATCAACGAAAAAGAAAATTATGAAAAGACAAACATACAACATCAAGAAAATATTTAAACTAATACTATTTTATTAGCCAAGAAAACTACTAGAGAAGTAAAATACAATGAACCTCATATAAATTATATAAAAACAAAAGAATTTGAATGTATTCAAACTAAATCTGAACAAACTAAAAAATTGTTGAGTAATCAAGTTATAATACATCAAGTTCCAGTTTTAGAAGATTTCGAAACGGTGCATTCATATGTTCCGACCGTAAGAAATGACACAAAAACAAAAAATTGTGTAGAAAAAGAAAAATCGTATGCAAATGATCTTAAACAAAATAAAGAATGCAAAAATAATTTAAAAAATGCAAAAGAAGAATCAATAATTTTCGACAATATTGGCCCATTAATGGATGACTTTACAGAATACGAAAACATAATTGAAAATTTCTTACCAGAACTGAACAACTCTGAAATAATCCAAGAGATTAATTTTGCACAAGAAGCACGAATTATTTACAGCGATAATTCTGTATTAGAATTCAATGTTGGACCAGACCTTGATGAATTAATTCAACTATGTTTAAATAAAACAAATCTTGCCAGCAAAAATAATATATCTAAACTCACTAAAAACGATACAACTAATAACAAAGATGATTCTCTACAAGAAAATAATAAAATTTTGAAAATACAAAAATGCTTTATAGCAAATAGCTCTATAAATCAAATAAAAATCAAAATAAAATGGTATTCGATAAATATATCAACTACACTAATATTGTCAAAAGAAAACCAAAACAATTAAATAATAAAACGTGTCTAAAAAACAAAATTATTCCTAAAAATAAGAATATCACATTAACTCATAATCAGCAAGGTTCAAATAAAAAAATAATTAATAACCATATATTTAAATACTTTGATTTATCATTAAATTATAAATTTTAAATAACATCAAACAAATCAGAAACATTTAATTTCTACTATTATATCATAAACAAAAATTATAAATATTTTAGAAAAAAATCTAATCTTTTTCTCTTTTTCAGGAATTTTTGCACATTTCATAAATTGTTGAATCTCTATAATTTCATTTTTTTTTATATTCTAGTTCATTTATATTATTTATGTTTTATTGATAAACAATTTTTATAAAATAAGAAAAAACTGTAAGTTTTCAAAATGTGGCTTGTTAATTTACAGATTGTCGATTTAAGGGTTCTATCAACTTAAATCGATCAATTTAAATAGTAAGAAATAATCACATTTAAATCAATTGATTTAATCAAATACGAATGGTTTTTAAATAAAAAATTAAGAAATTTAAATCAATTTATTTAAATCAGTATTAGTCAATAATCAAATAAAATATGTAATATTATTATATACATTATCTATAATAAGATTTAAAGCTTTAAAATTTTATTTATATCAATGCATCTTAATACTTATACTTTTACTTTTTTATTTTCATTAACAATAAACATCTTGTAAAAGAAATCTAACATTTATAATAATCATTCAACTTATGAATTTATATTAAGTCTTATGTTTTTGTTTATAAATCAACTACTTTTGTCTCTGAATTTAAGGTATACAAGTATATATTATCTAATATATATTCGTAAAACTGATTTCATTTTTCAACACAGAAAATATATTTACAAAAAAAAAAGGGAAAGTTACATACTTTCATCCAAATGTGAGCGCCCGAGTATGTACGGCCCTGAAACCGTACGATACTGGAAGATGCGCGCGCAAACACCCAAAAAGACCAAAGTGGTTGAACAAGCAAGCGCGCGTATGTACGTATACGCGCTTGCATGTGTAAGTACCGCTGAGAGTACACGGTGGCCCTCCCTCTCTTCTATTAAGATAGAAGAGTGGGAGAGAGACCTAAGAGAGCTGAAGCAAGCAGTGCGAGGAGCTCGCGACTCAGGCACTCTTGGATCAGCTCTCTTGGTGTGAAGACACGCTTGCTCGTAGCACAAGTGGCGAATGGCCTGACACGTGCTACAAGCAAGTATTTCTTTATTAAGCGCGAGATTACTCTTAGTTTTTGCATTGTACATTGATTCAATTTAAGTTGTTAATAAAGAGCTTTTCCAAGATATACCCTCATCCAATTAACCCGGTGTAAAGCCCCGAATATTAAGGCATTTGGTCCTTAATAATAACGGGCTTTTCACATAATAATCCTAAATAATACTAACAAATATATCTTAAAAGTCAGCTATAGCTAGGCAAGGCGTCCTAGCTATAAACGACTTTAACAAAACAACAAAGACACACAAAGAGTCTGCACAAGCTAGGCATGGCGCGCTAGCTTGTAACGATTCTATATTCATTAGTAGACGTTGAAATAATTATTAAATAAATAATTAAATCAAAGTAATAGGTAGGAATGTTACATTGGCGCCCACTGGTTCTCAACCGACGTTGAGAAAACCCACGCAAGAGTACAGTCGCGTGTTAACATTGACATTAATTAATAAAATGTTTATAAAATTATTATAAAATAAAAATGAAAAATAAAAATAATAAAAACTTAAAAAAAAAAAAAATATATATATATATATAGAAATAAAAATTGATGAAATTCAAAAATAAAAATAATAAAACAATGAGAATAAAAAAAAAAAGGGCATGAAAATGCACGAAAAATGGTATATAAAACACCATTAGTTAAAAAATGATAAAATAATTCTGTAAAAGAATTCCCTTTGTTCTGAATAAAAGCAAATAAAACATCGATCAAAAATTTTACTTGATGTTAAATTCTTAAATAAAGTATTCGTCAATGATAATGACAAAAAGACTTGAAGGTCGCGCAGTAAAACAAGAAGATTGAGTGTTACAATGTACACATTAAATTTTTTCTTAAAATCTTTTGTTATAACCGCGCAAACTCAAGTCTAAAACGCAAATATTTTTAAAGAATGTCAAATAGCAAAGTTAAAAGGTCGATAGCTAAGAAATAGACATAAGGAATTCTTAAGCATAGGTTCTCAACGCGAACGAGAACAATTATTGTAATAAAGAATACGCTCTTTAATAAAATTAAAATAAAATATATTAAAAAATTAAAAGAGCCATAATAAAAAATAAACCAAAATAAATTAATAAAATAAAATCAATTAATGAATGACAATATCATAATGATTAAAAATTGTGAACGAAATTAAAAATTAAAATATTTCGTTTTAAACAATTTAAATAATTCATACTAATATAAAATAAAGGAAAATTTCATTAATGACTATTGTTAAGTAGAAATTATAAGAAATTAGAAATATTTTACCGTTTAATTTCGTAGATAAATAATAATAAATTATAATTGCGAAAAATAAATTAGAATAAAAATAAAAATCAAGATGGCGAAAAGAAGATCAGAGATACTGATGCAAGAACTAGAAAATCTTGATAAGACCATAGAGGAAGACGTCAACATAAAGCAAAACGAATGGATGAAAGCTGTGTCATATGAGCTGACATTGTTGTTTAATAAACAACAAGAGTTGGATGACAAAATTAATACAGCTAGCCCAGACAAATCCATAGTCTTTAATTTAGAAAAAACCGCAGATGCGGGAACAATAAATTTCAAAGAACAGATAAATGAATTGTCAAATAAGATAAAAAACTTATTAGAAGACAATATTATAATTAAAAATCTGTTAAATAAATATAAAAAAGAAAATGAAGACTTAGTCACTAAAAATGAATCCCTAAATGAAGAATTGATTAAATTAAAAAAAACAATAAATGACGATGAAGCCATTAAAATGGTTCGTGATAATTTAACTCAAAAAATAGACGATACTGCTCAAGAACAAGAAATAAAAATTAATGAGTTAAAAGAAAAATAAAAAATAATGGGATTCGAACGCAAGGTTCCGAACCTTATAATAATAAAATAAAAATTCCTTTGCCGAAATATGAAGGCACGGAGGTCGAAAGACCAATGAAATTCTTAAATGAATTTGAAAAGTACATTGCATTAAAACGACTAGAAGAGGAAGAAACCCTCGAGTTGTTGCAGACTGTACTACAAAAAGATTCTAACGAATGGTGGTACATCTATCAAGATGATGTAACCACATATCAAGAATTTAAAAATTTATTCCTTGATAGATATTGGAATGAAGATATCCAAAGAACAACTAGAAGAAAAGTTGAATTTGGACAGTTCTATGAGAATGGCAAACTAAGTCGTATGGCTTATGCCACCCAAATATATGGTTTCGTCAAAGACTTAAATCTTCAATATTCTGAAGAAGAACTAGCTGCGAAAATCAGCAAACATTTCAGCAGAAATGTTAGGCAAGCCATGCAATTTTCTCAGAGAAAAGATAAGAACACATTATTTAAAATCTTGTTAGATTTTGATAATGATGACAGAATTCAAGAGAAAAGAGTAGCTAATAGAAATGAATCTCATAGAAGCAATTCAAATCAACAGAAATTCTTTAAGGAAAATGATAATTTAGAGAATAAAGAAAAAGCTCTATATAATCAAAATAATAATAAACAAAAAGCTGTAATGCGGGAAAAATTAAATGCTCCTGTCAGCAATAAAATGACAAAAAGTTATAATGATATTAATGTGTCTCAAATAGATATAGACTCAGTATCACTAGAAGAACTTCAGGAAAACTGAATAAAGTTGCACCTAAATTAAAGAATATAAGGGGTAAGGTTGCAACAAATGCTAATACCCCAAAAACACAAAAAATTATAAATTCAAAAATATTACCTGAAAAGGGAAAATTAATTAAAACAATCAAAAAACAAAACAGGTTAAATATACATATAAATGCAAAAAGAATAAATGTACACTTTAAAATTCCAAATGTTATTAAAGAAAGTAATACAAAACATGGTTTTCAGGAAATGTTAAACATGATTTTGAGGAGAGTACATGAAAAGATACTTTTATACATAGATGGTGAATATGCTAATCTAAAAAATCCTGAGCAAAAGCTCAAATCAAATGAGTATACTCAGGTAAAAAATATTGAATCACATGAGAGCGATAGTGACTCATATTCATGTGCATTCACCTCGAATGAAAATAAAGAAAATTTATTTCATGAGGAAAATAATTATGAACTCACCAATGATGAGATTCATAAAGGTGCAATAATATCACCAAAACAAGAAATTGAACTAATAGATTTAATTTCTAAACATAAAAAAGTATCTAGCAATGTATCTGCTCAATTGTCAACGTATAAACATGGAACGAAAACTATTAAAAAGCACCTCTTTATTCTTCAAATGAGAGAATAGAGAAAAACTACAAGTATGGTGGCAAAAAGTTATTCGGAAATGCATTAAAATGTTATTTAACAAACAATTATGAAAAATCTGAGTTATGCAAAAATGAAGATAAAACATTGAATAAATCCATAATACCCTATGCATTAATAAGAGATGCACAAAACGAAATAAAAAAAAGTTATGGCCATAGTGGACCAAAAAATAAATATAAAATAATTTGATAAAAAGGTTCATCTCGAAAACAATAAATTACAAATCTAAAAAAAGTAAAAAGGGGGCATAAAAAAATGTAGAACATGAAAAGTCCCATATAGAACACTTATAACTGTTCTGTAATTATTTAAGGCAAAAATAATATAATCAAATATCATTTTAAACAAAATAAAAATATTAAAAAGCAAAGAATGCAGAAAAGATAAATAAGTAACGCATAGTACAGTAGCTATATAGTAATAATGTATTTATGCGCTCTTACACTTATAGTACAGTAGAGGTCAAAGAAAAAAAAACCAAAAATGTACTAAGACAAAAAACAATGGAAGAAAAAGAAAAAAGACAGAATAGAAGAAAGAAGTGAAAATTAAAGAAACAAATTATTTTTTAAATTAAATTAAATAGAATAGAAATAATTAGGTTAAGTTGTAAAATAAATAAATTTAAGCTTATAATAAAAAGGAAGACTTTATTTCTTGTCAATTAATGATAAATGTAAAAATCAAAAAAGGAATTGAAGCCATTAAATATAGAAAAAATTAAAACTAAATTAAAAAACAATTAGATGAAAAAAAATTTTTTTTGGTTTAAATGAAATAAAGTAATCATATTTTCAAATTTGAATAAAAAAGGAAAAGAGTATATTTTATTTTTACCTCTATGAAAAAATCCATTTTATTTTGGGGGGCATACTTCAACACCAGGGTAATATTAAGTGCGTAATTGGGTGTTTGTGCGCGCATCTTCATAAGTCGCGTTATTAAAAATAAAATAGATTTTTTCTTTGAACTTAATCAATTAAAAAGCAAAATCCATTTTAATTTGAGGGGCAATGTGAGCGCCCGAGTATGTACGGCCCTGAAACCGTACGATACTGGAAGATGCGCGCGCAAACACCCAAAAAGACCAAAGTGGTTGAACAAGCAAGCGCGCGTATGTACGTATACGCGCTTGCATGTGTAAGTACCGCTGAGAGTACACGGTGGCCCTCCCTCTCTTCTATTAAGATAGAAGAGTGGGAGAGAGACCTAAGAGAGCTGAAGCAAGCAGTGCGAGGAGCTCGCGACTCAGGCACTCTTGGATCAGCTCTCTTGGTGTGAAGACACGCTTGCTCGTAGCACAAGTGGCGAATGGCCTGACACGTGCTACAAGCAAGTATTTCTTTATTAAGCGCGAGATTACTCTTAGTTTTTGCATTGTACATTGATTCAATTTAAGTTGTTAATAAAGAGCTTTTCCAAGATATACCCTCATCCAATTAACCCGGTGTAAAGCCCCGAATATTAAGGCATTTGGTCCTTAATAATAACGGGCTTTTCACATAATAATCCTAAATAATACTAACAAATATATCTTAAAAGTCAGCTATAGCTAGGCAAGGCGTCCTAGCTATAAACGACTTTAACAAAACAACAAAGACACACAAAGAGTCTGCACAAGCTAGGCATGGCGCGCTAGCTTGTAACGATTCTATATTCATTAGTAGACGTTGAAATAATTATTAAATAAATAATTAAATCAAAGTAATAGGTAGGAATGTTACAAAATGCAACATGAATCAATATTCAAATGAATATTTCAACTTCTAAATTTATTTAGAATTCGTATTGCAAAAATAAGAGAAAAATTATTATAAAAAAGTCTTTATTAAGACTTAGAAAAAAATTTTATTTCACAATTACAATTTATGTAAAGTAAAAAAAAATGATAAACTTTATTATAAGTTCTATATGGAATGAAAGAACTTTGTTCAATCTCCATCCTAAACTCTAAAATTATTTAGAGTACATATTTGTCAAAATAAAGACAAGAAATTACAAACAATCAGTTCACGTTTAAGTTAGATTTATGTTAAACTTACCATACAAATTACAGACAGAAGCAGAAAATTTTGAAAAATTTAATAACTATTATTATATATAAATAAACTGAAATAATAAAATTTACTCTTTCAACTTATGTTAGATCTCTTATTATATTCTTAAAACTTATAGCTTTTTATAAATGTCAAAATAAATCTCAATAACGTGTATATATACAAAAATTTTAGTACGACTTATGATTAGATCATTATCATAACTAGATCATATTTAATATTAATTATAATTACATATTATTAATAACTATAATCTATATATTTTTAGTTAATTTTAAGTTTTTTTTTTTAATATATCTAGCTATTTTAATTTTATACCAGACCTAAGTTCAGGTAAACTAGTACCACCTCTGTAAGAATTTGCATTGTAAACTATATTAAGTATAGGATTTTACTTTTGGTTTAATAAATAAATAAATATAGCCACATTTAGTGTATTAAGTGAAAATATGAAAATAAGAATATAGAAAATTTTTCTTTTTATTGCTTAGTTGTCACCTGCGCAATTATCTTAAGCCGGAAGGGAAGTGAATGAATATTCACTTATATATTCACTTTATATTTTAAACAATTATAAAATCTATAAATTCTAACAGATTGTTATATATACAAAAAAAAGACAAAAAAACAACATATTATGGATATACGATACACATCTATATTAAAGCGATTATAAATTTCATTTTTTTTTCTGCGTGTCATTTACTTATGTACTTTAGTAAGCACATATTTCACTTAGATTTTAAATATTATTCATCGAAATCTTAACTTTCTATGAATTCATATAAGAGAGATAAAAAAGAAAGAAGAAACTAAGATAATAAAAGAAAATAAATTAATTATTTTACAAATTAAATCATTTAGCATATTATTATTTAAGAGTCCGCTGTATCTCTGTCCTTTTCTAATTAAAAAATTGACTTTTTTCCCAAAATTAGCAACAAAAGGCAAAAATAAAGAGATGGTTTCGATGTGTTTAATAAAATGTAATATTTTCTTTGATTAGTATAAATTAATTTTATTGCTTCGTTTTTAAGAAAAGTTGGAATAACTTAAAAAATTAGAAATTAGTGTCAAATAATGGGATTTTCAAGTTATTCCAACTTTTCTTGAAAATAAAGCAGTGGAATTAAATTATTCTTATCAGAGAAAATATTGCTTTCTATTACACGAATCGAAACCATCTCTTTATTTCTGCCTGAAGCTATTAGTTTTTATAAAAAATAAATTTTTAATAGATTCGGTAAAACAGGTAACTGTGTCGGTATACAGCTGACTCTTAAGAAATAATCTAACAAAGGGATATAGAATCAAATTTAAAATTTATAAGAGATGACTCTTTTATGGAACTAGAATTTAAAAATTTGATACTTTAACCCTACTAAAAAATCTCAGGTGAGAAATCACCTGATTTCTCAGGTGATTAATCATGCCAAAATCTCATGTGATGATTTTTTTGGTTTTTACACGTTTTAAACCATGCTTAGTCAATTGCGAACTATTTTTGAAAATTTTTAAAAATTGAACTTACTAGGAGAGTATCAGACCTCCGGATCACGGATTTTGCTCAAACGTTGGGATAAGTTTTGAGATGTCAAAATATGAAAGGAAACAGAATTTTAGACCCCGACGCTCAATATTTCCCTAGTTACAGGCAATTAAAGAAAATCACTAAAAAAGTTACTAGTTTTTCAAACGCTTATAGTTCCTTAGAATCATTAGCTAGAAGCTTAGACCTTTTTTTTATTGAAAGCTGAGCCCAAATCCTTTCGAAATAGTAGTTATAGCATGTCGAAATATTATTTTTTCGCAAAGTTATAGCGTAATAAATATTAGACCCAATTTCAGCTTTTGTTTTTAAATTAATGTTTTAAAAAGAAAAATCAGGTCCAATGTTTATCACGCTATAACTTTGGGAAAAAATAATATTTTGACATGCTATAGCCACTATTTTGAAAGTATTTGAGCTTAGCTTTCATTTAAAAAAAGTTTCATGCTCCTACACTGAGAAAAAAATTTAGTTGGATTAAGTAAGGCTTAATTGAATCAATGAAATCCCTTAATTATAACTGAATCAAATAATATTTTGTATTTTCAAATAAATATTTGACTTATTAAATGTCGCGAAGATTGATTCAATAAAATTAATTCATTGTTTTAATAAAAAAAAATTATCAATTAAAATGTCCATTTGTTTTTCTAATTAATTATTTCATCATATTAATGTTATATTGAAATTAAATTAGTTCAATATTTTATATTTTCAAATGAAAGTTTAATTTATTGAATATTTTAAATTTAATAAAATTTTAAGATTTAATAAAATTAATTCATTGTCTTAACAAAAAATTGATTAATTATTCGGTTTCACAAATAAAATATTTCTTCAAAGTAAAGAAATATTTAATTAATTCGATTTATAGATATTTTAATCGAACAAATACTGTCTTTAATCAACAGTATTTGCTTTCAGTGATTTATATTTATTTATTAACATCAATGAATTGATGACTCATTAAAGGACAGGTGAATATGATTCCATTTATTTATATGGTAAAGAATAACAATTATTAACATACTAACATTAGTATGCTTTATACAGTGATCGCACACGCAGTAAATCTAACATAAATTTCGCTCGCATTACAATTTACGTATTATATATCTTGGATTTTTAACTTCCTTATATATCAACTTAGAAGCCCTCTTACCGCTTGCAAGATTGAAAATTAACGACGCCACCAAACGGTAGTATCATCAAACCATCGAACTAAATGATTTTGTTAAAACAATAAATGTTTCTTTTAGTTCAAATATGTCTTATTTGAATGAAATAAATTATGTAGTTGAATCAAATAGTGGATTTACTTGATTTTAACAAGTATTTAATCAGATTTCTCTGTAATTTTTATTAACTTTAGTACATATTTTGCTAAGTTATTCACTTAGCAAGACGCGTATTTAAAACATGAGTTTGTTTGAGTATAAAGGATGATAACTTATACAAAAAAATATTTTTCAATAATATTAAATATTAATTTTAACATTATATTTCATTTGATTTAGTAAATATGTTATTAAATAATAACTGCTTGTTTCAATAAATATTTCATTAAGATAATCAAATAATTATTTAATCGATCTGATGAAGAAATTAATTAATACAACAAAATATTTAATTGGGATATAAATAATAAAATATTTAATTGTTAAAAATAATAATTAATTCAATTAATCACTGATTTCATAGACGCAATATAATTAAATAATAAAAGTAATAAAATAATTTTATAGAACAAAATAAATCAAATATTTGAATCAATTGAAAATTTAATTAATTTAATGCATCCAATTAATTATAATATAGCAATGAAATTATTTGAGTAAAAGACAATGAGATATTTCATAGAATCAATCATATATTTCATAAAAAGAAAAAACGCGTTCATCAAAGCAACTAAATATTGAATTAAAATGATTAGGTATTTCATTGGCCAGTGAAATAATTTAATATAAGTCATACAATATTTATTTAAAACAATGAAATATCTTTTTGTTACTATTCAAAATTTATTGAAAGAATAAAACAATAATTTTGACATTATTAAATATTTCATTAATATAATTAAATATATTATTGAACAGTAAAGTAATTTAATAGAGGTGATATAATAATTAATTAAATCAATGTAATTTATTTTAATCAAAATTTGATAAAAATACGTTAGAATTAGCAAACATTTTATTAAGATAATTAAATATATTATGAAACATCAAAGTAATTGAGTAGAAGTATTATAATATTTAATTGAATTAGTGAAATATATTCTTATGTCAATCAAAACTTGATAGAATTAATAAAATAAATATATTTGGTTTAATAAATATTTCATTGAGATAATCAAATGTATTATTGAACATTAAAGTAATTTTATGGAAGTGTTAATATAATATTTAATTGAATCAATGAAATATATTCTTGTTTCAATAACAACTTGATAGAAATAATAGAATAAATATATTTGGTTTAATAAATATTTCATTAAGATAATCAAATATATTATTAAACATTAAAGTAATTCAATAGAAGTGTTAATACAATATTTAATTAAATCAGTGACATATATTCTTGATTCAATAACAATTTGATAGAAATAATAAAATAAATATATTTGGTTCAATAAATATTTCATTAAGATAATCAAATATATTATTAAACATTAAAGTAATTCAATAGAAGTGTTAATATAATATTTAATTAAATCAGTGAATTATATTCTTGTTTCAATAACAACTTGATAGAAATAATAAAATAAATATATTCGGTTTAATAAATATTTCTTTAAAAAAAATTTAATATCTGATTTTACGTTGCACCTTTCTTGACTTTAAAAAAATAATTTATTGGTTTTCTTTTTGTGAATTCATTGAAATCGGATTTGTTGATTTTAAAGAACCTATTTCTTTAAATTAATTGTAATTTTTATTGAAATGCCGATCAAATTTTATGTGTTATACACAACAAAATATTTTTTTTATACAATCACATATATTATTAATTAAATGACAATGTTATTAACTTAGTGAAGCGTTTATTTACAATATAAGCTTCTTTAACTTAATCGGATGACCGTTAATTCAAGCAAATATTATATTGATGATTGACCAATATTTTTTTATTGTTATAAAAGATTTTATAAATTTAACAAACGATTTACTAAAATAAATATTTAATTACTGTAACAAAATATATAGATAATTTACAAACATATTCTATTGTTACAAATAAATATTTTATAAAATTTTATCAGCTGCCTTAATGAAATTGATTTGATTAAATCAATCAAATAATTTAACCAAAACAATAAATTTTTCTTTATTTTAAAAAAATATTTATTTTTTTTTAACTTAGGTATCATTTTTTTTATCTCAACTAAATATTTCAGTGATTTAATAACTTTGCATATTACTTCAATCAAAATTAATTTTTATCAACAAAATATTTAATAACTAAATTTATTTCATTGACTCAACTAAATTTTTTTCTCAGTGTAAGTATCAATGCTAAAGAACTGTAAGCGTTTGAAAATCTAGTAACTTTTTTAGTGATATTCTTTAATTGCCTGTAACTAGGGAAATATTGAGCGTTGGGGTCTACAATTCTGTTTCCTTTCATATTTTGACATCTGAAAACTTATCCCAAAGTTTGAGCAAAATCCGTGATCCGGAGGTCTGATACTCTCCTAGTTAGAAAATTTTTCATAAAATGAGTCAAAATTTTTTCAAAAATTTTTTAAAATAGTTCGCAATTGACTAAGTATGCTTTGAAACGTGTAAAAACCAAAAAAATCGTCACATGAGATTTTGGCATGATTAATCACCTGAGAAATCAGGTGATTTCTCACCTGAGATTTTTTAGTAGGGTAAGTTTATTAAGAAGTTAATTTTGCGTTCATTGTAAAATAATCCTTTTGTTTTATTTACTGAATCGGTTCTGATTCAACTTTGTGTGGGAAGGGGTGAATGACACTGATCATATGTCATTCATGTATGTTCAAGCTTTATAAAGCATAGCATATTTCAGAATCATATTTTTAAAATTAAATAGAAAACAAAAGGATTGTTATAATTAAAATTATACAAATAATCTAAGTAAGGCTTAAAATTTATCAAATAACTTAGCATTATTTTATTTTTACTCATTTAAGAAAACAATTAATAAATTATGAATCTAAAAATATCTAATACACTTATTATTTTTTTTTGCAATATAAAAATTTTATGATTCATCAAACTTGAAATGATTGATAACTAAGAAATTTGAATTTAACATTAATATTATGATTTATGAAACTTATAAATTTTCTATATTATTACTAAATAGTGAAAGGTAAAGGAATGTAAAAAAAAAAGAAAAAAAAAATGGGCTACGTTAAAATTTCTCTAAATTGCACACCTACATATCATTCACCTATATTTTGTAAGACATATCGAATATTGTAATTTTCTTTTGCTGAATTGCATTAGCAATATGTTATTCACCTTTTGTTAAACACACCAAAATCATTGTAAAATACATTTCACTATTATGATGATTTATGTACAATCTTTGAACTCCAAGGTATACGAAATAAAACGTACCCTTGTGAATTAGTATTTATTCAAATATAAAAATATGTAAATTTATCAATTAAGAGCAGGTCGTATATCTCTATCCTTTTCTAATTAAAAAATTAATTTTTCTGCGAAACCTTATGATTCTAGCGAAAAATAAGAAGAAAGCCCCATCTCGTATAATAAAAAGCAATATTTTCTTTTATGAGGAAAAATTATTTTTATCGCTTCGTTTTTAAGAAAACTTTGAAAAACTGAATTGTCCACCCTAACCTCTATTTTTTAAGTTTTTCAAAGTTTTCTTCAAAAGTAATCGATAAAAATAATTTTTCCTCGTCAAAGAAAATATTGCTTTTTATGATACAAGATGGGGCTATCTCTTTATTTTTTGCTACAATTATTAGTTTTTGTAAAAAAATAAATTCTTAGATTAGAAAAGGACAGATATACTCGACCTCCTCTTAAGCTTGTAATAATTATTTGTAAATCGTTCAATAACTATTTTGTTTTTACGATTGCCTATCCTTTCGATATGCAATCTCTTGAGCCCCAAGGTGTTACGTCACGACGTATCTTTTATATTACTTTTTAATTTACAATTTTTAAAATATCTTTTTATTAATATGATATTGATGAACTAATTAAACAGTCATCGAACAATAAAAGAATGTGTTAACCTAAGCAGTAAAGAAACTTAAAGTTGATATTGAGCAAACGAAATTCTTCGATTCAAAATTACAAAACCAAACTCATATTTTGAAATTATTTATAAGAAAAACAAGATCCACTTTTTACCTAATGAAATTATGTCAAAGATAAAAAATTATAAAAGCCGACTGAAATTAACGGCAGTGGGCACTACCCCAGGATCATCGTTGGTACCAAGTCGTAAATTCTGTAATTAAAATTTAAATTCAAATTCAGTTATTGTATTCAAGTGTCAATAAATATCTTAAAAGTTTCTTATATTCGACTCGAGTCTTGTTTTAAATCGTGCCTATATCTATTCGTTTGTTTGCCCATACCCAGCACCAATCTACTTAAGAGGAGGTCACGTATCTCTGTACTTTTCTAATCAAAGAAATGATTTTTTTACAAAAACTAATAAATTTATCAAAAAATGAAGAGAAAGCCGCATCGTGTATCAAAAAAAGCAATATTTTCTTTAATAACAAAAAATTAGTTTAATTGCTTCGTTCTCAAGAAAACCTTGAAAAACCAAATTGTCCACCCTAACCTCTATGATTTAAGTTTTTCAAGGTTTTCTTGAGAACGAAGCAATAAAATTAATTCTTTCTTATCAAAGAAAATATTGCTTTTTTTATCACCAGATGCGGCTTTCTCTTCATTTTTTGCTAAAGTTATTAGTTTCTGTAAAAAACTCAATTCTTTGATTGGAAAAGGACAGAGATACGTGACCTCCTCTTAAGGAGTACTACAAGGTAAGAATATATAATTATTTATTGAAATCATTATTTCAAAGTTTTGAATTTATCTTTTAATAATATTCAATTGTGAGAGCGATTTCGTTCAATTAAATATTGGTGGAGTTTTTCCACTACTAGATTCATACATCTTTATCTTTATGACATACATTTTATAAATAAATTCAATATTTCAAACGAAAATAATTCATATATATATTCTATGCAATTAATTAATATAATTAAATAACATATACACTTTTATTTAGTCCTGGTGAAAGCCAGGACTTAACATGTATATGCATATGTGTATATGTGTATGTGTTTATGTGAGATGTATATGTGAAAATGTACATGGGAATATGACTGTCGGTACAGCCCCAAATTACGTTGTAATTACTCTTATAAATAGCCATTTGAAAATTAACGTAACTGAGGCCCCCCTCAGCCCCCTCACTTTTTATAGCCCCCCTCATTATGCCCTTCCTCTCAATATGATATTATGTTTTAGTAATTAGTAATAAAAAAATATTTTTATTATTAATAATATTCTATTATTATAATAACAATTGTAAGTGATTGAATATTATTATAATTAGTAATATTTTATTATTTTAATTATAACTGTAACTAATTAATAATATAAAGTTTTTTCACTGCATTTCATTTATATTCTAATATTGAATTTCAATAATGAAAAAAAAAGTTAGTATTATTAATATTTCATTAATATAATTGCAAACATAACTAATTGATAATACAAAGCTTCCTCTCTGCATTTCCTTTATTCAGATAAATATATAATATTTTTATTTCTATATATTGTATTTTTATTTTTATTATTGAAAAAATTTACTAATTACAAAAGTAAATTATAAATTACAAAATGAATTTAGCTTAATATCCATAGGTACTTTATTAACACTTGTATTTAAATAAAACATGTTTTTTTTCAAACTAGGAATAAAATATTTACATATTTATCTTAATAAAAGATTTCTGGGCTTGAGATCAGCATAAAAATATATGGCTGCATAAGAAAGCTTTAAAAGCTTACAAATTCATTTCTTACTGTCGCTGAAGCGTACAGATCTATTATTTGTTGTCGCTAAAAAAAAGCTTATAAAAGCATACAGATTTATTATTTTTTGTCGCTAAAAAAAGCTTATAAAAAGCATACGAATTTACTGTTTGTTGTTGCTAAAAAAACTTCATATAAGCATACAAATATATTGTTTGTTGTTGCTAAAAAAAGCTTACAAATTTATTTTTCATAATCGTTAAGAAAAAATTACAAATTTACATCTCATTGTCGCTGAAAAAAGCGTACAAATTTATTGTTTATTGTCGCTAAACAAGCTTACGAATTCATTTATTATTGTCGCTGAAGCGTACAGATCTATATTATATGCTTTATTACATTAAAAACTACATCACATCTTATATATTTTCATTTTTTACTTTAATATAAGCAGTTTATTAGTTTACATCGTTTAATATTTTGATTCATTTTATTATTTTTAATGTGATTTAAATGTAACTATTCTTACCCAATGCATCAAAGGCTGTCTTAAGATCTAAGGAAACTATATGAATTTTATTTTCAAATAATTATATTTCTTAAGGTGGTTAGTGCGACTAACGTGTTTTTTCAAGATATTCTTGAAATTGTAGGTATAGTTCAATGAAGACAATGAGAATATCATATTAAAATTTCAGAACGTTTCATTATTTCGTTTTTGATTAATCGATGTTCAAAGTTTTACAAATTACATTGGAAGTATATCTATATATATTGGAATTTTTACGTTTTGTAGCTGTTAATCGCAATATCTCATAAACTACATTTAAATCTTAATTGAAAATTTAAACATATATAAAGGAACTAATAATAAACATTTTCCAACAAGATTCACGTAAATTCATCGTTTTATTAAAGAGATAAAGTGTTTTGAAAATGTAATTATTAGATAAACGATGCATATTTCGTTCACATTTACGTTGCTGCGCATGCGCAACTGGATAATATGAGCACTATCTCTTTCTCTCACAGCTAGCTTTCTCTCTTTTACGGCATAAACCACCTTGAAAATTTGAAATATATTTTTATGCATCTTACATCTGTAATTTGATTCCAATCTCTTGATAATTCTACTTTACATCTTTTTAAAATATTTATCATTCTTTTGAAATAGATATTTTCTTTGATCTCATCTAACAATATCAATACTTTGTACTTGATTTTTAATTCTTAAAAAAACACTATTATTCAATTATTAGTAATTAATTATAAAACTTTTATATCATGTCATATTGCCTGTTGACATATATTTTTATAAAAACAGAAAATCTCCTATCCAATTACGTTTTTGAAGTATTATTATCGATGGAATTAATTAAAAATTATATATTTGAGATTCATATTTCTGTTGAAACTTGATCAATACAAATTATTACAGGTTATATTCCAGGAAGACATTTTGTTCAACCATCTTAACTTTTACAAATGAAAAAGAAATATGAAAAACTAAGTAAAAAAAAAAGTATTTTTATAGAAATCAACTTTCAAATTCACATTGTTACCATCAATTTTATGCAATTCATTTTTTGTGAACTGACAATGTTTTAACAGAATTGGATACAAGAAACTTATTTAATTCTACTTTTTTCGGTGTTTAAACACAATATCATTATTTTAATTTTCGTGCAATCTTAAAATACTCCTACAATTTTATAAAAGAAATTAATAAACTTAGCTTGAACTTCTTAAATCATCTTCTAATATTGAATAATTTTTTTGCAAAAATTATATTACTAGGTTTGGTATTTACATTGACAATTAATTCTCAAAAACTTTAATAGAAATATATAAAAATTGTTAAATCTTTTATTTGTTTCCTAATTACAATAATGAGTTACAATTTTAAAATTATAGAATTAAATAAATAAATTTTAAAATGTATAAAATTTATTTGTAATATAATTTAGGTAAAGTATGAAATTTGAGAAAGATGGATGCTTACTGTTGTAATTAAACATAAAATTCAATACATGTCATCATTTATACGATTTACCCTAAAGAAAAGAAATATGTAAGGGTGCAGTCAGATGAGTAGAAAAGAGACTGACGAATAGAGGATGCGTAATAGAAACAACCAATCAGCGCTATTCGGCAAGTTTCATGCAAAGAATAGAATTCCATTCTCTATTCCACTGTAGAATGGAAAAGCGAGTTGCGATACGAAGTGAATAAACAAAAATAATTAAATTAGAAATACAAATCTACTTCATTCATTTTTAAAAAAATTGTAGAAAATCGCTCTGTATGAGCTACAATTTTAAAGAGGTTATGTTTATGTTTACGTGACCTGATACGCAAGCATCTTCTTTCCATTCCACGGATTTTTTCTCCCTATGGTAACATGGAGAGAAAAAACAGTAGAATAGGCGGTAGAATAGAAAAATGAATATATAGCTAAATGTTTGTTTTAATCAATTCATTTTGTTGTTTTTTTCAAGTTTTTAAAAAGAATTGTAAAAAACATGTACTTTTTTCAAATATCTAATCTCCTTAGATCTTAAGTCAGTCTTTGATACAGTTGGTAAGAATATTTACATTAAAATCACACAGTAAAAAACATACTTTTTTCAAATATATCATTTCCTTTTTGAATGTGACCTCATTAAGAGCTCGCATTGGACAGGTGCACGAGCTCTTACGCGATGGTCCCTCTTATGATCTGTTTGAAGTTGCTGAAACCTGGCTGGGACCGACTGTCTCGAATGACGTTATTCGGATTAAGGATTATAAGTTGTTCAGGCAGGACAGAAACCTTCATGGAGGAGGGGTTGCCCTCCACGTTAAGAATAATTTTAAATGTGAAGTACTAGCTCTTTCTAGTACCACAACCATCACTAGCAGCGGTAAACCTGAAGTGCTAGAATATATTTTTTGTTCGATTAAGGACGGCGACTCTGAACCTGTGCTGGTTTCTGTCATTTACAAAAAATTCTGATTTGTTGAATTCTTTGAGAGATTTATCTCATGATTTTTCACATGAAATTATAATAGGGGATCTATGTTACGTCACAAACGTATCGTTTTTATTAACATTGGTAAATCAAATTCCTCAGTTATTGAACAGTCGCATTATTTCATTATTAAGCGAAATTAAGTAGATCATCAGAAAAGAATCGAAACGTATGTTTCGAAATTTCAAAACGCATTTTACAAATCTCAAAAACATTACGAAACATATTATTAAAATTTAAGAAAATTTATAAATAAAAATTGATGTAAAAGACAATAAAATCTTATAAACAAAGATAAGTATAAAACAAAATTGAGATCATCGAAAGAACGGAATATTACCCCGGGTGTCTTATTGGTAATACGTTTACACTGCCCGCCAAGTTTTATATTTCAAAGCAATTGCTATTATTAAATATACATGTATCAATTATTAAAATATATACGCGCATAAAAATCAATTATATTAAAAGTGTTAAAAAATATCAATAAACCTCGAGGATCTATTACATATTGTGCCTATTCATTTGTCTGCCCATACCTAGCACCAATCTACTGAGAAATACTACAAGGTAAGAATATATAATTATTCAATAAACTCTTCATTTCAAGAATTAAGTTTATCCTTTAATAATATTCAATCGTGAGAGCGATTTCGTTCAATTAAATATTGGTGGAGTTTTCCACCACTAGATTCATACATCTCTATCTTTATATTTTAAACATACATAATTTATATATATATTTAATGCAATTAATTAATATAATTAAATAACATATACACATTTATTTTCACATTTTTATTTAGTCCTGGTGCAAGCCAGGACTTAACATCTAAATGCCGATCTCCTACGAGAAAGCAGTGATGCGAGGTTTCTTAGTAAACTAACAGCGGAGCTTTCGCTTCAGTTGGTCCAGCATGGTACCACGCATATAACTCCATCTTCTCAAACATGGATTGACCTGATTGTTGTGGATGACAATGACAATGTACTTGACGCACGTAACTTACCTGCGAATTTTCATAGTCGGCACAACTTAATTGATGTTTCTATTGCTTATAATACGTACAGTAAAGATCACAAGTCGATTAGATACAGAAACTATGAAAGTATTTGTCGAAATAAATTACTAGAGAAACTAGCCGGCTATGATTGGACACCATTAACAGCTGGTACTGTCGACCCAGAGTCTGCACTTGGCTGCATTTGTGACAATTTTACTTCTGTCATAGAGAGTTTAACACCAGTGAAAATACTTAAGCATATGAAGAATAGCCCACCATGGTTAAAAAAAGAATTGTCAGAGATGCGGCGCAAGCGAGATGCTACTTACAGAAGATATAAACGGACGTACGAAACGCAATACCTGACTGAGTTTCTGCATTTACGTAAAACGGTTGACGAACAGACTAAACTTGCAAAGACCACGTACTATCATAATAGACTGTTCAAAGCACTTGCAAATGGTAATGTCTGGAAGGAGCTGAGAGACCTGGGACTCTTAACCAGACCTCAAGGGGACTTGAATGGATTCTCTCCTGATGAGCTTAACGCGTACTTTGCTGGGGTGGCGGTCTCGCCGCATGATCATGATGAGCTTCGCGAGAGGGTTCTTACTGAACGTAGTGAAGATGGTTTTGCTTTTAAACCAATTAATATCAATGATGTTGTTCTTGCGATTTCCCATTTCTGATCGCAGGCTCATGGCGAGGATGGCATTCCTTAAAGCGTGATACTTAAAGCCCTACCATTTATTGGTGAACGTCTTGTGACTCTGTTCAACTCTTCTTTTGCTCGGGGGGTCTTCTCTGGCCTTTGGAAGCAGGCACTTATTGTGCCATTAAAAAAGTGTTCTGCACCTAAGTCGCCTAAATATTTTAGGCTAGTTGTGATTTTGTGTTTTTTTTCAAAGGTACTGGAGAAGATCGCCCACGACCAATTGCAGGAATATATCACTACAAATAAGAAACTTTATCCCATGCAGACTGGTTACAGAAAAAATCACTCTACGCAGACAGCTTTGCTTAAATTAACAGACGATATAAGGTCAGGCCTTGACAAAAAACTCGTCACGTTACTTTTACTTTTTGACTTCAGTAAGGCATTCGAGACGATCTCTTCCTCTAAATTATTTGCAAGGCTTAGATCGATGGGGTTTTCCAGGGCCGCTCTTGTGTGGATTAACTCTTATATTTCAGGAAGGAAACAAATGGTTTCAATACACTTACAAGAAGAATCAGGTTGGCTATCAAACAACCTAGAAGTTCCACAGGGATCGGTACTGAGGCCTTTGTTGTTTTGCCTTTACATTAATAACGTACGTAACGCTCGTGGCTCTGGTTGTGTTGAGCACCTACTGTATGCAGATGACCTGCAGATTTATACGCAAGTTCCTCGTGAGAATGTGGATGCAGGTATTCTAATCTTACAGAGGGCGGCCAATGCGGTGTCGGAGTCGGCGGCTGGTGCCTCACACACTTTGAATGCTAGCAAGACTGAGGCAATCGTCTTTGGCAGTAATCGTTTTATCAATTCATTTTATGTTGGGGCGCCACGTACGATTGACTTTGAGAAAAGTGTCAGCATTCCTTTCTCTGACATTGTAACGAGCCTTGGTGTTGTGCTTGACTCTAAGCTTTCTTGGGAGCCTCACATTAATATGGTTACAAAAAAATTCAATAGAGTGTTGTACGCTTTGCGGTTTTTTCATCGGTACACTACGGAGGCTCTGCGTAAACAACTTGCAACCACCCTGCTGTTTCCGCATCTCGATTACTGTTCGGTATTTCTGCTTGATGCTTCTCAGGGCTTGAAGAGAAGAATACAAAGCCTGCAGTATTCGTGTGTGAGATATATATTAGGTATAAGAGTGGAAGCTCATATTTCTCCTTATAGAGCCGCGTTGAGTTGGCTGCGTACTGATTCGAGGAGGCAGTATTTTTTGGCTGTATTTATGTACAAGATCGTGCGCATTAATACTCCGGAGCATCTAATGGGTCTCTTCACTAGATGTGTACCCAGGGTGGCTACTAGGGAAGAAAGCAGGGATCTAGTGGTGCGTACTGAGGTTGGCAGAAATTCCTTCCAAGTTCAAGGTGCGCATTTTTGGAACTCCCTGTCTGCTGAGATTAAACATCTTCCATCTCTCAGCAGGTTCAAAGCAGCGATGAGAGGGTACTTGCTTGACCTAGATTAATATTTTTTACTATTAATTTATGTTAATTCATTTAATTTATTTTTGTAACGTCCTGTATATAGACTTAAGGTGTGAGTGTATTTGTTGTATGAGTGTTGGCTGAATGGTTGGTGAGTGAGAGTTTTTATTTGATTTTATTTTTGATTGCGTTCCATGCTATTGCGTACGCTTGTTATTTTATTTCATTATGTATTAAATTCAATTCTTTTAAATTTTAATATTGTAACTGATAGATATTGTATGACTGATTTTTATTTATATGAATATTTTTATTTATATTGCGTGTATTGTATGATTACTCTGTGATATCACTTTTATTTATTTTTGTTTATGACTTACTTATTCAGTATTATTAGATTTAGTGACTGACTGTGATATTAATTGTGCAATATATACATTTATATATATATTTATATTTTTTTATAACATTTTGTACAATATTTATTGTTTTTATATTTACAAATGGTATTACACGTTTTTGTACTCTTATACAAAATAAAATAATATCTATCTATCTATATCTATCTATTTTAGAAAAAGAAAAAAAAAATACCCTTTGCGTTAACGGAATTTTTAAAAACTAGAATTGTAATAGGAGACCAATCAACGTATGTATTAAAAACTTTATTAGAAAAATCAAAAATACAATATATGTTATAAATATTTTTGATTACATATAATAAATCTCTGGTTGCATATATTGAAGAAATTTCCAAAGAACAAACTTTTGTTAACAAACAAAAACAAATTGATTTCAGGATTTTGAAATTCATAATAAATAATTCTGAAGGATTCAGAATTCAATGCAATACTTATGATAAAAATATTGAAATATTAAAAAAAATCTAAAATTAAACGAAGCAAATTTTTATAATGTACAATATTATTAATTACAACATAATATTAAACATTTTTTAATATTACAGAAAATATTATTAGAGAATGTTAATGAATCAAAAGCAAAAGAATACAATAAAGGAATTAATATATATGATTAAACATTAAAATATTATTAGAATATTATTCATTTAGGCGAATACATTGAAAAATAACAAACCAATTAAAATAAATTTCGAAGAAATAAAATTAAGACCTGGATTAATAAGTAATTGAATATTATTGAAAAAAAAATATAATAATATAAATTATTTATTTTTCAGAAATACAAGGGTATTTAAAAAATTCTTTTGCACAAAAACATAAAAAAAATTAATCAGAATACATCGGAACAATAGCGGATACACAATATAAATTAGACATTTTATTAAATAAATTAGAAAATGAATATGTTAATTGAATAAGAGGAACAAAAGTAGAAATTATTGGAAAAATAGAATGAAATAGTAAAAACAAATATAATAATATATTATATACATATACGCTTATGAAAATATTTATGTATATTTATATATATATGCATATATATATATTTAAAAATTTTATAGATATTACATATATATTAAAAGTGAAAAGATTGGAATTTATTAAAGTATTAAATGATGAAAACATGGAGTTAGAAGAACTTAAATTAGCAAATGAAATAATTTTAAATAAGGTAAATTAAATAATTTAATATTTTTATTTTATTACATTAATAAATACAATATTCTTATAGTGAATTTACTTTGTTTATATATGTATATTTTAGATTATTTGATTTTAGTAAATATTCACTAATAATAATAAATGATATCAATCAATTAGATGGAAATGATGGTTTTATTTATAGGTGGAAAAACTAGTCAATATACAAAATATAACATAATGTTCGCTAGCGAGCCTGTCGTGCGCAGCCTAACAATTTAAGAATATTTATGAAGCGTTGTCTTTTCTTATACGCTTATGCGAACGTGTCACATGCGTCTTATTACTTTTATTTTAGAGAGAATTATCATTACTCGTTCATTATGCGAATATACTTTTTTATACAATAATATAACCCTGTGGAGGGAATTTCAATACTTTAAAATATGCTCTCGTGCGAAGTCTCACGTTACCTCATATAAGATGATGCAACCGCTCGATCCCCGGGACGCCTTTGTCGTCTAGCCCACAAATGAGATCCGAGAAGCCGCCTTGAGATCTTCTAACCAAAATTGTTTAAAAAGAAACTATACAGGAGTCAGCGCTGACCTCCTGGTGTCGCAATATAATTATGAGAGATCGGAGTCAGCGCTGACCTCCGTCTCGTGGGACGTCTCCACAGCGTCTGACGCTCAATGGCGTCGTTTTCTTCTTGCTCTTCGTCGTCAAATGGCGCAAGTAGCGCCAGCGCCACGCAATGGCGTACAAATACAAGCGCGAAATTTAAATAAATAATACATATCCTACAGGATCTATTACAATTGCCCCCGAAGACGACACTCAGGCAATAGAGTCGTCTGTAAATACATGTAATAGAGCCGTAGACTACTAGTGCCCATAAACAAAGCGTACGGAAGCGCACCGCGGCCCACGCCTCTACCACCATACCTATCAATTTAACATATATACAAACAAATATGATTCTTCCTACGAAGATTGATACAGAAATTAACCCTACTTCTATCGAGGCTCGTTTTACAAAATTATAGACCATTCGCAGATGATCTCGTACGACACTCATCACCCACACTTTACAATATATACATACACACACCACCGCATATACATATTTTTTACGTCTACGCCGCCAATAAAAGAATTCCACTGGACATTCAAATAACTTCGTGGCCCCCGCACATCCCAATGTTACAAGAGTACATTTTAAAGCTTTATCAACCACGCGATGTGACAAATAGCGTCTCCCCCGTTTATCCCATTTCTCATTTTTAAAATCTTTCTGAACCTTCGTCATTCGCTCTTGACGAACAATATCACCCCCTTGGTATTGACTATTCCGCTTGAACCCGTTTAACAATTCTTGATACGCACTGCGTTCAGCAATTGAATTAATCGAGCAAGTCTCATGAAAGCTTACGTCATTTTCCTGAGGTGCTTGCTTAACATATTTATTATCAAATTGCTTGTCAACCAACCCCCCTAGAAAGCACCTAGTGAAAATGTCCGCAACCAAACTATTACCAATTTTACCGTATTTGTTATTGCAAAAATATTGTTTTGCACATAAGATCCACCGAATTACCCGCGCATTAATAACCGGCGAATTTAAACAAAACGCTAATGACCGATGGTCAGAAATATTATTAAATTCATCACTCGAATGAGTGTGCCCAACCAAATCCTCACAATTATCTACATTCTTTTCAGGTTGTACTATTTCACCTGTTTTTTCATCTTGCCTCTGTACTTGTACGTCGTTACGTACGCTGTCATCACTCACATCAACATCACACTCATACCTACATTCCTCACCGACATTTTGTTCCGTATCACACCCGTACTCATACTCTACCCTAATTACATTAATGTTAGCCTGCCTCATTTGCGACTGCATACTCATCTCACGATTTTTATCATTAATTACACATTGATCATAATTACTTTCTCCCCAATTTACAGTATTGGGAGCATGCAAATATTCAGAATTTCCAGTATTATTAGTTACGATTTTACGTATATAATTGATTCGATTCTTTTCACGAAGCAACGAAGGTCTATCATTAATATTGTCCTTGTAGGACTCGTCTAAATTTGCAAGAGTCTTCGCGACTCTGTCCGTATCTCCGAAGCTTACCGTTGCAAGAATATCCCTCGCATGTCGCGGCAATTGTTTAACTATCATAAGATTTATCTCATATTCGTCTAATCTCGGCGTAAAATATTTTGCGGTTTTCAATTGTTCCATAAAATATTCATATAATGAATGATCCGTTTTTCTAAATTTACGATTTGCCCATTCGGTTTTTATGCGAATTCTAGCTTGTATCGAGTCAAATTCCTTAAGAAACAAAATTTTAAAATGTTCATAATCACAAAATGGCTGATATCTAGCCTCAAACCATGCTTTAGCGCGCCCTCTGAGTGTCTCCTCCGCAACTATTAATTTGTGCTCCTCTCTTACTTTTTTGCGCAGGAAATACTTATTTAGATTTTCAATATATTCACGGGCATTGCCCTTATAACCGTCAAACGTGGGAATCGTAACGTTTATCTGTGTACACTCAAATCTATCCAATAAACCCTCGATGAGCACCGTACTTACATCGCCATTACCACGCATTAAATTACTTTCGCCATTTACGCTGTTGTTCTGCTGATTTACCGTTACGCTTATCGGCTGTTGTTCATTTCTTCCATTTACGTCAGGTGTCGCTGTTCGCGTTGTAGCGTCGTTCATGACCACCGTGGTTTCGTGTACCGACGAATGTATGACGTCATTGAGCCGCTGTCTCCATTTTCCATTTTCCTCCGTTAAAATCTTAATCTGATTTCCAAGGATCTCATTTTCCTTGGCGACAGCCGCTGCTTGGTTTTCTATGCGCCGTAACATCTCCCTTAACTCCTCCATACTCGCCATTATAGATGTAGCTTGTCATCAATCGCCTCGGCAAAAAATTCCACGAATTAATATTTTAGTTTATGGCAATACGCACGCAGCTCGCTATACCTCTAGTTGAGCGCCAATTATAGTGAATTTACTTTGTTTATATATGTATATTTTAGATTATTTGATTTTAGTAAATATTCACTAATAATAATAAATGATATCAATCAATTAGATGGAAATGATGGTTTTATTTATAGGTGGAAAAACTAGTCAATATACAAAATATAACATAATGTTCGCTAGCGAGCCTGTCGTGCGCAGCCTAACAATTTAAGAATATTTATGAAGCGTTGTCTTTTCTTATACGCTTATGCGAACGTGTCACATGCGTCTTATTACTTTTATTTTAGAGAGAATTATCATTACTCGTTCATTATGCGAATATACTTTTTTATACAATAATATAACCCTGTGGAGGGAATTTCAATACTTTAAAATATGCTCTCGTGCGAAGTCTCACGTTACCTCATATAAGATGATGCAACCGCTCGATCCCCGGGACGCCTTTGTCGTCTAGCCCACAAATGAGATCCGAGAAGCCGCCTTGAGATCTTCTAACCAAAATTGTTTAAAAAGAAACTATACAGGAGTCAGCGCTGACCTCCTGGTGTCGCAATATAATTATGAGAGATCGGAGTCAGCGCTGACCTCCGTCTCGTGGGACGTCTCCACAGCGTCTGACGCTCAATGGCGTCGTTTTCTTCTTGCTCTTCGTCGTCAAATGGCGCAAGTAGCGCCAGCGCCACGCAATGGCGTACAAATACAAGCGCGAAATTTAAATAAATAATACATATCCTATAGGATCTATTACATTCTCAATATAAAATGATTATTTTTCAAGGTTATAGTAAAACAAATTGATGATAGTTAAAATACAAAATATAAAATAATATTGATTAACTACAAAAAAATTTAATGTATAAGTTTTTTTTAACAACAATAAAAATAAATATGTAAGCTTGTAATAAAACATAAATTTGTAAGCTTCTTTTAGCAAAGATGTAATTTAACGACATATTAAATAAATATTCAAAATTATTTAAACTTTTTTTTACTTAAAATATCAAGCAACTGTACAAGCTTCTTTAGCGACAATGAAGAATAAATATGTAAGCTTTATATAACTGCAATGAAATTTAAATTTGCAAGCTTCTATTAGCGACAGTAAAAAATAAGTCTGTGAAATTATTTCAGTAATAATAACAAATTAATCTGTAAGCTCCTTTTAGCAACAACAAATAATAAATTTGTATGCTTATATGAGATTTTTTTAGCGATAGCAAACAATAGATCTGCATGCTTCAGTGAAAATAATAAATAAATTTGTAAGCTTTTTTGGCGACAATGAAAAAAAAGTGTACGCTTCTTTAGCGACAGTAAAAAATAAAAATGTAAGCTTTTTATAGCTACAATAAAAAAAAACATTCTTAATGCAGCCATATATTTATATATGTTGGCCTCAAGCCCAAAAATAAAAAACACTGCCAAGTGTTTTGGCGGAATGCTTTCTCATAGAGCTCTTTGAGTTTTATTGATTTTTTTAATTTGTTTAAATGTGATTTTAGTATTAAAAAATTGTCTAACATTAATATTTACTCATATTGTACTTTATAAATTTCGAACATATATGCTAGCTGTTTGCTTTTTCAACATTTATAATTTATTTTAAATCATCAAGTAATACAAAAAAATTCGTTCTATTGAAAAAATGATATAATGTAGTAATAAAAAAAATGATGACAACAAAATTTCTAATCTTTATAAAATGCAATCATATTTATATATAAATACAGTTCATGTTTATGGCCCTATAAAAAAACCTACTCTATAAATACCAATTTTCAATAGCTTCTCGTCTAATTATACAAAAACATAGATAGTACGCAAAATTTGAAGCAAATCCATTGAGTAATTTTTGAGATCTAATTGGCTGAATAAATAACATTTTCTTTTTAAAATTTCTTTTTCAAAATTTTAAAAATGCTCTAAAATTAAAACTACTCTATGAAAATCTATTTCCGAAAATTTCCCTTCTTTTGCAGTTGTAAATGATTTCCCTGCAAATTTTAGATCGAATCTATCGAGTACTTTACGTAAAATTAAAAAAATTAGAAAAAAAACGAAATTTTTTTTTTTAAATCTTTAAAATTCTCTAAAATCGTAACCACTCTAAGAAAATTAGTTTTTAAAAGCTTATTTTTTCAGACAATATCGAATTTATTGTACAAAAATTTTGGAGAAAATTTATAGTATGGTTTACACAAAATAAAAGATAAATGAAAAATAAAAATTATTGTTTAATTTTCAAAATGCTTTAAAATTAAAATTGTTCTGAGAAAATATGTTTTCCAAAGCTTGTTTTTTTCAGACAGTAGCGAATAACTTGCATTTAAATTTTGGAGCAAATCTATCAAATGGTTTTCGTAAAATAGAAAAAAATTAAAAATAAAAATTGAAAAAAAAATTTTAATAATGCTCTAAAATTAAAAGTGCGCTAAGAAAATCAGTTTTAAAAAGTTTTTCTACTTTTGGCCGTCGAAATTAAGTTCCATACAAATGTTCAAACAAATTCTTCGAGTAGTTTACGTAAAATACAAAAAAAATGAAAAATTGAAAGTTTTTTAAAATTCTTAAAATGACTTAAAAAAAAACTACGCTAAATATACCAATTCTCAATAGCTTCCGCACCAGTTGATCAAAAAATTGAATTGTATGGAAAATTTGAAGTAAATCCATCGAGTAGTTTTTAAGATTTTATTAGCCTAATAAATATATACATTTTTTTCAAGAATTTCAAAATGCTCTAAAATTAAAACTAAGCTAAGAAAATCAGTTTTTCAAAATTTATTTTATTTGGGCAAGCACAAATAATTCCCGTGCAAATTTTGAGGCAAATTCATCGTGTAGTAAACAAAAAAAAACCAAAAAAATTGAAAATCGAAATCTTTTTTTTTTTTTTTAAACAACTCTAAAATGAAAACTACGCTAGAAGAACCAATTATCAATAGCTTTCCAGCAAGTTAGTCAAAAAACTAAATTCCATGCAAAATTAGAAGCAAATCCATCGAGTAGTTCTCGAGATACAATTTACTAACTGAAATCATACACACACACACACACACACACACACACACACACACACACACACACACACACATACAGACATTTTGTGGAAATCACTTTTTTCGACTCACCGAGTTCAAATATGTACAAATTAATGAAAAAATAGAAGAAAAAATCGATACAATGCTTTCTCTATGAGAAAGCAAAATGTAGAGAGGGAGCGTTTTATTTTTGCATCTTCTCAATATGTATAAAATTTAAGACATAAGAAGATAAAAATATTTATTTATAATCATAATTTTCTATTATTCTATTATTCTATTTTTTCTTATTCGCTCATAATTATTATTAAATATTATTATATACAATCATAACTTAAAATTTTAATGTTATTTACTATTCTATTTTTAATTTATTTCAAAAATATATAAGTTTGATTCATTGTGAACTTTTGATTGTCGCGTTAAACCATCTTTTTTTTATTAATTCTAATCCTATAACTTCATATCTTATATTTTTATTTATCGATGTTTTCTATTGAACTTTTTTCACATTCGCAAATATGAAATTTAGTTTCATTATGTCCTACTCTTCTATTCACTTTGAAATGTGTGTATTCGGGGGGTCGGCGAGCGGAGCAAGCAGGGGTGAACCCCCCCTAGTATATATATATATATATATATCTCCCTATATTATATAGTTATATGAACCAAAATTCAGTCGGTGCCCCCCACATCCCCCCCACGCCCCCCCACAGCCCCCCACATGATTTTTATTAATTAAATAACGTAAATTTACGTTATTTTATGTTATCGATCATTACCCCCCACGCCCCCCCACATCCCCCATGGACCCCCACTAACCCCCCTCTTGCCCCCCACAATCCCCCACAACCCCCCACCAATCCCCCCCACAATCCCCTCAAAAACCTTTTAGAACCATCAAATATTGCATAATATAGTTTTATATTTTTTTATTATATTTTAAGTATAATATTACATAAAAATATAAAAATTTTAATTTTTTTTTGTTGAAAACTCGAAAGTAGTTGCATAAAATTACAATTTATTATATTTAAAATGAAAAACATGTGCCTCATCAGATATCTTATTACCATTTTTTACATAGTTTATCTGAAATTAATAAATATAAATTTAAATTAATTCTATTACAATTCCTTAACACTATAATTAAATCATTTGTTGAAAACATAATGATTTTTAATAATTTGTTCATATTATAAATATTTTATTGTATTAAAATAAAAATAAGCGTATAGTGTTGAGGATTCAGATTTCCACACCACCTTACATTATAAACCTTTAATAGTATTGATTTATACAACTTTTAAAATTAATTGATATTAATATTTATGTTTAAATTTATATAACTTTCAAGATTAATAACTATTTATATTTGTTTTACAAAGGTGTAGATCAAACGGATGATAATATTCATTTGAATTATTCAATAGAAATGTTAAATAACATAAGAGAAGGATTACCTCCACACGAACTGAAATTAAAAGTAAATACCATAATTATGTTAATTCGAAATTTAAGTATAAAAAATGGATTATGTAATGAAACGCGATTAAAAATAACTAAATTATTCAAATATAACATAGAAGCACAAATAACTCTTTCACGTTGTAAAAATGTAAATAAAATATATATTCAAAATGAATCGAAAAACAGAGATATTGTACCTAACATAGTTTAGAAAGAAATATTAAAAAAATAATACGCGAACCAATAGCAGAATATTACTTTAATCAAAGTCATGAAATTTATTCTAAATATTTATTAAGATTAGCTAACATTATTAATAAAATATGAAAAATTAAAATAAATCATAAATATTTCAATATATAATAATAAAGTTAAAAAAAATTTTTAAACATCATCAATATTATTAAAAATAAAAAAAAAATAAAATATTTAAAAATTAACTAAAATATTTAAAAGTTATGATTATTTAAAATTTATAAATCGAAATTTTAATAAATAAATAATTTAACTACTAACAACAATAAATAAAAAAAACATATTCATAACTTTTATACAGGTAAATGTAATATAAGTATAAAATAATTTAAAATTATTTTATTTATTTATTTGTTATATAAATAACTAAATTTTAAATAAAATATGATATAATGATCATGTAATAATTTCATTTACAATATCATAATAAATTTATAAATTTTAGTATGAATTTTGATATATCTCATAAAATGTTTAAAATGAGAAAAAGATATAAAAAAGGAATTATAACAAAATAATCCTATAAATCTTATAAAACTCAAAATCATTACGATATATCAAATAATATACTAAATTATCAACGAAACTAAAAAAAAAATGATTTAAAAATTTTAAAATGATTTAAATGTTTAATATATAATTATATTTATAGCACAACTGGGGTTGGTGAGCAGTGCGAGCAGGGGGTACCCTAGTGTATATATATATATATATATATATATATATATATATATATACTCTACAATATATATATATATATATATATATATATATATATATATATATATTGATTGCGCTAATTGTTTATAATTTATGCAATTAATTTTCATACACCTGCATACTGTTAACTAATTTATTTGGCTAATTTAGTTCAATCAATCATAACAAAATACAAAAGAGCAGAACATTTTATGTAATAAGCTTAGTAGAACGTCTGTAACGCTACGCAATGAGACTTGATCAAAATAAATATTATAGTGCATATGAACAGATGTAAACATAACCAAAGAATATATACGTTTATAGAAGAGCAGACGCGTACATACAATGTATAACATAATATATCAATATATTAGTACTGTATAGATATACAGTCTGTGTATTCGCTCTGCGCTTCTATGCATATGTTTATATTCGTTGACATAACACTGTAACAGAATATTTAGCTACAAATTTGTTTTCATGTCCATTTTATGTTTTTAAATAGTAAATCGATCATCTAACAATTAATCGCATCGAAAATTTAAAATACAAAAAGAGGAGGAAAGCAAAATCGAGGAAAATAAAAAAAAAACATAAAAATTTAAATGCCAAAAAAGAAAAAACTACAAGTGAGAAAAAACTTCAAAGTTTTATTAAAAGCTGGATCAAAGATAAAAATGACGATGAAAGTTTTGAATATGTGTTAGTGCACAAAAAAACAATTGAATGATTTTGTTTCTAAAGTGTTGTGTGCAATGTGTAAACAAAATTCTCTTAGTATATAGTCTTAGAGTCGAATGAACTTGCAACAAAACTAAATATTATATGCGGTGAATGTGAAGAAACTATAAAAGAATTTCATTCATGCCCACGGGTTGATGAAAAAAAACATTTCATGTGAGCAAAAAAATTATTGAAAGTGTGATCATGATGGGATTAGGTTATGCTGGTTTACAAAAATTTTGTATGGGTATGGGCATGAATGTTATGTCTAAAAAAACTTTTTATAAAATATTGCAAAGCGTGATAAATGACTATAACAGACTCAAGCAAGAAATGTTATCAGAATCAAGAAAGAAGGTACGTGAACATTATTTAGCTTTAAATAAAAGTCTTGATGGTGATAGCATTATTGACTATACATGTACGTATGATGGTACTTGGCAGAAACGAGGATTCACCTCATTATATGGTATAGGCTTTGTCATGGAATTATACACCGGTTTAGTAATAGATTATGAGATTCTGTCAAAATACATTATTTATACATTATTTGTGAAAGTAAAAAAAGGATATTGCAACCTGAAAGCGAAGAATTCAAAGAGTGGTTAAAAACACATAAAAGCAGTGGTACGTGTCAACAAAGCATTGATGGTTCATCTGGTTCATAGAGCTGTTTCACAAGGACAAAAGTCACCCAGTCACACTAGTACAAGAACCAAAATAAATTATCTTGTTATCGAATACATCAGACCTGTATATGAAAAATTCAGTAATGTAGAGTTGCTTCGAAGATGTATAAGAGGTGGCACGCAGAATGCTAATGAGTCTTTATCACATAATTTGGTCAAAGTGCAGCAAGGATACTTTTCAATCAAAAAATAAATTAGAAATTGCTGTAATTATGGCTATTAGTGAATTAAATATGGGTTGTGAAAATACAGTAAGATGAAAAAATTTTACAGTAAGATTAAAACTAATCATTTAATATTACAACTTTTGATTATTATAATTTTTTTTAGACCTCAGGACCAATCTGAAAGAGTTAAAAAAGTAAAGAAGATTAGAAAATGTACAAGTAAAAAAGAAAAATGATGTGTTCAGTATTGAAATAAATAAATTCAACATCTAAATTGTGTTCTGGAAATTGTTGCATAAAATGTTGTTTTTCTCAAAATTAATTATTTAATTTATTTTCTTAAATTCAAAATAGTTCTGGCGATAAAATATTGTTCTAATCAAGTTGAAATTTTATATTTTTCTTAAATCGTATATTAGCAACAAAATCGTGGTGCAGATTTATAATCCGATAAGGTCGAACATACTTTTTTGAAACTTTGCTAGATAAAACATGTGATAATATAATTTTATTAGATAAATAATTGTTATAATTGTTATAATGGATTATAAATTTTCTTATTTTTGACTTCGAACAATTTTGCACCACAATTATCTTAATTTTGTATATTTAAAAATATATCTCCATCCGCATGTCTGAAAATTGAAAAGTTCATCGCCAGAAGTCATTTAAAGAAAGTCTAATTTTCATTGAATTTTTACACATATTTCTTAATTATTAGAATAAAATATACTATTTGAAACTATGTAGAGCCATTTCTTGATAATTTTAATTTATATTTTAATATAAAAAAGAAGGAGACTAATTAAATTACGTAATGAAAGAAATAGTTTTCAAGGTAGACGGTATCCTTAATTGTATTTTTATAATTTACTACATATAATATACGCATTAATAAATATATGAATATTTAATCAAGAATATATTAGAATTTTGCGAATTTATTTGTTTTACTAAAACTTTTATTTAGAAATATTTTTAAAATCAACAATATTTTTACACAAATCTAAATCACAACCACATAACGGTACACAATTTACATTATTTTTTTTACATGAACATGCTTTGGTATTACACTCTTTTTGGCATTTACATTGCTTTACTAGCTCCTTAGGATATGAAGCCTTGTCGCGCGAGTTAAGACATGAACTTTGGCAGGCGACATATTCAGCTGTATGCGCTTGGACTCGAAGATACTGCGTATACACGCTTGATTAACAATAGAAAAATAATACTTAAAAATAAAGTGATTTAAAATTACTTTTCGGGATTCTATTGAGGAGTATCTAAATTTTACTTGAAAACTTTGCCAACCTGAACAAATTCAAATGTTAGTATCGTTCCAGAGCTTCGAAAATGGGCATTTTAGTGATTTTTAACATCTTTATTTGTTAATAACTCGAAAACCGTCAGCTTAAGAAGAAAACCATAGAAATAATTTTTTGTTTAGAATCACTCAATTAATCTAAAAAAACTTTGTCCGAATCAATATGAACAACTTTTATATTCGTTGAAATAAAATCGATTTAAACAAATTGGGACCACTTTTTCGCCAGGTAAACTGCAGATGCTTATTCTAGGACCCTTCACAAAGGTCATCCTGTAAAAATTTTCCCTTCAAAAATTTTTTTTTGCTCACCCGCCGATTCCGCCTTGACTATATGTTTAAATGTACATGGAAATATATATATATATATATATATATATATATATATGCGTATGTGTGTAAGTGTATGTGTGTATGTATACATGTGCATGTGCGTATGTGTATATGTATGTGTGCATATGTGTAGGTGCAAGTGTCTGAGTGTATATGGGACGTTTCACGTCAACTCACCTAACAAAAAAATAGAATTTGTCGAAAATCTGTGAAAATGTTCTATTTGATACCCAAAATATACAAAAAAAATTTTGAAGGTTCAGGTCAAAGGGGTCAGGATTTAAACGTGATGGAATTTTTCGAATTTTCCAAATTTTTTGCGAAATAAATATTTTAATGAATTTTTTCCTCAAAAACTATCAATTCTTCGTTAAAACTTAATGGAATACTTTTTCTTGGAAATTAGATGTAGAATTCACCTGAATTTTTGCAAATTATAATATACTGATTTTTATGCTTACTTGATCGATTTAAACATATTATTTAGTATATCTAAAAATCGAGCAGGTTAAATTGGCTTTTTAAAGTCTTATTTTTTTCGTTTTTTTATGAGGAAAAAATATATGAAGCCTCCAGTTGGGCAGCTTTCTCAAAGCTACTTAATTGTGCAAAAAAGTCTGAATAAATCGTTATTTTTTGATGAGATTCGTGATTTTTTTTCTGAAAAAGTATTGATTTTTGGGACAAATGTATGAAAATGTTTTTTATTGGAAATTGTATGTAAAATGTATGTAAATTTTTGTAAACCATTATTTGCTAAACATCACAAATTATAAATGAAATTTTGAAATTTTAAAATTTATTTTTTGTTAAATTTTTAGTATATATGGTTCATAATGTCTTAAATTACAATTTGTAAAAATATGTTCATATTCTACACATGATTTCCAATAAAAAACATTTTCATACATGTGTCCCAAAAATCAATACTTTTTCAGAAAAAAAAATCACGAATCTCATCATTGATCCAAAATAACGATTTTTTCAGACATTTTTGCACAATTGAGTAACTTTGAGAAGGCTGCCCAACTAGAGGCTTTGTATATTTTTTCCTCATAAAAAAACAAAAAAAATACGACTTTAAAAAGCCAATTTAAACTGCTCGATTTTTAGATATACTAAATAGTGTGTTTAAATCGATCAAGTAAGCATAAAAATCAGTATATTATAATTTGCAAAAATTCGGGTGAATTCTACATCTAATTTCCAAGAAAAAGTATTCTATTAAGTTTTAACGAAAAATTGATAGTTTTTGAGGAAAAAATTCATTAAAATATTTATTTAGCAAAAAATTTGGAAAATTCGAAAAATTTCATCACGTTTAAATCCTGACCCCTTTGACCTGAACCTCTAAAATTTTTTTTGTATATTTTGGGTATTAAATAGAACATTTTCACAGATTTTCGACAAATTCTATTTTTTTGTTAGGTGAGTTGACGTGAAACGTCCCATATATATGTGATAATTATGCAAACGATATTCCAGAAAGGAAAAAATTAATTCTTCACATTAATATAAAGGTAGTAATATAATATAAGATTATATATAAGTAATATAATAAAGTAATAATTGGGACGGAGAGACAGAGACGAAGAGACGAAGATGAGGAGACGGAAAGACGAAGATGGAGAGACAGACGGAGAGACGATGATGGGGAGATGGAGACGGAGCGACGGAGTAGAAGAGATAGAGAACGAGAGACGGAGACAGAGAGACAGAGATGGAGGGACAGGAAGGAAATATGGAGATGGAGAGATGGAGATGGAGTGACCGATATTGTGTATATGTGTATGTATATGAGAAAGTGTATGTGTATGGATACGTGTATTTGTGTGTATGTGTATGTGTATATGTGCATGACAATAAAGCAAAAGATATTCACGTAGAAAAAAAAGGTTCAATTTTCTATTTCAATGTAATAATGGAAATAGTAATTTTTTTTTATTCTTTGGAACTGCAGTCAAGCTAATTTTAACAACATATTATAAAAGTTTTTGAATTATGCCGTAAATAATTATGTAGTTACTTGAGTATAGACTTTGCTAGGTTCAATTGTTGTCAATCAATATCGTGACGATTTTTTTCTATGTAAAAGCTATAGCGTTTATTAAAAAATGGATTTTTGTTTTTCATTCCTAATAAATAAAAGATGATTAGACTGTGTTAAAAACAATAAATTCTTTGCCTCTGATAACCAACAATAAATTCATTGAAATAGTTATTTTTAGCACAATAGCATACTTGTATATCACGAAACAACAATCAAGTCAACATTTTGCTAAAAATTTTACTTTATGCGAATCAAATGCAAATAAATTATATAAATTTAAATAAGATAACTGTTAAGACAAATGTTAATGTAAAAGATATGAATATCACTATATTTATATTAGTAAAGTAAATGAAAAGTGTAAGCCGAATATTATCAATTAATCCTAATTGTAATCACATTAATAAAATATTAATGAACATATAATTTTTTATTATTGTAATGTAATATCAGACTTACATGTAATTGAGAGAAGAAGTTTTGTATTATCTATTAATTATAATTATAATCATGCAGTACTTAGTAGTTATAATTATAATTACAATAATGAAATGTAAAAAAAGGATCAATCTTCATTATAACAACAGAATATTAAAGTAAGAGAAAGGTGTGAGACGGAGCCGAGGGGGGAGGGGTACACTACCCTCCAGTCACATTTGCCCACCCTACATGAAAATCGATAAAACTTTAAAGTTTTGTGGCTCAGTGAAAAATAGTCGTAATTGAAAAATTCTGACGGGATTTTAAAAAGGGTTTAAAAACCTTTAGTTTAATCCGAGTTGAGCAAACAAAATTAAAAAATACATGCCTTATGCGTAAAAAACTAACTAAAAAATATTCAATTTTTTTTGCCCCTATTCAAATGCCTGCCATTTTTGCGAAAATTATCGAATCATAGAAAAACAAAATAGAGGTAAAAGCTAAAGGAGTCAACTTTAAAATGAGCTATAGAAAGCTCATTTATGATCGATTTTACGGTAGTTATGGTCATTTTTTATGAAAAAAACGATTTTTTTTAATAGCTATTATCTCAAAAAATACGCATAATATAAAAAAATTTTAAATAAAAAAGTTGTTTATTTTTGAGTCAAAAAAATAAATATTCAGGTTGAACTGAGAATCAGTAAAAAAATATTTTATTCATTTTTGATCCCATTGAAAAAAAATCCATTTATTCAATATTTATATTTTAATGAATTTAAAAAAAAAATTTTTCTTCCGGACTTCAGTTAAATCTAAATATTAATTTTTTTTACTCAAAAATAAACAATTTTATCATTAAAAATTTTCTTATATCATGCGTATTTTTTGAGATAATAGCTATTAAAAAAATCTTTTTTCTCATAAAAAATGACCATAACTACCGTAAAATCGATCATAAATAAGCTTCCTATAGCTCATTTTGAAGGTGACTCCTTTGGCTTTTACCTCCATTTTGTTTTTCTATGATTCGATAATTTCCGCAAAAATGGCAGGCATTTGAATAGGGGCAAAAAAATTGAATATTTTTTAGTTAGTTTTTTACGCATAAGGCATGCATTTTTTAATTTTTTTCTGCTCAACTCAGCTTAAATTAAAGGTTTTTAAATCCTTTCTGCAATCGTGTCGGAATTTTTTAATTACGACTATTTTTCACTGAGCCACAACACTTTAAAGTTTTATCGATTTTTATGTAGGGTGGGCAAATGTGGCTGGAGGGTAGTGTACATAAATCGAAGGAGGTGGGTGTGAGGTTTTAGGGAAACAATTTAGAAGAAGAGTTAGAGATCGTCAGTGGCTCATTCGGTAGAGCAACGGATTCGTAATCTCAAGGCTCTAAGTTCGATTCCCGCTCTCGGCCGGATGATACAAGCACCATTGTACGTTACGTGTGCTTTGTTCACAAATACAGTGACGATAATCCGTCGCTAATTAGCATCGCAACGATAGCATGAAATACAGCGACGTTAAATAAAAAAAAGAAGAAGAAGAATCACAATGTAATTTGAGGAGTGGTTACTTTGAGGGAGGGCTAGGGGGCCAAGAGGGGAAGGTTGAAGTTGCTCAAATCCTGATCTTACAACTATATATATATATATATATATATACATATATGTATATATATATGTATATATATGTTTATTCTGTATATGTGTATTATTTAAAAAAATTTTTAACAAAAAAAAACCGACTTCAAAAAATGCACTGAAAAGTAACAAATAATTTATTATCTTTAGAAATCATACAAATAATTGGTAAAATACAATTTTTGAAGTCGGCGTCTAATTCCTCAATGAATGTGAACGTTATTTTTTAACAATAAATGTAAACGTTATTTTTGAACAATGAATGTGAACATTATTTTTGAAAAAATGGACTAAGTCGTTCTGCTTACGCACCACAGATTTAGAATTAGACGCCGACTTCTAAAATTGTATTTTACCAATTATTTGTATGATTTCTAAAGATAATAAATTATTTGTTACTTTTCAGTGCATTTTTTGAAGTC